>PVIA01002977.1:0-185865 GCA_004024845.1 Tonatia bakeri | reverse complement strand
TCCCCTCTCTTCCCTTCTCTTCTCTCTTCTCTTTTCTTCTTCCTTTCCCTTCCTATTTATTCCTTTTCAACCTTCTCCTTTTCTCCCTCGTTCTTCTCTCTCCTCCCCTACCTCTCTCTCTTTTTAGATTTTGGATAGCTTTCATTTATTCCACACCCTAGGAACCCAGATGTTTTAAAGTTAGTTGCAAAGGATTGTATTTCATTGTTTCCTGTACGTCATCTTTTCCTAGGACAATAAATCCTAAAATTCTTGAGCCAACAAATCACCAAGTTACATAAACAAAGACTAGGAAAACCACACCATGACTGAGGCATTTTAATAGCTATGGTTATCCCAGCAGCAAATGTTTTCTGTCACCTTCTCTGTAGCTGACTGCTGCTTCAGATGCCATTGGTCCATGAAATCATTTAACATTGAATTCCAAAACACAAGCACAGTTAATGTTTCTGGACATGTCCCTGCTATAAAAACAGTCAGGATTTTTCATTTAAACATCCATGAAAGATCCCAAACATGTCAGTGTTTTTATGATGTCCGTGGTGATATTTATAATGTTATCATTATTTACAAATTAAGGAAATGTTTATCATAAAATGTAAAGCACATTATGGAATATCTATATGGTTAAGCATCTCAGAACAAGATGAATGCTTCTCACCCTTCCTCACCCTACTTTTAAATCCCCACTCCCACTATGGGCTTAAAAGTATGCATTGATTCACCCTCTCCCACTGACCCTTTTAAAGCTATAGAACTCAAATGCCTACAGAAGTTAGGGAGTTAGTATAAATAAGAAGGGTGTTTGGATATAAGAAAACCCACAGTAGGAAGTCAGCTACAGTGGCAGAGAGACAATAGAGAGTCACAGAGATTGTAGCATTATTGGAACACACGTGCCCTATCTAAAGAAAACAGAGACTCTATTCACTGTTGCCTCATGAGAATATAGCCATGCTAGATCTTCCAAATTTTCTGGAGAAGCTGGAACTTGAGTATTGCTGTGGAATCTTCTATTACCCCAAATGCTAGCAACTTAGTCAAATTTCTTAATAGCACTATGTGGAACAAAGATCATCGGAGGAATAAAACTGGCTCAAATCAACTACCACTTTGTTATGGAATAACTGAGGCTCAACATCTCTGGCAGTTCTATTGCTTTGCCACGGACTCCAAATCATCAATTAGCAAATGAAGAAAGAATAAAAAAGGAAGGAAGGAAGAATCTATTGTTTTCCAGGCAGAGTGCAAATTACTTTAATATTACTTAACAAATATTTGTTCAGTACCTGTTCATGACAGATACTAGGTAAAATGCTTGGGAAGTACCAATGAACAAAACAGACAAGATTTCTAACTTCACTGAACTCATTCTACCTATGGTACTCTCAGTGAATGTTAATTAACTACAACTCTAGAGAGAAAAAGTATTATTAACATCAATTTTTGGATGAGCTAAAAATGATGAAAAACATGTTTGATCCCATGCACTGCATATCCTCATTTGTTCTCACTGTGCCATATTCCATACTAATTCCCAAGAGAAGTGGAATGAGGAAGTGGGGAGAGGGCCTTTATGATAAAGTCCTTGTATGTGTATTGAAGAAATATAATTGTTATATAAGTAGCAATATCAGAATGCATTTATTAAGTTTATTCTTGGCTAGGCAGTGTGCTAAGTATTTTTATGTAAATCTTACTAAATATAATGCTATTGTTAGGTAACAGCTATTATTTTCATATAATGGTGTTGTTAGGTAACAGCTATTATTGTTATTTAGGCTTAAAAAGGATAAAAATTTACCCAAGGTTACAGAGATGATTAAAATGATAGATAACCAATTCAAGCTAACATCTGTCTTGATCCAAAGCTTGTCTCCCAAAGTCTGTTGTCCTCTGAGTCTCGAAATCCAGTAGTTTTGAAATTAGGGGAGATAGGGAGTGAAAAGCCAACCACCAGATGGCACATCAGATACCTTGTTATATCATTACCCATTGGCTGGAAGCCCACAGTGAAGATCTTTTCTAAAGGATTGTGGTCAGGAATTCGAACTCAGCCCTGCTCAGATATGAAAAGCCTAACAGTAGGAAAACAAAATCCTTCCTCCTACTCCCAGTCCCTAGGTCACAGGCTGCCTCAGTGGTTTTGGCTGTTGTCCACCAGTGTGCATTCTCTCCCTGATAGAGCCAGCTGTCTCAGGAAATTCAGTAGGCCGCATAGATGTCAAAATAAGAAACCCACTAAGCCAGGCAAAAGTGGGAGAAGTCATGATGAAGACTAGTCGCATTAGAGCCATCTATTTTGGTATAATATACACAGAGCTAATACTTATTAATAAATAAGTTACTTCTTTAATTTGAAGAAAGCTGGGAAAGTATTTGGACTATTTATAAACAAAACTACTTTCCTCTTTAAGTATTTGCGAACAAGTTCTGAGTTCTATGGGTTATACAGTGAACTCTTTATCTTATCCCATAGATCGGTTCCTTGCTTTCTGTTTTCCCTGGATCCACGCCCCTAGTCACCCAAGCTAGGTATTTGAATCCATTTAACTTTTCTCTCAACTTTAGTGCCTATGTTAATCATTAAGGCCTATCTATCAGACTGATGAAATTTTTCAACATCTCTTGTTTTTCTCTCCATTTCTGCTGCATTTCTCATAGATTAATCTTGGAATCAACTGCTTAGACAATTATGAGAACCTCAATACCAGTTTCCCTGCTTCTATCTTTTTTTCAGTGTTGATAGTTTTAAAACACCTTATCTCATGCAGGAGTGTCCATCCTGTGGGCTGCATGAATCCCAGGATGACTATGAATGCGGCCCAACACAAAATCGTGATTTTACTTAAAATGTTATGAGATATTTTGTGATTATGTGTCACAATGTATTTAATGTGGCCCAAGACAACTCTTCTTCTTCCAGTGTGGCTCAGAGATGCCAAAAGGTTGGACACCCCTGGCTACAGAATAAAGTTTAAACTCCTTTAACATGCATAGAATTTAAGACCATTTATTTATTCAAACTTCTCTTTTTTCTTTTTTAAATTTTTATTCATGTTTATTCTACTACCGTTGTCTCAATTTTTCCCCCTTTTCCCTCCTCCATCCCGCCCACCCCCCGCTCCCACAGTCCATCCCCACCCTATTGTCCATGTCCATGGGTCCTTCATACGTGTTCTTTGACTAGTCCTTTCCCCCTCTTTCCACCACTTCCTCCTCCCCCCTTTCCTCTGGCAGCTGTTAGTTTGTTCCCTGTTTCCATGTGTCCTGTCCTGTTTCACTCGTTAGTTTTGTTCATTAGATTCCACTTATAAGTGAGATCATATGGTATTTGTCTTTCACCGACTGGCTTGTTTCACTTAGTATAGTAATCTCCCCTTCCATCAATGCTGTCACAAAGGGTAGGAGTTCCTTATTCTTTCTTTGTGCTGCATAGCTTCCATTGTGCAAATGTACCACAGTTTTTCAATCCATTCATCTACTGATGAGCACTGAGTTATCTCCAACACTTGTCTATTGTAAATAGTATTGCTGTGAATATTGGGATGCATAAGTTCTTTTGAATTGGTGTTCTTAGGGTATATTCCCAACAGTGGAATCACTAGGTCAAAAGGCAGTTCTATTTTTAGTTTTTTGAGGAAATTCCATGTTGTTTTCCACAGTGGCTGCACCAATCTCCATTCCCAACAACACTGCACTAGGGTTCCCTTTTCTCTATATCCTCACCAGCACTTATTATTTATTGATTTATTAATGATGGTCATTCTGACCAGTATGAGGTGATATCTCATTGTGGTTTTAATTTGCATCTCTCTGATGGGTAGTGATGTTGAGCACTTTTTCATACGTCTATGGGCTATCTGTATGTCCTCCTTGGAGAAGTATCTATTTAGGTCCTTTACCCATTTTTTAATTGGATTGTTTGTCTTCCTGATGTTGTGTCATATCAGTTCTTTATATATTTTGGAGATTAAACCCTTGTCCCAGGTATCAGTGGCAAATATGTTTTCCCATATGGTCGGTTCTCTTTTCATTTGGATGATGGTTTCTTTGGGCATGCAGAAGCTTTTTAATTAGATGTAGTCCCACTTGTTTATTTTTTCCTTTATTTTTCTTGCCTTAGGAGATATATCAGCAAAAATATTGCTATGTGGGATATCTGAAATTTTACTGCCTATGTTTTCTGCTGGAATTTTATGGTATCACAGCTTATATTTAAGTCTTTTATCTATTTTGATTTTACTCTGCTGTAAGTTAAGTTGTCTAGTTTCATTTTTTGCAAGTACCAGTCCAGTTCTCCCAACACCATTTATTGAAGAGACTATTTTTACTCCATTGTATGCTCCTGCCCCCTTTGTCAAATATTAATTTGACCATAGAGACATGGGTTTATTTCTGGGCTCTCTATTCTGTTCCATTGATCTATGCATCTGTTCTTATGCCGGAACCAGATTCTTTTATTCATTCAAACTTTTCTTAAGCTTCTAGTGTTTACTTCTTGGGAAAAAAATAATAGACAAGGACCAATTTCTGCTGCTGAAGGATGCTACCTAGAATCCAGTAGAGGAGCTGTAGATGTAAAGAGAATACAATAAGTATAGTGAGTGCTAGTTAGAAGTTTGTTTGATGGTATATAGATTCAATGAGGGAGTGGTTAATTAATTCCTGTAGGGTATATCTGTTTGTTGGCTTCCCAGTATGCATTCTATACTTTCTCATAATTTTAGATCATGTTGTTCTTGGTTTTAGGCATGGAAGATGTGATCTATAAGTCAATTTGTGTTTTCCTTGCTCCTGGTCTCAGTCAATGGTTCAGGAATGGACTTGTGAACTCAGCTAATTAACCAAAAGTGAGTGTGGGTATTTTTGCAGGGAAGTCAGGATCAGCATTACTCTCAGTTTCTTTCTGGACAAGGAAGCATGATAACCTCAAAATTCCTGGCAGCCATTTGGGAAATAAGAAGAGAAGCAATGAAGCCAGCATTATGAAAAGTAGAGCAAAGAGATGACAGGAAATGTATGTTTAATGATACTGTTGAGTTGAGGGATCAAGTATTGCTTAAATTCTGCCCTAGTTCTGAACTCAGGTAAGCCAATACATCCCCTTTATTGGTTTTGGTCCCAGTCTTTAATTTCTCTTCTCTAAGAAAAATTCTAGGAACCTTATTTCTGGGGGCTAAAGAAAGACCTTCTTATCTGGTTCAGATTCTTCCTGTGAGGTCTACATTGCTCTTGCCAAATGTTTTCTTATGTGTTGAAATGTTTGCTCTTTTGCTTCTGGACTCTCATCACTAAGTATCTCTTTCCCTCTCTTTTTGCTTAAGCACATGTTCACATGTTCTTTCAGATGGACTGTACTGTTCATACCACCCCCAAAATCAATTTCTCATAATTTATTTTAGGGAACCACCTCTTTCCTATTTTCAGCCTATATTATGTGGGTGTCTTTAACTGTAGCCTGTGGTTTTAGGAGATGACACAAAATTCATGATTGATTAATGAGCTCACTGTTTTTCTCAGGTTACAAATATGGGATCTGTGGCCAAGTCTGGTCAATCTGCATAAATAAGCACCATCTCTGGAAATCTGTCAGGGTCTAATCAGGAAATAGATATATATTGCAATTTGAACAAGATTACCTATTGCCTTCATATTTCCTATGAAAGATACTATATATTATTAAATGATATAGAGGGAATTAACTAAAAAGGAATAAAAGAGAAATCTAAAGAATATCCTAGGGCTAAGGGAGCATAGTTAAGGAAGGAACAAACTTGGTGGGAAATTCTCCCCAAGGCTAAGATTCAGTCCCCATCAGAGAAGGTATGATTTGTAGCCACTGGGTGATGGAGAAGTTTCTTAGGTTGATCCAACAGAGCTGGTCCAATGTTGGTGGGATGTGGCCAGCAAGCAGAGAACTGCCTGTTAGGGTACCCATGAAATTCACTAGGAAGTTGCCTTTAAAACTGCCTGTGGAACTTGCTGGTAATCAAGCTATAGTAGAGTGGGGCTGTGATTTTGGAGCACAACGGGATCACTGGAAAGCTGTCACCAGAAATTTGACAGTAAGAGAGCTATGGTATCTATGGAATTCACTCTGAAGGAGCCACTGTTTCACCATTAGACCTTGCCTGAAAGCTACCCACAAGTTTGTTCTATGGGTCTCTCTGCTGGGAAGCCACCTGAGTGTGTTGACCTCCACTGAGTTTCCTGCATGCCAACCCAATGATAGGAACAAGAAAAAAACCAACATGCTTCATCCAGAAAGAGAAGCCCTTTACTTCTCCAGGTTCACTCAAGGACCTTCTACTGTCAAAGCCTAACATCATTCTAGCTGGCAAGGAAAAATGTTCCAACATCACAAGGAGGACAGTTAAGGCTGGATTTGCAGCTGAGAGTCAATAAATTGTCAACCGACACATCTGAGATTTTTATTTTAATACTAGAAAAGAGATGCTCTTAGGTGTCTACTGGTGAACACTCAGAGCAATAGATGGTGGCCGTCTTGCCACCAGTAGAGTGGCCTACCTTAGAATAAAGCTAGCAGAGCATAGCAGAGCTGACAGGTGGAGAGAGGCAAGTTGCTGACAACGTTGTTTGAATTCAGCCATGGTTTCCATCCATGTACACTTAGACTCTTTAGTTTTAAAAACCAATAAGTTTTTCCCTGTCTAAGCCAGTTTGAGCTGGATTAAATAGCTTATAGTCTAAAAAGAGTGCTGATCCAATCTTTAATAAATCATTAAGTGTTAAGCTCAGGTCAGTATTGTTTCTCTAATCTGGAGGTAATGTTTCTAATTCATTTGCTCTGGTTCCTGGACACATCATTCCAGATGCTGAGGAGTTCTGGATCTAAAATCTCTGTTAGAGCTCTCTGGAACTTAAAATCATTGTTACATTTGCACAGTACTATGGAACTTCTCATGTAACAACTTTAGGTTTCCTGTATAATGTTCTTTGTAGGTGTATCTTAGGCTGATATAGTTTAATCATTTCATTTACAGTGTCATATTAATTACTGAAACAAAAAAGAGTGAGGGGTGGAGCATCAGTGACAGGGGCAGAATTCTCAGAGAGAATCCAGGTGTGGGAGCTTGAGCATTTGTTTCCCAGATTTGGGGCAATTGCTGGCTGGATGAAGCCTTTGGAGTGAGCCAAGAAACTAAACAAAATCCAAGGTATTACCTTCCCTTTTTTTGTACTGAATAATTTCAATGTGAAAGAGGAATAAATAGCTGTAATATGGACCCATAAACTTAAATGGCTGCAATTTAAGAAATTGAATTGGTTTTGATGGGTACTTTTTCCTATTGCTGTTGAGAGGTAATTTGCTTGAAAGTCAAAGACAAGGGGAGAGAACTTTGTTGAACACATGGAGGAATGGTTTCCAGGTGAACCATTAGCTCTGCTCCATGAGCTCAGTGTCCTCAACCAAGGCTGAGTTGTATCAATAGCAGTCACTCGTGTAATCTGACAGAAGAGGAATTGCCTGGTGGAGAGCATTTCCAAACACGTGAGAGCCCAGAAAATGCTCTCAAATAACCTGGCATTATTCCCAGAGATGACAACCTCTATTATATATATCTTTGTAAAGAAAGATTCTGCATTTCCTGTATTCCCATGAATTTAGTCCAAGATAGAAGGTTTTCAGCAGAACAGAACTTGATGGTAGAAGAGGAAATAGAATTGAAACACCTATCTTATTAATATTGACAATTTTTAACATTCTTCAGCTTTTTTCCACATAAAATTTTGGTCTGAGTAGGGTTTGAATGTAAAGTGTGAAGAGGAAAAAAGGGAAGGAGTGTGACAAAAATGAGGAAGAGCTATTAGAGGATTTTTATTCCAAGTCAGGAACTTGACACAATAAGGACAATTAGCACATTTCTTCTTTCCTGGTATCCTTCTGCTTTTAGAGAGAAAACTGGCACATGAATGTAAGCAGAATATTCACCTTGAGAATTCTAAAATATCAGGGTAATTACTGGGAGCCCTTCATATGGGATCCTAGACCTTCTCTGACAGACAATGCATATTCCAAGATCTGAGCACAAAACTAGCAGGAGATCAGTGGTTTCCCCAATCTGCGGGAAGAAATGATTCATGCTTTCTCAGAGAGCAGGAAATTCTTTTTGAAGAAAGATTTGTCTTAAAGATATGTAACTCACGCACTTGAATGTTGTGCAATTGATGTTTCATGAAAGCACAGATCCTTGGGGTGCTTGTTCTAAATTTTTGTAAAAGGAAGATCTTTAAAATGAATGTTTAAAAGAATTATTCAGCCTTCGGGAGACCTAAGAGAACAATAATTATTGAAAAGCCTACCCACCTAAGATAGATTAAATGAATTCTGCTCATTCTATTTGTAATATCCAAAAACTAGGAATAGCCCAATTGTCTATTATTAGATGAATGGATAAAAAAAAAATGTTAACAGTGAAGTGACACCACATGTCAGACCTAGGTTTGGCAACCTTGGTTCTTGAGTTTTGGCTAAGAAATAATTCAGAGCTATCGCTCACTCTATAAGAGAAAGTTCATTTAGAAAGTCACAGAGATAGAAGAAGTGAACTGTGGAAGAAATGGGTTCAGAAAATAAGTTACAGAGGCAAAAGAAGGGCCCTTAGAGCTTTGGAGAAAGAGAGAGGTAAGGAATAGAGCACCTGAGGGGAAGCAGAGGAGGATGGGAAAGGCGCAAGTGTGCTCAGGAGAGAGGAAGTATGCTGGCTTCTCTGTCCAAAGGCCTTTTAAAGTCTGGGGGTCTACGGGAGGTCTTACGGGAAGATCTCAACATAATATTCATCACTTTTTCCAGGTGTGTCCTTTCAGGGTCATGGTCTCCACTGATTGGTCAGCACCAGGGGAAGGGATCATTAGTCAATGCAGCTTGTCCGGATGATAGCTATGACATCACTTGTTTGGTTTTGCTGCTCTTCTGACCCTGGAGCTGAAACAAAACAGAGACCTAGATGTTATCCTTAGGGGTTAATGCTAAGGGAGTGGTCATGCAAGGGTTCACATAGGAGTCCATGAAGCTACCCTTCGCCCCTTGTTCCTCCTCTAAGGGGGTCTACCACATGACTAGTAACATGCCAATGGAGGAAAGGTCAGGGGAGGGTCTGAACCGAATGACCTGCAATACGAAAGGCCAGGGAGTTTAAACCATATAACTAGTGATAATGCCTGGGGTGGAAAAGGTACACTGGGGGTAAGGTCCCTGTTTTCCCAGTTTTGTCCATTTCTAGTCAACTGGGGCTTTCTTCCCTGGTGACCTTTTGTACCTGGCCTATTGTCCTTGCTCTACTCATGACTATCAAAGGGACTACCACAAACTCATGATACATTCATTTGATGAAATACCATCCACCAACAAAAATAAATGAGATAATGATACATGTAACAATATGGATAAACCTCCAAATAATTATGCCATGTGGGAGAGGGCAGACAAAATTGGAGCCTATATTATATGGTTTCACTTATATAAAACTCTAAAAATGCAAATAAATCTATAGTTATGGAAACCAGATTGATAGTTTCTTGAGTATTTGAGGAGGGCAAGAAAGGATAGGAAGGAGGGACTGCAAGGGGATACAAGGAAATTTTGGGAAATGGATATTTAGTGATTGTTTTACAGGTATATATGTACATGTCAAACATATCATATTGTACACTAACTACTGTAGCTCAATTATGCCTCAGTAAAGCTATTAACAAACAACTTTGTTCACTCAGTGCCCAGAACAATTATGTATGACTTTGAGATTTGCAAATAAAACTGCTTTCCAGCTTCAGGAATAGGATGCATCTCATAGAGACAGTGAGAACACTGAAATGGTCCATGGGCCATAGAATAGCCATGGAGAAGCTATAATAGCTTCCATCTAGTTAGAGCTACTAGGTTTGGAATCTTAACAGTAAGACCAAATGAGGGTTTGGAGCTAACTTTGCTATTGACATCCAAGTACTTGGTTATAGATAAGACTTGAATTGCAGTCAGGGGTAGGAAAATATCACACAACAAAAACGAGGGTACATGTGGACTTGGCATTTATCACCATGAAGCTGGGATGCTAAGAAAATACTGGAAGCCAGGAAGATCAATCTCATTGGCTTGGACCAACACCAGATTGTTCTGGTTCAGTCCACAAACAGAAAGGCTTACCTCTTTGTCTTCATTTTTATTGAGAGGGCATTTACCAATCAAGATTGTATTGACCACAGGATAGATGAAGCAAATGATGAAGAAACATGACCGTTTTCATACCATGCTCCATGTAGAAAGAATAAGACTTCTAGTGGCTCCAGAGGACTGAACTAAAAGTCAATGTGTAAAAATTATTAGATGGTAGTAGCTCTTGACTTAATATGAAAAAGTCAATAATAGTGGGAATATAAAAATGAAATGGCCACTTTGTAAAACAGCAATTCGCTTGTCAACAGGATCATTGGAATGGAAGTTAATTATAGATATTGTTTCTACCGTTTGTGCTCCCTTAAGCTAAATTACATATAATTTGACTAATTAATTCAGGAACACAATCTGCACCATGCAGACCACTATTAGTTATAACACAATAACTAACTGTGTGCATAAGAAACACAATGGTTGCAGGAAGCATAACAGTACACAGACGCTTTAAGAAGCTGCTTGCTTACTTTGCACTATATCCCTTTGTTCAGTATTAGCAATTGTGAACTGTGTTGTAATTTTGCAGTCTAATTTGAATTATGTTCATGTTTAAACAGTGTGCAATACACGTGATACAGGGGTGTACATGAAACTATGGTTTGCTCAGTTAAAGTAATCGCCTTTATGACACAATTTTTAATAAAGTGAGATTCCTCATGATTACAAATCAAATAACTGTAGTGTCCTGTCTCCTGCAGAAGGACTGATCTCAATGGGTAACATTAGTCTGGATCTTCAGAGGTGATCGTCAGTTCTTCAGTTGTCTGATTCTAATAATCTTAGAAAGATTAATTGATGAAGAAGTTTTTTCTACAGGGAACATTCATTCCACTAATTCCATCTCACCCCCCCATTTTTTTGTGAATTAATCTTTCTTATTATTTATGTCTAAACTCTGAAGCTCCAGGAGTAAATACTGGAGGAAAAGGATCGATAGTTTGGTTTCATCCATGTTACAATTTTAGACGCTTCTTTGACACCCAAAGAAAGATGTGAGTTGGAAGTTGGGCACAAGAGCCTGAGTGTAGGGAAATGAGAGCATAGCATCGCTGGTACCTATTTAGGTGAGATTTGTTGAGACCACCCAGAGAGAAACAGAGGCAGGAGGAGAACAGAGTAAGGACTCTGAGCTCCTCTGACAATTAGCGATCTAATAGAGAAGACAAGAATGGAATAGCCACTGAGGTAGAGAGAAATTCAGGTGCATGTCATATCATAAAAGTTTTGGGAATAAAATATTTCCAAAAGGATGAAAGGCTAAAACATAATTTCTGTACTATTTTTTTAAACCAAAAACACATAACTGAATCTAATCATGGGGAAACATCAAACTCCAAATGAAGGAAAGTCTACAAAAAATAAATAGCCTGGAGTCTTCAACTGTTTCAAAAACATTTATGATAAGAGAGAGGGATAAACTCTTCCAGTTTAGAAGACTAAAGAGTCATGATAACAAAATGCCATGTGTGATCTTGGATTAGACCCTGTTATAGAAGTACTATATTTTCTTGTGCTGTAGAAAAGCATTATTGGTGAAATTTATGTAAGGTCTCTAGATTTGATAATATTATTATATCAACATTAACTTCCTAATTTTGATAACTACTACAGTTGTATAAGAGGTTTTCTTTTGTTGTTAAAAAATTTAAAAATAAAAGGGCCTAATGTCTGCAATGTGTTCTCAAATAGTTGAGAAAAAATATTTAACTATATGTCTATCATCTATCTAACATCTATGTATCTGTCTATCTTCTATCTTGAGAATAATAGATGTGAAATTTTAATTTGGAGGAATATAAGTAAAAGGTAAATGATAATTATTTGTACTATTTTTATAATTTTTTTTATCTGCAGTCATTTCAAAATAAAAAAGTTCTGAAAAATTTTGGAAAATAGAGGAGAAAGTGAAAGTATAGGCACATGTATCTGTCAATCATCTTTTTATAGATTGAAAAAATGTGGCCTTTTGTGGCCTCTGAAATCCACCACATGTTGTGCACATGTCTTTTAGCCTTACACCTGACTTTTAATATATTTTCTGCTTCAGAAATTTAGAACGATGTCTTCAAACTCAGGCGCCTTTAACCACTTTTTTCCCATGGATGGATTTCTAATGATCTTGGGTAGAATTAAGCCTTGATGAAAGAGCACTTCAGTATGGTTTATAGGCCTATTCTGCTTGACATATAAGTCTATGAAAATGACTTTTCTCATGAAGGAATTCTTTGATACATTAGAACAACAATGGTATTATTGTCACCCAACCATTTCATTCCAAGAGCAAGAGCTATATATAAGTCATAAGAATGCATTCACAGGAGTTAGAAAACCCAGCTTTGTGAGATTGACAAGAAGACATTTCAGTATCAGAACAAGTAAGCTTTCTGAAGAGCATTTCCTTGAGGTCAAGGACATGGCAGCTGGGTCTGCAGGAAATTCATATCAGCACTTTTTCCCCTTTAACATTTGCAATTCTACAGAGGCCAAAAATTACATCTTTGTTTCCCTGAGATTTTCTTGGCCTCTCAGACATCTGAGTGATTCTTTAGTTGTCACTCACCAACAAAGACTTAACATTTACCAGAGAATTTGAGAGCAAATTCCTCGGGCCTTCAAACCATGGATGACTAGAAAAGCCAGCATTTAGTCAGCTAGCCATGAAATGAATGTGAACCGCAGACTGTTTGGAAAGTTATCGCAGAATGTGCCCAGCAGCTGCCGAGCATGAAAGACTTCTCTTCCAAGAGAAGGGCTTCAGTCTTCAGGAGTTTCAGGGGACCCCTCTAGCTATGCTACAGTTTATCCCTAGCTGGAGCTTTTCTAATTCTTCTTAATAGCTAATATTAATCATGAAATTTCATAATGGTAGACAGGCATCCTAGGGTTGGCTTAGTATGTATCATCTAGCAATTTGCAGTACAACCTCCTGGGTAACTTTGCGTAAGTTATTTTGATCAGTTTAGGCAGCATAATCATAATGGCTTTTGTAAATTGCTTGTTTTTCCTTCTGTATGATAGATTTGCTGCTCAGGATGCTAAAGGGACTCAGAGACCCTTGACTTTGGAGAAATAGCAAGCCTCACCTCCTTGTGGTAAAACATGAACATTCTTATGAATCAAGAAAATGCACCTTGTATTTCCAGAGCTTACACAATCACAGGACACCCATCAAAATAGTTCTCTGTTGAGGATATTTACTGGTATTTGCTTCCTTATTAGCATTTCCTAACATGGTGCCCATGTTGAATAATAATTATTATTTTATTCATGGAGAGTAATTATTTTAGTTGGATTAATGGTCAGGCTTTTCCTAGATTGGTTTTCTTTTATCAACTCAGAAAATGTGTACCAAAGTAAAGAAAAAAAATGAAAATGAATATATGGAAGGCCCTTGTTTAACCTTACACAGGGCAAATAAATGAAAAGTATTATACCTTTATCTACTTTCCTCAAAACTACCAATAAATACTTAGCAAATAGTCCCTGAGCACCATTATGCGCACTCTGATGGAGATAATAAAAAAGTGTATGATGCAGTTAACATAGTTTGCTAAGTTTGTTACCCAATCATATTTCTCACTCTTTTTGGTAAGTAAAAGGGGATGGTTGGCTGATAGAGTAGATGTGGATGTTAACACCCACATATAGATACACCAAATTCCTGTCTTTGTAGTTATAAATTTCAGTGACTTTTTCTTAAAGGCACCACTTTGGCAGATAAACAGTCCCAAACAGGACTCTTGGTCTGGTGACCAGGAAATAACAGGGAGAGATGAAAATAAAAATGGATAGTTCCTACTAACATGACATCTCTTCATGAACTTAGCTTATTGAAATTGAAAGGAACTTTAAAAGTTGCCTCATGAGACATTTTTTTTTTTTTTGCACCAGAGTTTGTTCTTCAATCAATAGTTATCTTGACTGAGTTGTTGGACTTGATATGGCTTGGGATTGGCAACACACTACCTCCTAAGTATTCTCTGCTAAAAAGGTTTATCTTATGTTGGGACAAACAATTTGTTAATGCTTTCCTACTGTGTGCCAAGCCCCATTTTACTTTGGCTTACACTCTTTGGCTTGATACCTATATCTTGGTGCCATAGAAAACAAGTCTGGTTCCTTTTTATGTGATACACATTCAAGTGTCTGAGGATGGTAAAGGCATTCTGTTGTGCAACCTGTCTTCTTCAGGCTAAATATCTTCCATTTTCAATGGATTCTCGTTGCCTGAAGTTTTCTCTTCATCATTTCCCCAGTTAACCCGTGTATCTGTAACCCAGAATCAAATACAGAATCAAATACGGAGCTGAATATGCAACTTCTTTTACATACCACATTTCCACTTATGTTCCCCAAAATATAAGTAACTTATTTTTTGGTAGCTACATTATATTGTTCCCATTGGTTCATTTTAGTTAGCGTTTATCAAGAAATTACTGTACACCAAGTGGTGGTAAAGGTTGAAGATAAAACGAGAATGAGTCATGGCCTTGACATGGAGTCCATATTTATATAAGGTCACCAACCATGATACATACATGACTAAGTATAACAAGATGTGCTTCATATTTTATGAAAATCTCCAGGCACATGGGAGGAGCATGATCCCCTGTGCATGGTTGTGCTCTGTCCAGTAGTAAAATCAGAAGGCTTATCTTAGAGCAACAGTGAACTAACTAGATTGTGAAACATGGCTATTGTGTTTCCAAGCAAAGAAGGCAGAAGATGAGTTGGAATATTCTAGGAAGACACAAAGTAGAGAAAAAGCAGAGATATGGAAATATATTCCAACAAAGACTAATGGAAATAACAATCAGGGGCCAAGGATGGTGAGAAAAGGCAGCTGGTAAAAGTGGAAGGGCAGGTTGGGGCCCACAGTGAATTCTGGAGAAAGGCATTCAGAGTTTATGCTACAGGTTTTCACCACTCAAAGTGTGGTCTGCATCATCATTGCCACCTGGGAGCTTGTTAGAAATGCAGAATCTCAGAATTGCTGAAATAGAAACTTCATCTTAACAGGGTTGCCAGGTGGTTTGTGTGCACACTGAAGTTAGAGAAGCACTGTCATTGGTGACAGAAAGCACTTTATGTGAAGTTTGGGGCAGAGTCATGATTCAATAAATGTGGCATTTATTGAATGGCAGAGCAAGACTTTGGACTCTGGTTGTTTCTTGCTCCAAAGAAAGTCTGCCTCTTTTTCTGGGTTGTTGTTGTAGAGTGATTTCATTATATGAGATAGTTAAATCTAAGAGAATCAATGAAGGGGGTTGGGACTGCTTCCTAGTCACTGAAAATTCCTTTTGCTCTTTTGAGAAATGGATAAGATGGTTTAGGGAATATGTGGTATGTATGGAAGGTAGATGCTTAGAAAATAATCTTTTGTTGTTAGGAACTTAATCCTAGAGGCTTCATTACGCTCCTGTTTTCAGTCTCTGCTTGTGTAACCAAGTGTCTCTGTGGGCTCTTTTTCTTTTAACACCCAAATACTAGCTATCTGAGTGGTCAGCCCAAGTGATGGTAGAGAATCTGATCTTTTATTTTATCCCTCTCAGGCATATCTGAGAACATCAGGGGATTATTTACATGTTTGATGATTCCCACATGGCTTTCTCTTGTCAATTTTACCAGCCATCTGTTTCATATCTCCTTCCTCAGTCTTGTTTCACCCTAACAATGGGGACAGGCATCTCTATGAATTCTCCATAGGACACTTAAGGTCAAGGTTTAGGAACAAGAGCAAGAAACTACAATGCAGAAAATATAATTAAATCCTGAACAACTTTTTGGTCTCTACCACATGGGTCTCATATTTCTTTAACTTCAGTTTGTCTCAGTGTTTCAGGGGGCAGACACACTTCTCTCTACATGGGTACTTTGGTCATTTCCACTCTGCCTGGAGAGAGGATCCCGGCTTCCTCTTTGGCTCATCGAGAGGGGAAAAGAATTCTTATCTCTCTCAGTTTGAGACTTGTGTTTTTTTTTTTTCTCACCCAGCATTTGTGGAAATGGCAATATTTACTTCCTTTAGAAGGACTATCCCACTGTAGCCGAAGGGTGTAAATTGGCCTCCGTGTCTAAATTAGGTAACTGTAGCAGTCAACATTTTATTTTCTATTTGGTTGATCCAAACTATAAAACGCCATGGAGGAGGGAAACCAAAGTGAAGGTAGTTTCTCCTCACCCTCCTATACTTTATTTCTTCTGATGTGGCTTAGTCTCCTAATCAGTAAGAAACTACTTTTCAAAACATATGTATACACTCAGAACAAATAACTTTCTTGCAAAGGGAAGTCTAAAGTCTAAACAAAATTTATTTTTTTTAATTTTAAAAGATTTTATTTATTTGTTTTTAGAGAGAGAGGAAGGGAAGGAGAAAGAGAGAGAGAGAAATATTGATGTGTGGTTGCTTCTTGTATGTCCCCTACTGGGGACCTGGCCCATAACCCAGGCATGTTTCCTGACTAGGAACCAGTGACACTTTGGTTTGCAGCCTGCACTCAATCCACTGAGCTACACCAGCCAGGGCTTAACAAAATTTAATATCTTGGGCCAAATTAGGTCTTCCCAAGGACAATGAGTGAATATCTGAATTAGATCTGCAGAGCTCAATGGGCTTAGTGAGCCCATCCCACCCTATACATTATGATGAGCACATGACATCACTCACAGAACAGGTGTATTTATGGGTGGGTATACATGTACATATTTGTGTGAAGTAGAAACCACAAGGTTATAGAAAAAATAAATCTATTCACCTGCTATATTCTTTGACACCATGTTGACACAATAAATTACAGAAACTGACAATATCCAAACACTGATTCATAGCTCCTGCTTGATTTAAAGGTCATTTAATTAGAAGCACTCTATATTAACGATTGAGGAAGTGGTTTACAAAGAGGGTGCACATACCCCAAAGACAAATTTTCCATCTACTTTGAAAGCAAAAATGTCCTGCAATCCATCAAATGGCATTGCAAGCTTCAACAGTTTTACTATTTCCCCCCCATGGGCTACCCTATTACCCATGCCCTTCTGTTTGCCTTGGGAACAAGATGAAGTCTTTGCACTTATATCTCAGAGAATTATTCAGGTCATGTTTAGCCACTGAATAAGTTTTGCTGCCTCCACTGAATAGAATCTATTTTTTAAATTTGGAGTTTGAAGGAGTAGGGAGAAATAAAGAAATGATACTTTATTGAGTCTTGCTTTTGAACACACATACTCTTATGTGTCTAGAAGCTATGGGCCTTAGCCCCTGAAGGACTCACAGATAGCAGTGAGAATATAATTTGAAGGGCCTGAAGTATTCTTTCAAACATTTCATGGACCCCCTTCATGAAACCTTTTGATTTAAGGTTATTTTAGAGCAATGGGTAAAAATTGTCCTGGTATCTATCAGTGAAAGAAAATGTCAATGTCTTTAAGAAAGATTTTTATATCTACAAAGAGTAATTTCCACCATTTAAAATTTTTTCCAAATTCAATGAAAACTGTAAACCTACAAATCTAAGATCTTCAACAAACACAAACAGGATACATACAGAATTTTTAAAAACTACTAGTAAAGAAAAAATATAAAAGCTACCAGACAGAATACAAGACACATTATGTATATAGAAGAATAAGGATAAGATTAGAGCACATTTCTTGTCTGAAACCATGCTAAACAGAAGATAATAGAATTACATTATTAAAATGGTGGAAAAAAATAAAGTTAACCTGCAATTCCATATCCAACATTATATTTTAATAATAAAGGTAAAAGAAAGAATTTTTCAGATTCAGAAAAGTTGGCAACATAATCCCCACTAGACCTGTACTATAAAAAGTATTAAATGAAGTGCTTCAGGTAGAAGAAGAACAGTACTGGTGGTAAATTTATATCTATACAAGAAAAGTAGTGAAAATAGTAAATAAGTGAGTAAATGTAAAAAAATACATTTTCCTTACTTTAAAATTCCTTTCTTTTTTTATTGTTGTTCTATTACAGTTGTCCCAATTTTTCCCCATTGGTCTCCCCTGCCCAGCACCCCTTAAATCAATCTGCACCCTGTTGTCTATTTCCATGGGTCATTTATACCTGTTTGTTGGTTAGACTCTTCCCCTTCTTCCCCCCTTAAACCATACCCCCAGGCCCTCTGGTCACTGTCAGTCTGCTCCTTGTTTCCATGCCTCTGGTTCAACTTCACTCATTTATTTTGTTCATTTGGTTATTGTTATAAGTGGCTTCACTTAGCATAATATTCTTTAGTTCCATTCATATTGTCATGAAAGGTAGACACTCCTTCTTTCTTTCTGCTGTATAGTATTCCCTTGTGTAAATGTACCACATTTTTTTTTTTTTGATCCACTCATTTACTGATGGGCTCTTAGGCTGTTTCTAGCAATTGGCTATTGTAAATAGCACTGCTATGAACATTAGGATGTATAGATTCTTTTAAATTAGTGTTTCAGGATTCTTAGAGTATAATCCCAGCAATGGAATTGCTGGGTTAAGAGGCAGTTCCATTTTTAGTTTATTGAGGGAATTCCACACTGTTTTCCACAGTGGATGCACCAGTCTGCATTCCCACCAACAATGCACTAGGGTTATGTTTTCTCCATGTCCTCACCAGCACTTGTTGTTCGTTGACTTGTTAATGATGCCCATTCTGACTGGTGTGAGGTGGTATCTCATGGCTTTAATTTGTATCTCTCTGATGGCTAGTGATTCCACTATTTTCTTACATCATATACAAAAATAAAGTAAATTGGACTAAAGACTTGAATGGAAAATCTGAAATCATAAAACCTCTAGAAGAAAAAAACTTAGACAATAAACTCTTTGACATCAGTCTTAACAATATGGTTTTAGCTATGTTTCCTAGGGCAAAAGCAACAAAAATAAAATAAACAAATGGTATTTATATCAAATTCAAAAGTTTCTGTACAGTGAAGAAAACCATCAAGAAAATGAAAAGACAACCTACTAAATGAGAGAAGACACTTGCAAGTGACACATTTAATAAGGGGTTGATGTCTAAATTATGTAAGGAACTCATGCAACTAATTACCACCCCCTGCCAAAAACAAAAACAAAAACAAAAACAAAAAACCCCAGGCAAGCAATTAAGAAGTAGGCAGAGGACCTGAATAGATGTTTCTCCAAAAAGGACATACAGATGGCCAACAGATATAGGAAAAGATGCTCATCATCACTAGTCACCAGGGAAATATTAATCAAAACCACAATGAGATACCACTTTACACTTGTCAGAATGGCTATTAAAAATTTCAGCAGGTTCTGGACAGATAGTTTAGAGGGTTGGAGCATCATCCTGATACTCAGAGATTGCAGGGTTGATCCCCAGTCAGGGCACATACAAGAATCAACCAATGAATGCATAAATAAATGGAAAAGCAAATCTATGTTTTTTTCTCTCTCTCAAATCAATACTACATTTTAAAAAAATCAACAAATAACAAGTGTTGGCAAGGATGTGAAGAAAGGGAGCCCTGATATACTGCTGGTGGGACGGTAAATTAGTGCAGCCACTATGAAAACCACTATGGAGATTCCTCAAAAAATTAAAAATAGACCTTCCATATAACCCAGCTGTATTACTTCTGGGTATTTATCCTATGAAAACAAAACCACTACTTCGAAAAGATATATGCACTGCTATGTGCATTGTACCATTGTTTCCAAAGCCAAGATATAATAGCAACTTAGGTGCCATCAGTCAATGACTAGATAAAGAAAATATGATACATAATGGAATATTACTCAACAATAAAAAAGGAATAAAATCTTGCCATTTGTGACAACATGAATGGACCTAAAGGATATTATGCTAGGTAACATCAGTCACACAGAGAAAGACACCTACTATTTGATTTCACTTATGTGGAATCTAAAAAAAATGAAAGCAAAACCAAAGCAAAAGCAAAGCAAAACCAATGAATTAATGGATCAAAAGAAAAACAGACCCATAGATACAGAGAACAAGTCGATGGTTGCCAAAGTGAAGGGCTGTTGGTGGGGGCTGGGGATGGAGGCGGGAGAGTATTCTTAGTATCATCTTGCTCCACTGTAAGGTAAAGATGAACTACGATGGTTTTCCTGAGGCCAACAAAGTTGTTGACCTGATTTATCCTTGCAGTCATTAATGCTGGATGCCTGAGGCTCGAATGGCTTTTGAAAGTGGGGAGAAGCAATAAATCAGTGGTTGGGTGCTGCTAGTTTCTGTTCTTCAAAACAGAGCCAAGGAGAGTAGCAATTTAGTTTCTCAGGGTCCAGGTAGTTCCTTTTTCACACATACAACAGCAAAACAAAACAAATGAACTAACAAAACACACCTGGGTGATAGTGTGTGACAGTCACTCCTGCTCCTTGAATACCTGCAGTGTTTTATCACTGTCACTCATGGAGGTTCTTTAATGGAGTTTTCCTCCCAACTTATCTTTCCTTCTGGCAAAGGGATACTTTGTGGATGTTCTCCAAAACCCAAGGCAAGGGAGGGAAGGAGAGAGAAGGAAGGATATCACATAAGTTAATCAAAGCACAGTTGTCGATTTATGGATAATAGGGATTTTGTGTTTTTCAAAGTAAGAAACAGAGGGAAGAGCAGGAATAACTTCTTTTGTATTTTCAGCCCATAGACAAAACAATGTTAAATCTCAGTGCTTAAGTAGCCTAGATTTCAGAGGTGTCTTCTGTTGTTCAGAAACAAAATTTTACGAAAAACCTGTAGAGACATTTGAGTCGATTAAATGTCACCTGATTTCCAACCTTGAAAGCTTCAATTGCTATATCTCTGATAGAGAAATATGACTGTAAATTATTCAAATAAAGATTCAAATGTTAAAACTAAAAAAAAAATCCAAGATAAATGTTAAAAATACAATGAAAACTTGGCTATTCTGGTCTAAGTCACTAGCATCTCTTACCAGACAATAACGGTTATCCCCCGCTTATCTTTCCTCGCCCCTGGCTGGTAATTCATTCTCTACAAAGCTGTCAAGACAGTCTTGAAAAAAATTGTGCTCTCATCAAGCTTAGAACTTTCCAGGACTTCACATTGCACTTGGAGTCAAATCTAATCTCTCATTTGTGACCTGGGTGGCTCTCCTGACTTGGACCTGCTTCGCTGGGGGTTCCGTTTTGTAAGCTCTCTCACTTCAGTGCCCCAGCCACACTGGCTATTAGCTGTTCCTTGAGCAAGACAACTCCACGTTTCTTTGTGCTTGCTATTTCCTTTTATTGGACCACCTGTCTTCTACGAATTTAAATGTCTGGCTCTATCTCCTCAGTTAGGTCTCTGTTCAAAGTCATCACCTTGGAGAGAGTTTTCCTGGAACATTCCATCAAAACCTGCTCCCTCCACCTTCATTCTGCCTTTTATCATTCTGCCTATTTTCTTTATACCACTTATCACTACTTAAAAATACAGAATAGATTCATTTTGTTTGCACACATTCATTTTTTTTTTACTCCCTCAATAGGATGTAAACTCCCTAAGAGCAAGGACATTATTTTATTCAGTTATACCCCCAATCTTTAAGACAGTGCTTGTCACAGAAATTACTATTCAGAAAAGCTATTTAGACTACTGAATGAATGAAACTATTAGTTTCCAATGCTATTTCACATGCTAGATCTCATTATGGAATATGGAATGTTGATGAACTAAAAAAAATTGCTTTTTTCTCTGACTCCCCGACCTTCCCTTAGCAACAATCTCAAATCATGCTATTTTGTGAGCAGATGAAGAGAGATCCCATGGAAATAATAGTCTTTGCTATATATGGAAACTGCTATAACTACCAAGGTGAGGGCAGGAGGTATCTTCAAATGTCAATGATAAATGTAGAGAGAGAAAACATTGGCTCATAGCCATGTATCTCTCTGAAATAGCACTTAATGGAGTAACTTTCATTGTTTTATTCTTTGTGCAAAAGGACAAGCTTTGGACTCAGAATCAGAGAGAAACTCAAGCTCTGTTCTTGCTTCCATAAGCCCCTGAAAAACTGGACAAGGCATAGACTCCGGGATCTCTTTTCTCATTTGTGAAGTGGAAATGCTGATAAAAAGGGATAATAATTTTAGTGAGTCCTTACTTTATTCCAAGCCTCATGCAAACATTTGTGTGTATTATTTTGTTTAGTTCTTACAATCATCTCTGTGACATAGGTGTTATTGCTACAACCCTTTCCCACCCCACATCACAGCTAACCATCCAGAAAATTAAGAGATATTTGGTGATTACAGAAGTGTGCACTCTTAGCCATGGCAGAGCTGGGTTTGAGGCCTCATGCGAATCTGAACTTGAAACTCAGGGTCCTGACGGATATACTATGTGGTTTCACATTCATTATGGTTGGGAGGACAAAATGAAGTAACTATATTACTCTGACTTTTTTCAGACACTCTCATAATTATGAATACATATATTCTCCACCTCTTGAGACTGAGAGAGTCTCAAGATTACAAACATGCTTTTTATTCATGGGTGTGTCTCCAGGATCTAGCACAGGATTCAGCACAGAGCTCTCTTTCCTCTGTCACTCCTTTCCTTCTTTCATTCTCCCCCAGCGACAGAAATTACATTCGTCATAACCCCAGGGTCATAACAAATGCATTCCTGTGGAATTAGTGGGACGCAGAGCATGTCCTCAGCATTCTCCTCAACTTTCCCTCTTTCAACCTGTTGATAATTTACACTTGCTGCTCTGCCTTCTAAAAATCCAGCTTTGCCAAGTACTTGGTATGATTCCCAGGCAGGTTCAGGTGAGTGCTAGGTTTAGATTACAACTGTAAGTAGGCAGGAGTTTTACAGTTCTAGGTAGTGTCATTAGCTCTGTCTGAAGTGCAGGGTTTGGTCTCATTAACCTCACAAGGTGCAAGAACAAGACCCCTGGCCACACACTGTATTTAGATTCAATGGTGTTAATTTCGCATAAGGGGAAAAGGACTCTGATCCAGAATCAGGAGATGGTGATTCAACACATACTACTCACAAGGTCTAGAAAACATATATTTTTTTAGTGCCACCTACTGTTGAAGTTCCTGGGGAAATAATTCAGTTCTTACTTATTCACTTGGCTCTGTATTAGGTCCCCAAAGGAAAATGTAAGCAGCTGTTCTCAGCTGTGTGCTTTTTGTTTATTAACATGTTAAGTGTATAATTTGTGCAATATGTAATTTTTCTTTGGGTCCTTTTATTTATACAGATAGTAAATAATTCAAGAGTGAACACACCAGGGTATATTAATCATTCCTGATGAGTAGATAACTGCTACTCATTTTGCAGCAAAAAGGGAATAAAATTTCAAGAACATTCAATGGCATGCCTTGGACCAGTGGATTGGACAGTCATGATCAAGGCTGAGGAACTAAGTCCAAACCTCAACATTCTCCCATATAACTCAGTAATCAGAATCAGATTATGTGGAAGCAGATTGGAAAGAAAACAAGGAAGCAGGCTACTTTAAATTAAGTTTGGGGAGTTTTGAATTATTTACCTTGGCTGTCCTTTGCCCTTTAAATGACCTTGACTGGACAGCCAGTTGAGATCCTTAAGGCTGATTCCCGTTCCCTAAGCACATGAGACTTTGGTGCAGTTAGAGGAAGTTGAGTATTCAGAAGAAGGAGATGTGCCAAACCATCTGCTTTTTTGCTAATTTCACTTTTTGATCTGTAAATGACCATGACTAGGGAAACGAAAATGCAGTTGCTCTATTGTGGAAAGTTACAGACTACAGACTACATAAGTGGATTTATTTTTTTTTATGTTAAGATTTTCTTGTGAGATTTAAAATACTACAAGTAAATACTGAGCACATCTATCTATTCATAGCACTCTGTACAGAATCATAGGCATGGATGGAGTGCTGGAGACTACCCAGAACTGTGCTCTAATTTAATATATGAGGAAACAAAGCCTCTAGAACACAGGTGGCAAACACAAGGCCCATGGGCTGAATCTGGCCCTCTACCTTGTTTTATCCGGCCCAGCACCTTGTTTCTACCCAGCTACATCACTGAGGTCCTTGCCCCTAGTTAAGGAGTAGTTACATTTATACAGTCCTAAAATTATACTCGGCCCTTTGAAGGCAACCTTGAGGCTGATGTGGCCCCCAGTGAAAATGAGTTTAACACCCCTGCTCTAGAAAGAGAACTCCTTGAAGTAATTTTCCCATTTAGTAGTATGACTGGGCCTTGAACCCATTTTGCTTAGTCCTTAATACTCTTCTCAAGTTCCAGCCATCATTTCTCACCACCACCATCACTGATTTTCAATTCTTCACATAAAGTCATTCAACTAACATATTGCAAAACAAGAGTTTTGGACTCTTCATCCACTAATCTTTCCACCTGTACCCATAATATTTTATATTGGACCTTTTTTAAATAATAAATAAGAAAACTGAGAAAGTAACATTATGTCATTGTGCTTTCTTGTCTCCAGACCCTATTGTACAAAATGACATCCTAATTTCTGGTTTTCAGCGAAAATATTTTGTAGGAATAATGGATTTCAGGTGAACCACTGAAAGAGTCCCAAGGCATTCTGCTTAATGGAATTGATTTTTCAGAGTTGTCTCTTTTGTTCCAAGAGGAAACATCTTGGCAACAGTCTCATTGAAAATCAGGGCCAAATTAATATTAATCATTTATTATAAGCTGTAATCATTTACATAGAGAAACAACAAAAGCATTATTTGGGCATGTTTATTAATTTCCCCAAAGCTATTTTTTAGTACTTGACTTATTATCCTACAGTCACTAGAGGAAATCAGAGAACAGCTACTTCTCTTCAAGACATATTGACAAAGTATTATTTTAACATATCTTCCAGGTTTAAAAGATAGTAACATAGTGTTTTATTTTAAAAGTACCTCTAGAACTCTGTGGAATTTTTTGCTTAATGGTTCTTTAGTGATGACAACTACAATACTGCAGAAAAAGAAAGCACAAGAAAATAGCTGGGGGAAAAGAAACAGGAAGTTTTTTTAAAAAATGGAACTTCTTTACCTTCACTAGACAGGACATTAGTTGGTCACAGCTCTGATGAAGGGACTGCAGACCAGAAAGTGAACACCACTCTGCATGGGCCACGGGGTCGTTACCAGATAAACCGGGATTGGTTCGAACTGCTGCGAGGTCAAGAGGGGCCAGTGCTATGCTGAGTTGATGATATTAGGGCATAGTAATTACATTTATTGATTACTTACGTTTTTCCTATTTTCCAAAGGAGTGTTAGGTGATGGAATAATAAATTCACAGGTGCATGGAGGGAAGGACATGAGCAATAGAAAGTCAAATGTCATACGAAGGCTTTTTATGAACAGGCTGCCCGGCTGGTAGTTCCACTCTCCTGCCCTGGCAGCCTCTCCCACCTGGTTCCTCTGATAACTCTGAACAGAGCTCCTGAGTCTTTCTCTCACCTATGACTCACGCCAGGAAATGTGAGTCTTCTTTCCTTTCTTCCTCTGACTCTGTTTTAATTCAAAGTACAATTTATACACAGTACAATGTACAGGCCATAAGTGTAGCATCTGGCGAGCTTTGACAAATGTATACATCCGTTTGACCCAGATTCCAATTAAAATATAGACCATTTCCAGAAAATTTTGTTGTGCCTGATACTGCCTAAGAAATAAATTGTGGTTTTAAAAAAATAATCTATTTGCTTTTCTTGGTTACCTGACAAGACTTTTGTGGTCTCCTTTGGCAGATTTCAGGAGTCAAGAGTAAGTGAAAATACTGTTTTCTGTGGCCTTAGCTGATTGAGTGTTTAATGAATATCTAGGTGGTAATTATCACTGATAATATTAACCAACCTCTGAAAATAAGATGACATGGTCAGAATCCCTACATTCTCAAAATAAAACCTTTATTTACTTTCTGTAGGAGCAGTGTGTTGATGAGTATGAAGCAGAATGGTTCCTACTGCTAAGTGTGTTCCCTGGCTGCAGGGCAGGAAATACTGGGAGCTGCCTTTTTATGACTCTCCCGCTGCTTAAGCAAATTCCCATATCTCTCAAGGGAGTGAACTTCATTTCAGGAAGAATAAGCACTGGGGAAATAAAGTTTCACATGGGTAACCAGGCAGAATTCTATGTTTTTATGGCCGGCCCTTGGAAAGTGTTTGTATTGGTTGTCTCATTCACACCGTGCAGTAGCCTGGTCACATGACAGGCATGCTGAAAGTCGCTCAGCCAAGGTTTTGTTGAGAGACTTCCAAATGCCAGTCTCTGGTAGAGCCCATGTTGACTTTATAGTGAGCAGTTAACTTAATATGCTTGGTCTTTGGGGACCAAAGCAATACGTAGTCACTGCCTACAGAATTCCACTCCCACCATCGGGCCTGTGAAAGCACTTGTTAGGGGAAGAGAGAGATAGAGATTTATCCTGTTTTTCAAAATTAAAGATGCCTTTCCTGTACTAGGGCCTCCTGAGAAACATGAACTTTCCTTAACCACAGTTAGTGGCAGCAGCAGAAGTAGCGGCAGGGGAGTTGTTCTGCTGGAACAGGCCTGAGGTGCTATAATTTACTTCAGATTAATGGGCTTCTCTGGTTTTGCTCCCAAGGCCCCACGGGTAGATGTGGACATTTCTCCAGCCCCAGAACCATTATACCTGCCCTAGGTTTGTTTCAAGCATGAATCTGCCTGCACATGTTGTCATTCATTCATCTGGAACACATGAGTTGTTTTTTTGTTTGTTTAATAAAAGATGCAGGATGAAAGGATGATAATTTCCACCTTGGGAGACTGATCTGACGACAGTTTGTTGATGTATTTATAGAAACCATTTGCATAACTTCAAGAGTCCATTCATTCTCCAGTCACTGCAGCTAAAAAACAAAATAACCCTGCTGCAGTTTTAGGAGAATATATGTATGAAGCTTTGAGAATATGGTGGTGTTATTCATGACGCACCATGGTATAGGAACACATACCAGACTGAGAGCAGGAGGCTGAGTGTTCTAATCTCAACCACTACATTGGTGAGTCTTTTGCAAAGTAGGGGGATTAGAAAGAGATATATTCTGAAATATTTTCTAGCTATAAATTTCTATGTACACAGATAACATAAAATCAGATTTAATTTTATAAGGAAAATGTTAAAATTTCAGTATTGGCAATAATTATGACCTGGAACTCATACAAAAATTTTTCCATCTGCAAATCTTTAATAGTCTGTGACTTCTGCCTTTTTGTACAGGTCAATCATTCTACTTAGATACCTATAAAATGTGGGTAAATTACAAACAAAAGAAAATAAGAATTCATAGCTGTTTGAAGCCTTAGAGAGCAACTGTGATTTCGAAGAAAAGTGCGCCATGGTGATCCTAATATTCCTGGTTACTTTTTTCCAAGAAGCATTGACTAATTTGTAAGAGGTGTGGGGCTAAGAAGCCAACCAGAAAAGAAATAGCTCAAGCCTTCTGTAGTCTCACTAGCTTGAGGAGACAAAAATTGATATTCAAGGTTGTTAAGCTAGCGGGAACTTGAAGGTCTAATGACTCAGGAAAGAGAATTTCAGAGAAGTGATTCTAAAATACAGATTTTACCCTCAAAGCATTTGCAAAGTTGTAAATGGCATGTAGTAAAAGCATACCAGAAAGCAGAGAACAGCAGCTAGAAGCTAAAATGTCAATTAAGCACAGCTTTTTAGCAAACTCGTGATACTGGTAAGACAAAACTTAAATTTTAGAGCATTTTAAAGGAGGTGTCTGGTAAATACGCCAACATCTCATTTGAGATGCTTGGGAAGCTATATCCTTAGAATAAGGCAGTAATTAGAAATAGACCAGCCCTCTCAAAGATAGAAATTTAGGCTTGAATTATCTGAATTCTTGATTGGATTAAGGAGATTTGCCCACAATATAACTAGAAGAGAATAAAATTTTATCTGAAAAAAATAACGTGACACAGAGCCTGTGAAGTATTTTATTTACAATGCCCAGCATTCATTCAAAATTACCACGTATGTGAGGAGCCAGGACAAAATAAATGTAAGCAAAGAAAGCAGTAGTTAAGAGAAACAGGCCCGTAGCTGACCCATGTGTCAGAGTTACTAGTCATGGAATTTAAAATAAATACAACTTCTTTTCAGAGTGATGAAAATATTCTAAAACTGATTGCAGTGGTCATTGTGCAACAATATGAATATACTTAAGTCCATTGCACTTTACATATTAAATGGGTGAATTATACTATGTGTGAATCATATTCCCACTAAACTAACAAAAACAAGCCTAAATACCTAACCTGCCAGGAAAAGATAACAATAGTAAATTTGTATAACACAAAAAAGAAGCATCAAAATACCATACATAAAGCAGAAATTAACAAAACTTTTAAAAAGATATGGACAAGTGCAGTCATCATGGCAGTCTATGACATGCTCTTCTCAGCGATTAACAGAGCGAAGAGTTAAACAAAATGTAAAAACATAAAACGCGATTTATTAATGACCTAATAGACACATATACATCACTGTACCGAATAACCGTAACATCCACTTCCAGCGTACTGAGAATGTTTAGCAACATTGATCACATGCTAAGCCATAAAGTAAGTCTCAAACAATGTGAAAATATTAAAATCTGGTGGTTACATTCTCTACCCAGAGTGAAATGAAACTAGAAAAAAATTTATTAAAATTTATAGAAATCCTCAAATGGTAGAAAACTTTGAAAACAATAACAGTTTTAAATATCCAGTGGGTGAAAGAAAACAATCATAACACAAATAAAAAATATTTTAACCTGAATGAAATAAAAAATACACTAAGTCTTTTAGAATGTAACTAAAACCTTAATGAGAGGAGAATTCAAAACCAGGGTCAGATGTATTTGAAATTAAGAGAGAGTGAAGCTTAACAATCTAATAGCTATTTCAAATAATTAGGAAAAAAGCAGCAAATTAGATATAAAGAAAGCAGAAGAAAGAAATAAACATAAGAGAATTGATAACGTTAATGAAGTAGAAAATGAAGATATAATAGATACAATCAAGAGTCAAAATTTGGTTATTTGGAAACATTAAAAGTGATAAAACTCTGGTTTGACTGATCAAAAAAAAAGTAATGAGAAATAAAATATCAGCACTATAATGAATAAAAGAGAGATAACATTATAGATACTATAGACATTAGAAAGTTGAGAATTTTATAAACAATAATTTAAATCTTAGATTGAATGTGGAATCATTTTAAGAGAAGTGATAGGAGAAATAAAAAATTTGATTAGAATGATATTTATTAAAATAACATTTTCAATGGAAAAGATACAACAAAGAAATCTTCAGACTCCCCAACTAGCTTTGCAGATAATCTTTTCCAACATTAAAGGAGAAAAATGCCAGTTTTATAGACACTCTGGAAAATAAGGAGTACTCTCAAATTCATTTTATATGAGTTTATTAGAGCAAAACTCTGATAGCAATTCCTAATGATGACATTATAAGAAAGGACCATTATAAGTCAATCTTTCTTATGATCATTGGCAAAAATGAAACAAAACAAACAAAAAATCTAAACAAAACATTTTCAAATAAAACTCATTGATGTATAAAAGTGTAGCATCACAACCACCTTCTATTCTTATCAGAAAAAGAAGGCTGATTAACATTTAAAAATCAATTAATTCAAATTTATACATTAACAAAACAAAGAAGAAAAATCACATGATTATCTCAATAGGTTCAGAGAAAGCATTTAACAAAATTCAATATATGTGCGTGGCTAAGAAAAGCTTTTTAACAATTTTGAGTAGACAAGGACCTTCTCAATCTAAAGAGATGATTGAAAAATATATAACAAAGAGTAAACTTAACAATGAAATATTGACAGTATTGCATGAAGATTAGGAATGAGGCCAGGAAGCTCTTTGTCACCAGTTGTGTACTAGGCAACATCCAAAATGTGTCCCTGTGGTCCCTTTCTCCTGGTGCTTCAGCTCCTGTGTAATCCTCTCCTCTTCTTTTAAAGATTTTATTTATTTATTTTTAGACAGAGGGGAAGGGAAGGAGAAAGAGAGGGAGAGAAATATCAATGTGTGGTTGACTCTCATGTGCCCCCTACTGGGGACCTGGCCTGCAATCCACACATGTGCCCTGACTAGAAATCGAACCAGCGACCCTTCGGTTTGCAGGCCATGCTCAATCCACTAAGCTACACCAGCCAGGGCTAATCAATCCTTTCCTCTTGAGCGAAGGCCAGGTTTGTTTGTTGATTTATCTCTAAAAAATTTAATATGACAGACATGATGGGTGATATTCTGAGATTAGGTTATAAAAAAGATTGTCATTTCCATGTTTCCATGTAGGCTCTCACTCTCTCTTGTTCTCTCTTAAATCACTTTCAGTGGGAGAAGCCAGCTGCGTGTTTTGACGTAGACTTTTGAAGATGTCTAACTAGTGAGGGAGCTGGGCCTGCCAACGAACATGTTAGTGAGCCTAGAAATTAATCACCTCCTCCACACTTCCCCACTGAAGTCTTCCACAAGACCACAGCCTTGGCTGACTGGCTTGATTATGGTCTTGTGAGGCATTGGCGTAAGCCAGAGGGATTCGGATAAACTTCACCCACATCCTTGGCTTATGAAATAATCAAAGCTTGTTGTTTTAAGTTACTAAACGTACAGATTTGTTATGTTGGTAATAGGCAACTTATATAACTTCTATTCAGCATTGTCGTGTAAGTCCCAGAATGCTCAATAAGATAAGAAGATATACTATTATTGAGTACATAAAATTAATACATTTATTACAGTTGTAGGTTACCAGGTTAGTATACAAAGAACAACCACATTATGTTTATATAGTTATAGGCATAAATGCCTTAGTAATGAACAATTCAAATATAAATTTTAAAACAGATTTAAAAGGCACAGATAATAAAGGAAGAAGTTGATAAGCTGACATTCGTAAAAATTAAGAATTTCATTTTGTCAAAAGGTATCATTATAAGAGTGAAAGGCAGGTCATGGACTGGGAGAATGTATTCTAGTATATATACTCAATTAAATAAATTTATTCAGAATATATAAAGAATACATACAAATCAAAAACAAAAAGACAGTCCACCTATATAAATATGGACAAAAGTCCTGGCCTGGTTGTGGGCCAGATACCTGGTTGGGGGCACACAAGAGGCAACCACATGATGTATCTCTGCCTCTCTTTCTCCCACCCTTCCCCTTTCTCTAAAAATAAATAAATAAGGTCTTTAAAAAATAATTAAAAATAATAATTTTTTAAAGTCATCTTAAATCTCATAATTTTTCTGGTCAATGTAAATACATTGAGCCCCAGGGCAGGCAGTAAGCTCAGAGTTCATGATGCCAAGCAGGTAAAGTGTGGGAGCAAGTGGGGAGGAGACTCTGGAAAAGTCTGGCCTGCCTGCCTGTCCCCTTAAAGGGACCTGTCACCATGGCCTCAGGTGGCCTTGTGAAATGCTGGCCAGTCTTGACGCACCATCTGGTTTCTCAAGGAAAGTCAGAAATTCATATTTGTACATGAAATCTCTTGATTTTTAATGTTGGCATCAAGTTAGGATTTTTAAAAATGCTGCAGACTAAATAAAAGACATCTGTAAACTAGATTTAGTCAGTTTTCATACTCTGATCTATGGTGGCAGCATAGAAACCTAGAATTGTGGAATTGGAAACCAAATAGTACCATCTCTGATATCAAGCTATATCAAATAATTGCTTGCTCTCATCCCTGATATGACACATTGTTCTTGGAAAATGTCACATGTGTTCACACTGACAAACTTGCCAAGCAGTTCCATTTTATAAATTTCCTACCTCTCTGATGGTCACATTTGTCCATTGAAGTCTATTCAAATGTTACCACCTTTGCTACTTTCTTTGCTGTCTTACTCTCATGGGGAGCAAATCACCCCATAATCTATACTCTGTGCCTATCTTTTATCATTAAATTTTGTGTATCATATTGTAGCTTTTAAAACATTTCTCCTTATTTGGTTTGTAAACTCCTTGAGAGCAATTAAAAGAAAGAGAACGTTATTTGTTTTTTTCTCCTGATGCAAGGTAAATCACTCTAGACAAAACAGAGGCACAATTAGTGTTTGATAGCATTGTATCCTATTAAGCGAAGGCTATTAGAGTCAATAGTTCACCTCTATCAGCAAGAATCTTGGTAGTGAGGGAAGGTCTAGCTATCTATTTCATTCTGATTACAAGTGTATCATAAAAAGCTTTCTTGGAAATCTTTATAAAACAAAACCTTTCATTAGCAAGAAAGGGTTACGGATTCCATTCATTTACTTGGCATAGATTTGAAGGATACGACAGATAGGAAAGCATTCTGTCCTTATGAAGTTTAAATATTACTAAAGGGAGACAGAAAATAAAACCATTATTTTAGATTGTGGAAAGTTCAAAGAAGGCGATAAGCAGTGTGATGCGACTGAGACTAACTGAGGATAAGCAAGGATAGCAGGAGGAAACACTTTACACTGAGTGGCACGCAAACCTCTCCGAGAAGACTTGGGGGCTGAGGTGAGAAGGGGTCAGACACATGGAAGTCTGGAGATAGAACACGCTGGGCAGAGGAAACCATGGTGCAGTGGGTCCACAGGGAGTGGCTGTAGGAAGAGTGAGGTCAGTGTACAAGGCCCAGTGGATAAGGGGGAGAGAGGTGCCAGCTGAGCTTGGGTAAGCGGGCAAACCTGGCCTGATAGCTTGGATTGTGTTCCAAGTGCAGTGGGAGGCCAGTGGAGGAAGTGACACAATGCAACTTGTCTTTTTACAAGATCACTGATCACTGGGTCCAGAACAGGTGGCATGGAGAGCAAAGATAGAAATTCAAAGATTAGGAGGCTATTGCTCTAGTTATAGCAAGGAATGGTAACTGGACTTCATGAGGGCAAGTGGGTGGATCTGAGGTGTTTTTTGGAGATTGAATGAATAGATTGAGCTGATAGATTGTGGAAATGGGGAATAAGAGAATGGGAGGCATTTTCTATTCTTGAACTTGAACAAAGGAGTACTGGGAGGGCTGTGTCATTACATGGTATGGAGGAAACTAGGTGAGGAATATAGGTCAGAGGTGGAAATTAAAAGTTTGTTTAGTCTATGATAATATGACACTGTCTCTTAGGCATGCAAGGGTGGATTTCAAGTACCACATGACATCAAGAGCCTGGATAAATGAGAAAGCAAGTAAAGAAGAGGGGCTCCTACAGGGCCATGGGACCATCTGACATTTACACTACTCATAGAAAAGAAAAAGCCAAGTAGGTGATTTAGAAGGAGCAGGCCCTCGTGTAGGAGAAAAGCAAGATGGGTGTAGACTCACAGAATCCCAAAGAGAAAGTATATTACAAAGGAGTAGAGAAAAATGAAAATATGGTCTTGTATCAATGGCTACTCTATGAAACAGACAATAGAACACTTGAAGGCCTTTAATACTTAACTCCCTGTAGCACTCTAGGTCCCTGACTCTTCTTCAAATACATCATACCATTCTTGCTTTTGCTCATGACCTAGTCACACTGGTCTTTTTCCAGAGCCTTGAGCAAACAAGCCCCTTCGCATCAGGGATTTGTCTCTGTCTGAAAAATGTCTCTCCTAGCTCCTCACTTGGTTACTCCCTCCCATCCTCCAAGTCTCCACTTAAATACCTGCTTCTCACAAAGCCTTCCTGATTGCCATTCCTCTAGCAACCACTCCAACAGGCCCTCTGTCATTTCAGTCTGTTTAATTCTTCCTCAGCCCTTATCAATACCTAAAGTTCCATTGTTTATTTGTTTGTTTAATCATTTTTTGTCTGTCCCTCAATGAGAACATAGTGCCATCAGGGCAGGGACGTTTCTGGTGAGATCCAAGGCCGACCCTAGCATCTAGTAAAGTGTCTGTGTTGGCCAAAGGAGCAAATAAATTGCAGAAAGAAAGCTAATTGAATTTGAAATGATAAACTTGATGAAAATATTAAAACACAGTGGTATATTCTTATTGGTAAGGCCTTATTCATTTGCTAGGGTTGCTGTAACAAAATACTATATAGCATGGGTTGCTTAGACAATAGAAATCTATTTCCTCCCAGTTCTGGAAGCTGGAAGTTCAAGATCAAGGTCTTTACTGGTTTGGTTTCTCCTGGGTCCTCTTCCCTTGGCTTGCAGTTAGCTGACTTCTTGGTCTGTCCTCACATGGCCTTTCCTCTGAGAATGTGTATCCCTGTTGTTTCTCCTCTTATAAGGATGACATTCCTATTGCAATAGTGACCCATCCTTATGAGCTCATTTAATCATAATTACTTTTTTAAAAGTCCCATCCCCAGATACATCACTTTAGGGATTAGGGCTTCAACACATGAAGGGGGAGGTGCAATTCAGCCCCAAACACCTGTGTTTATTTCTGGTATGTATGTTCTCTCATTGTGTGAGTCTGACTCTATTCTATAATGAGATAGAGTATCATTTCTATGCAGTTTGGACTGGCTGTACAGGGGTGCTAAAAAGGGGGTGGGTAGAGTGCTTATTTAGTTGATATAAATGGCTTGACAGAGAATCTATGCTGTATCCAAAGCATCTATTTTCAACCTTTTTCATCACATGGCACACATAAACTAATTACTAAAATTCTGCTATACGTCAAAAAATATATTTTTTGCCCATCTGACAGTGTGTGTGTGTGTGTGTGTCTATAATTGTGATTCATTCACACCAGATAGCTATTGTTGTGTTGGCTCTTGTCATTTTTTTATTTGACAATCTAAGGGAAAAAAGGTCAAGGCCTCTGATTCAATAATCAGATATTGCATGTTCTAAAAATTCTTGTAGCACATTGGTTGTAAATCACTGATGTAGGGGACTGAAATGGGTAGCATGCTCTGTTATTTAAAACAAAAAATACAATTATATCAGGAAACACTTTGATATCTTCATCATTCACTCCAGAACATTGGCTTTCTTTCCTCCAAAGATGTGAAATTAAAGCATCAAGTTCTATTACTAAAGATCTCATTGTTCCTCTTCAAATAATAAATAAGACATGAAAATAATATCTTAATTGTTTAAATGGACCATGTTATAAGTAATGATTGGCTAGTACACTGCTTATTTAGAAAAGGCAATCACTGTTTTGCATTTAATTGTGTTGAGTAGTAGCAGTGACTTCTTTTTTGATTGATGTTTTCCCTTTTCATTTTGCTCTCTGAAACAGTAAAGATTACCTATAGTTAGAATAACCTTAACCCTTCAACTTGAAGAACTTTCTTGGCCTTCTTGTGCTGTCATCATTTAACTGGAAAACTGTATCAAGCAAAGGCATGGCATTAAAAAACAAAACAAAACAAGACATTGCAATTTTGTCAGGGATTCTTGATTGAAACCAGAAATGATGCATTTTCCTTTTGCCATCATGCAAGCATCAGTCATTGAGTAGATATTCCTGGCATTGCCTGAAGATACTCGTTGCAGTATAATGCACCAGCTTTATGGGAGAATGAACACAGTACTGAATACAGCAGACTATGAGTGCCCAGGCTGGCTCTGGGGTAGAGATTTTTAAACTGCATTGAACTGGAACGTCTCAGCACGCTGTCCAAGTTGCACCAAGTCTGAGATCATTGATAAAAAAAAAATTTAAAGCATTGAATTGATTTTTGCAGAAGTTTCTTTCTCATCACTTGAATGAAACACTCTGATTCTAGCAAGTAATAAAGACATGGCTGCTTCGGCCCCTTATGATTCACCACTATCCTTCCAATCTGGGGATCCTGAACTTTCCTTGTGAGATAAAGTTCATCTGTTGGTATGGGGCTTTCCTGCTACAATCTGACCTTAATCACACTTTGAACACATGTAGACCTTGAAAGGCAATCTTTTAAGAAGACATAATGTATTTTTACTCCTTTAGAGTTGTTTTTCTGGTTCTTCTGCCACACAACTGTAGTCTGAATAGCTATGTTTTCAATGCAAAGGTAGATATTTCTTCACCGACAGGAGAGTCAGGATGACCGGGCATCTGAAAGAGTCCATCAAATATAATTCCAATCCAAGATTGGTGGAGTCCTCCCTAACCCTTCAGTTCCTGGATCTACATGAACTGTGTGTCTCTCTTCCCTTCAGGTCAACTGGGATTCAAACTCAAGTTCAACTGTTTTCATAGATACCCTACTCATAAGCTCTGAGGAGACTAAAGAAGATTTTGCAGGTTTTATGCTCATCCTTCCCACTCCTCCTCCCAGAAGCAATACAAATTCCTTTTCTTGTCCATTTATGCCCTTGCCATCTCATCACAAACCAAAGGTATCATCAGAAGCAGGACAAGGGTGGGTAGACTTACCAACAAATTTCCTCTAAATGAATACAATGCTCTCTCTTTCCGAGGTTACATCTAATGAATAGAATTTTGACTAATCCTAGCACAAATATTTATTCCCTCTGTGTCATCTCAAGCTTTAGGTTAGTAAAATAATCATGAGCTTTAGAATTATATACACCTGGGTTCAACTTCTAGGTGACTAGCTTATAAAAATTAGTTATCCTCTGTAGCTTAGTTTAAGGAAGAGTAAATGGTATGTCAACAAGGTAAGTTATAAAGCTTCCAGAAAGAGGCTGGCAGTTTTTTCCCCACACCCCTTTCCCTTCTTTTTATTATATTCAGTACTTAGCATAGCTCCCAGAGCCTGGCACATGTTGCATGTTTTATGAATTGAAACTAGTTTGAAACGAGCTTTGAAGGACTGAATTTTTTTTTTTTTTTTAATTCTGGAAGGACATTATGGCCAGAAGGGCAAGTCTCCAGTGAAAAGAGAGTGTATTTGAGTTTTAAGTGGATATTTTAGCCTTGGTGTCTAGAGATAAGAGCCTGCTGTGCTGTGTACAGTTATGATTGTATAATAATCTGTTGCTTCTAAACATACGGCAGCAGCCTTAGCATTATCCGTCTGCAGAGAGTGAAATATTTTGGTCATCTGAGAAGAGTTACGAAAATGAACCAGAATCAGGCAGGAAACAGAGAGTGTTGCTGGTGGTGGGGAATTGTAGTGGGCAGATGGAGAGGGAAATCACATTAGGGTTATTATTTGGGGCTCCAAAGAAAATACACTGTCTAACCTCAGTCTTCTCTTGTGAATATGTCCTCTTTAGAGAAGCACAGTGTCCCCAAAGTCCAATCCCACACTAAAATAATTTCTATCATTAGCTCCTTCCCGCCTTAATGTTAAAAGCCTAGAATGTTCTCCATTGTAAAATACAATAAAGACAAAGGCCTTTTTGTCCATCTAGGCTGTTTTCCTAACTATATTTCTCCCAATGAGTTTAATGAATGTTGATTTGATTTATAGATCGTGCTATTACTTCAATAGCCCCCAAGCCTATAAAATCATAAGAGGAAAATACTCTTATACCAGGTGGTAAAATGTAAATGCACTGCTCCATCCACCTGTTTTCATTTAATCTGAGGTTGTTTGCCTCATTTTGTCCTGCCCACGTGAAACGGAAACGCCTGGTGCTGCTGCGAGAAGCCAACCAGATTGTAACACTGCAACTCTCGAATCTCTCCTGAGTTAGTTTGAAAATAAATGAAAACTTATTTTTTCTCTTTTTAAAATTAGATCTGTCCTTTCTTACCCCCACCCACGTATGTACCAAATATATTTCAAATCTCAAATTTTGAAGTTTCTGACCTCTCCTTTGGCCAGGAAAAGGCATGTAGAATATTATTTATATGATCATTTTTCTTTCCCTAAACTTGTCAAGTTCTAGCCTAAAGGGTGCACATTTCATCCTTTAGTGCCAAGAGTTTCAGTGCTCTACAGGAAACAGCGAGAGAAAGGAAAATGGCGGTGATCCTTTAGAACCAGAACTCACAGAGTACCCTGAATACTAGGCTTTTCTGACCCTGTCATGTAGTCCATTTTATATTGAGCACACATCTTCTCAAAGAAATGATCAAGAGTTCCACATCCAGGAGACACTCCGGACATAACCCTGCAACTGATGGGCTGCAGATCAGATAGGAAGAGGAAAGGGTCGAGAACAGCATGTAAGGGCTTGATGAGAAGAAGACATGGGAAGTGGGTGGGCAGCTACTCAACAACTTTTCTTTCCCCGTTTTTTTTTACATCCAGCACACTGGGAAGTTGTTTTTTTTTAACATTATCTCCTGAGAGATACTTCTAAAGATTCCCATTTAACACACTTTCCATTATGTGATGAAGTGGAAGTTCAGAACATTTGAGTAACTTGCTCCAGCTCACGCACTCTTTGGGAGGAAGATGGGTTTCAACCTGAGTCTCCTGCTTCTACAATAATCTCCTCTTTCTTCCATAGCATTAAAAATGGGTGAAAACACAAAGAAGAAAAAAGGACTCAAAAATATAAAATTTCATAAGACAATGACTATATTTAAGATATTTAATACTTTAAAAAAATTTAGGTACATATAAGATCAAAAAATTGGAAAATGTAGTAAGGTATAAAAGAAGAAATAGAAATGGTCTGTAATCTCAGTAACCCCAAATAATCACTGTTAATTTTGGTACATTTTATTCTTGGGTTTAAAAAAGTTGGTATTCAGCCATGTGTTTATATTTACATCTGCATGTAAAATTGAGGTCATCTATTTATAATTAAATTTTTTTCCACTTAATATATCATAAATATTTCTGTTTGGCTATGTACACTCTTCTATAGCATGATTTTAAATATTTGAGCAATTTATTTAATTGAAAAAAGCTTTATTGAATACGTCCTATGCCCCAAGCACTATGGCATGAAATAGGGATTCCCAATGGGGAAAAAAAAAAGCAAATGAGGTCCTAGCCCTCAGGAAGTTCACATTCGATGGGAGGAGGCAGATAATAAACAACAAATAAGTAAATGAGATAAATAGAGAATTTGTTCTACAAAGCATTATGAAGAAAATGCATATAAGGGACTATTAGAAAATAACCCTATTTTAGTTAGGAAAATCAGAGAGTGTTTCTAAGGTTGTAACATCGGAGGTGAGAATTAAAAAATACAAAGGAACTTAAAAGAGACAAACAAACTAAGAAATTGCATTTCAAGCAAAGGAATAGCAGTCCAGACAAAGGGCCCTGAAAGTAAGAAAGCTTTAGACAGGAGAGATCTTGCACTCCTCAGGAAGAAAGAATAGTGCTGCTGGGATATTGTGGATAAGAGGGAGAGAGAATAGATGTAAGCTGGGGGGAGACCACACGGGGTCTTGTGGGCCATGAGTTTGGATTTCATTTGAAGTGCAACTGGGAGGCTATCAAGGGTTGCCAAGCAAGGATAGATCTGACTTGATTAAAGTATAATAAGCATGAATTTCACAGTCACTGACTCAGGCATGCAAAAATAGAATTTATTTTTTAACCCAATTTAATTTCTGGCTTTTAGCCCCAAGCTTGCCCAGCAGCAGGCAATTAAGTCTATTTAATTGCAAGTTCTGCTCAGTTCATTGCAATGGCTTTTCAATAAATCCAGAAGCATTGTGTAATTCAATCATGTTTTGTTCTTGCCTCTTTTTTTAAGATGAAGGAGCTTATGAACATCATGTTGAAATGTGTGTATATGTGTCATGTGTGTACACCATGTTGTATATTGTAGGATAGCAGTGGTATGGATGGATCATTGCTTCTTTGCTGGCCTTCACTGCTGACAACACTAATCCAGTCCTTGGGCATATTCCACATCTGCATGGCTGCCTGTGAATTGTCCAGGTGTCTTGTGCTGGATGCCGGTCATCAACTTTGGGCCCACTAACACGCCTCTGGTTGCACCAGACCTCCAGTTACCAGGTCCATGTAAGTTGCTCCTCTCAGCAGTCAGGCATAGTGCACTCAGCTGGGCTTCCCTTAGATCTTGCATGACCTTCTATTTGGTATAGGAAGGGGTCAGTGGCTCTCCTGTGCTTTTGTAAGGCCTGTGGGATGTGGAGCAGCTCTCAGACCCTCACCAGGTCCATGCATGCTACCCCTCAATCTCTTTTCTAGGCTTCTAGTGACCTGCAGTTCCAACAAGCAGAAGGAGAGGTTCCCTCTATTCTCAGATTCTCACATTTAAGGAAAGAGTTCCTTTGGACATAAGCCACAGGGCAGAGGTGAGTTGAAGTTAGAGGAATCCTCCCATTGACGCATCATACAGACCACCATATCTATTTGTCTAGAGCACTTTTGTCTGACCTAGAATGGGGAGATGTGGCAGTGTGACGGCAGAACTAAACTCAGAAGCCGAGTGGGGGAGAATCTTTGACTTCACTATGGGCCTCATACAGCATTGAGCACACATTCCATGAGGCTGGCAAGAGAAGAGGGTCAGCAGGTACATGCCTCGTACATTTGCAAGTTTTATAAGGCTTGTCACAGCTTTTATTCCTCGTTTATGGATGGTACTGGGTTTTCTTCGGTGTATGTTCCAATTACTCCTTAGGTGTTTTTGCTTTGCTTGCTGGAAAATGAGAATTTTGTTGCCCTTTCTCTAGTCTATTGTCACATACACTTAAAGTTTTAGGCATGTGTTTTTATTTTTTTGTTTCCAACACAAAATTATTTTCTCTTTATGGCTATTCTTATATTTGATTGGGAAATTTCTTTTGCATATTCCTTGGTTATTCAAAATGTTCTTGGCAAGTATCATCCTATATTTTTAAAAGTGAACTTTTATCATCAATTTGCTAGGTTTACAAAAAAAAAACACTTTGAAATTTTGTTATGGGCATTGTTTTCATTTTTAAATTTACTTGACAAGAATTTATTTTCATTCCAGAATGTTGTGTGTATCAGTGTATTTTATTTCCATCATAAAATTGTTTTGCCCATTTTTTTCTGCTGAGTGGATTCCTAGGTATCAAGCACTTTGTTTTCCATTGTGAAAGTAATCATTTTCCACTGCAGATACTGGTTTTTACATGTATATATTTTTTATCTCTGAACATTTTTTTAGTTGTGTAAGATTTTCCAGTGGATACTCTTCATTTTTCTAGTCAAATGATAGGCACTATAAATAATAATTGTATCTCCTTCTTTGCAATTGTTAAACAACTTACTTATACTTCTTGCTTTATGCTGTTGATTGAATCTTGTAGAACAAGTTTCAAGAAAAGGCAGTAGTTCAAATCTTTGCCTCTTTCCTTATTTTAATAAGACTATTTCTGGTATTTTACTCTTATATACTAAGCTAGCTTTAGATAAATGTTTATTTCTAGTTCAAGATTTTTTATATAATGTATCAATATTCACTGAATAACTTTTTAGCTTATTACATAATTTTTCATTTGATGTAATGAATGTTATTATTATAGTTTTTACTAACAAATCATAAGGCAAGGATAATATTTTTAGTAATGACCTAATTGCTTTTAATGTATCACTTTTTAAAGAATAACTGAATTTAACTATTTAAGAGCTTAAAATTTGTGCATATAAGTGATGTTACTTTTATGTTAGCTTTTTATTGAAGTATATAGCATTTATACAGGAAAGTTCACATATTATAAATGTATAATGAAACAATCACTTAAATTTTTCTTATTTTATATTTTACTTTATTTTTAAATATATGGTTTGGTTTTCTCTGTTAGATTTCAGTATAAGATTAAACTCATTACTGCCCTGGCTGGCGTAGCTCAGTGGATTGAGCTCGGGCTGCGAATCAAAGCATCGCAGGTTCGATTCCCAGTCAGGGCACATGCCTGGGTTGCAGGCCATGGCCCCCAGCAACCGCACATTGATGTTTCTCTCTCTCTCTCTTTCTCCCTTACTTCCCTCTCTAAAAATAAATATATAAAATCTTAAAAAAAAAGATTAAACTCATTACATAAAATGAGCTATGAAGCTTTTCATCAGTTATGAAAAAGTTTGTATAATATGAGAATTTTTTGTCCCTTAATACTTTGAAATAACTAATCTATAAAACAATATCTGAACCTAGGTCTTTTTATGAACCTTATTCTTTGGTAACATTTTCAATTTTTCCCATAGCTATTTATTTTATATTATGTCTGTATAATCTGTACTATTTTGTGTAAGAATTGGTAACATGTATTATTTTGTTATACTTTGAAAGCAATATCCATTTCTCTGGTTATATCATACCTTTAAACTTAATTTTGTGAATTTATGTGTTCTAATTTTATTTTTGAGATTATGTTTGTCAGAAAAGCTCATTATTTCTCTTTAAAAACTTGTTCTTTGAAGTATGCAATCTACTTCTTTCAATCGTATATTTTCTGCCTAAAAATTCATTAATGCCCTCTCTTTCATTAGGTTTGTTTTATTGTTCTTCACATAACTTCTTGAATTGATTTCTTTACTCATTTGTTATTTTTGTTATTTAATAAATAAGGCATTTATAACAATGAACTAACTCTGAGAACATGTCACATGTTCATATATGAGTTTCTAACTTTCTTGTCATTCTGAAAGTTTTGCAATTGCTTTTGATGTTCTCTCTGAATGAAGAGTTCAGATTGCTTCAAAGTATTTAAGTTGGGTTTTAGTTGCTTTCAAACTTAAAAAAGTGGAAGACTCTTATTTCCACTTCACATAGTATAAGCTCTAAGATGGATCCTAGCCAGTGAGGTTGTTGTCCCTCACACGGCTGTCCAAGGTCCTGAGATTCTTCTAAGGTCTTACCCCGTATTCCTGGGCCGTTACCTTTGTCCACGTAAGTTCTCATACATGGTCATGTGTCTTTCTCTGGGCATCATATCTGGAGGCACATTATGTCATGTGACATTAGTTGTGATCACCTGGGCAAGATATTATCCAATTTATCCACTGTATACTTTGGATTTTTTTCCTCTTTCCACTAATAAGTCATGTGGAAATATCTTGTTCTTCATCAGAAAAACTCTTCCAGATGAAGTATCCATTGATGATTCCTGCCTGAGAACCAGCCTTTACGATAATTGTTGTGTGTTATTGACTTTTAAACCTGTACCTTACAGGTTGCATATGTACCAGGTGTCTATGCTTCAATGTCTGTCTCCCTCCGCTTCCAAAAAAAAATCTTACAACCTGACCTTTTACATCCTTTTGCCCCAACCAACATAACATAAATTTCTTTTTCCCTGTAGCCTTTCCTTTCAACTATGAGTTTCAAATTTTATAGGATCAAACAGTCTCAAAATTACAAAGGGTAAGACAACGAACTCCCATTTACCCATCCACTTCAAAAGTTATTGTGATTTTGCCACATTTACACCATTTATTCTCTCTTTTTATTTGAAATCTATGTATTCATTACATGGTTGACATATTTTAATGTAAATTCCTTCCCATATACTTTAGTATACATTATTTGAAAATATGGGCATTTTCTTAATTAACAAATAGTTACCTGGATGGAAAGATCCAGGTACGTCCCTCAGTTTCCTGATAAAAACCCACCTTCAGTTTTTGACAGAGTCCTGTGACAGACTCACCAAACTGAGCCCTGATGATACACGTTGCCTTGTCCTCAAAGAAGATACTTGACCAAATAGCAATTCCCCTTTGCCTTGACTTTGGCTCAGGTTCTTCTAACAGAGAAAAGACCAGCTGTATTTTAATATGTGTTCTGCTGAACAGAGAGATAGAGAAACACTTTCAGAAATACTGCCCAAAAGTTCATCTAAATTGTTGTACCTGTTTGTAGCAAAACACTTTGCTCCGTGAATTTGTTGTAATTCATTCTTGTGAGCCCACATGGAGATCCATGTTAACAGATAACTCAGGAGTTACCTGAGTGGACATTAGAGCTTAGATTCTTATAGATCTTATAAAGGGAATTAATGGCCAAAGCATTCAGCTACTTTCAGAGTTTGTGCAGTTGGTGTGTGACCCAGAGGCTTCAGTGTCAAACTGTATGACATCTGAAGCCTGCCGAAATCACTGCCGAGGAGACAAGAGCTTTTCCAGGGGGACGCCTGAGGGTGTTTCCCTAATATCAGTCCTAGGAATAAAGTGGGGCCAGCGTGGTTTCAACAGCCTGGGGATGTCAACCTGGAGCAAAATAAGGTCCGTGTCAATCAATTCTTATAAATCAATATGTGGTCATTAAGAAGGGAGGCATAAATGTTCTTCCCTTTTTAAAATAGTGGCTCTAATAAGAGGTATTTTTCAGTTTTTCTTACTGTTCCTTACTGGGTAAAATTAAAAGTTTGCAAGTCTTATGCCCTGTCATCGCTTTTAAATTATGAATTTTGCCTCTCTTAGATTCCTGAGGTCTGGTAGCCTTAATGTAAGGGATGTGATAGTTTTCAATGTCTAGGTTTTGTCAGCTCCAGCGCTGTGTCATCAATCTGCAAATGTCTCTTGTGTGACACTCTATTACTTTTCCCCCTTCGAGGACATCTCCTCAAAGAAATAACTGTCCCTTAGCTTCAGCAAGGATCATCTGCAAATGGCAATATAGGTTCCTTCCTGCCCCTGAGCTTTCTCTGGACTGGAGGGCCAGGAACCACTGCCCTGCACCCTTTCCCTGTGCAGAACAGGGCCTGGGACCAGACACTGGATCAGCAGCTACATTGACAAGAGACGAGAGAAGGGAAGATGCTTACAATGCAAACAGGAGAAAATATAAGACAATTGAAATGTTACACAAAAAATGTCTGAGAAAATCTTTTTTTTTGGAGGCAAAGTATGTATCTTTGCACCAGAACATAAGATTGCTCTAATTCTCTCCCATCTTTTTATTGCTGCAAAATTTTGAGCTTTATATACAATGATCACAACACAGATTTTGTGCTCTCCCTGTCATAGTTCCTCATGTATTATCCTGAGCCTGATTTCTAATGTTCACAATAATACACCACATCAAGTCTTTGAAATTAATGGATTTTAAAATATTTTATAACCAAGTCCTGGTTTCTGGGTGGTATTGAATAGGAATATTTTATTTTTGTTATTTTTTTAAATTTTTTTTATATTTACTTTCTTCCTAAAGGAAAGAGAATGTTTCATATGGTAAAGAGCAAATTCAGCTCTATTTTACACTGCCCTGTGAAATATGTGATACTAACTTGTGGGCTGTCACGCTTACTAATCTCAAAGTGTTGCAACTGGTGGGATGATCAGTATCAAACTGGATTCTTGGGGTGATTGTGTGTGTGTGTGTGATAGAATTTAGATTTTTTAAAGTTTTTTTATGATTTTTTTTGTCATAAAAGTAAACTGAATTATTATGTCTCTAGTTTGTATGTGTGCATTTGTGCACAGAGGTGCTTTGTATATGCATAAGGCTTGTTCATGCAGGACAGCACTAGCAAGATGATTTTTGTGGACAAGGAACGCTTTGTTATGGGAGGAAAGTAGGCGAGGGAGAGTCACAGAAAGGGACTTGGGTGCACCTGCTCTCAGCCTCCCCACATGGTACAGATGGCCCAGGACTGTGGGCAGGGAGCGTGTGTGCCTATAAAGGGAATTTCTGTGTAAACATCCTGAGGTCTCTTGAAAAGCAGGTTGGTAAGTTCTGTTTAGAGTAAATGACTGCTCTTGCTTCCCGTGGTCAGAAGTGGAAGAAAATAATCTATTACAAGAGTCCCTACCCCTTCTGGGAAACAATGTTTTGGGTCTGACCAGGAGATGAACAGATTGGAGGACAGAAGCATGGAGAAGGTGGGTGGATCCACTGTGATGATAGAATTTCCGGCAGAGACTGCTAATGACCACCCAAAGTCATTCTTCTCTTTGTGCAGATTGTATCATTGCTCTAAATATTTTCTGTCCTTTTGTCTTAGTTTGGGTTCCCAGAAGAAGACACTGAAGTAAGGATTCAAGTTCAAGTAGTTTATTTGGGAAGCGGTCACAGAATTTACTAATGTGGAAAAAGCAAGTCCAATCCCACCTCAGTGCAGACCATCAACTTCAGAGTCACCTTATCTGAGGGGTGAGGGCGCCGGAGTGTTTACTGGCTGAGAGCCGTGGGAGAAGGCATTACTTCCCTGGCATTGCGAGCCTGTTCTAAACACAGACAGGGACAGCTCCATGCTGACAGCTGGATGTGAGGCTGACGTGTCCTGAAATAGCAAAGGCCAGAGAATGTTCATAGCGGGCTGAGTGCATCTGCTTTACCTAAACTCCGTGTGGAATGATCGTACAACCTGCCCCACTGACTCCAGGCTTGGATATGTAACCTATCATCTTCTTCCCTGTGGGAGAATTGCATTTCTTTACTCCATTGACATGAGAATTTGGCCAATGAAATATGAGCAGAAATGATGTGTTCAACTTTTTAGCAAAAGCTTTAAGAGCTACCACATTTTCTTTCTTCTACTTAGCACCCAGCAACATCCTGGAGAGGAACTGCTTACTAAGCCTGCAGCCTGAGATGAAGAACATATGTAGCTGAGTCTCAGTCTGGTTATCTTGAGCAAGAAATAAAAGTTGTGGTTATAAGCCTCGGCATCTTGGAGGTTGTTTATCATAGCCGCATAACTAGCCCATGCTCGCAACTACCTGTACCTAAAAGTAAGTTTTTGAGGGAAGAAAACAAACACTGTATGTGATATGGACTTTGTGTCTGGGCAGAGAATGGCAAGGAAACTGTTACTGAGGCCACAAAGATGGCATCCAATTTACACATCAGTGAGACATTTGATAAAACTGTCAGCAATAATTTGGAAGGCAGATAATAAGCTAAATGAGTGGGTGGCCTTAGGTGAAGAAGTTGGCAAACAGAATATTTGTTCTTGGATATGGTGCTCTTGGCTGCATTTCATAAGGAGGTGAGCTTAGAAAAATCATTGGCTGCTTTCAAGTTAGAAATGAGAGGGGAAAGAGAAAGTCCGGAAATTTTAAGCTTGTTATAATGACAAGGGCAGAAGGACCTCGGTCCTCTGATGGTACTCTGAAGCTATTGTAGCTGCCTTGACTATCTCATTCAAAGTTATTTTCCTTGGAAAAGAAAAGCAAACTTTTATCTTCTTAAAGCCACTGGAATTTGTGTTCTCTATTATTAATACCTGAATGCAAATTTATATGTTATAGTCTGAAGACTCAGAGGAGTGTTTGCTCCGGGAAACTTGAACCAATGACCCCTGCGAGACTGGTCTGGGTGTGGTCAATGTGTGTTCACACAGGAGGGCCTGGCATTAGGGGATGACACTGGGGTGAGGGGGAGAGCATGTGCCTCATTCCAGTGGATGCTCCACGGTGATTTGTGGATGGGCTGGTGGAGGAGCAGGAGCAATCAACTGCTGATGGGCCAAGACCTCTGCCATTACTTGTGTTTAGGTTTACCAACAATGTCACATAGTTGGGCTATTTGCCACACTGGGAGAGGACATTTATGTTATCTTCCAATCAGTACAAGAGATTTTTCAGGACTAAGGAGTCATTTTCCTCATTTTTATAGCAATTCTTCCCACAATTATTTGTGGCAGAATAGTGAGATAAGAGGTGTTAATACCACTTTTGTCATTATCCACCACTTTCTCCTGGGCTACCTCCTTATTGATGTAGTTATCCTCAGTACATTCTACAGAATTCCAATGAAAAGCATGGAACCCCATGCCATGGATAACTTGGCGACCATTAGCTTCAGGTTCTTGACAAATGAGGGAATGTTGTTCAGCACACAGACGGGGCTGACTTGGGGCAGGTATAGACTCTTCTAAGGATGCTGAAGCTCACCTTTCCCTTAGTGCACACATTCTGCATCTGCTGGGCTGATGGGGCTGTAAAGGCACTAACATGATTATCCAAATACAAACAAACCTCTTTTCCCAGGGTCTATTAATTATTTGTAAAGAATGGCCTTTTTTGGTTAGTAAAGAAAATTTCAATAAATTCCCAAAAAGCAGAAATTATAAAAATCAGCCTTCTCTGACAATTCAACACTGAGGCTTTGAAATGTTTGAATTCAATTTTCATAAGAAGTAATTCAATTTTCACAAGTAACTGTCATGAAAAATGTGAGGGGACCACTTGTCTCGATGAAAAAGACAAGTGACATAATAAGCAACTGTAACGTGTTGACCTTCTTTAGATTCTGATTCAAAGAAACCAACTGTAACAAATATTTTGAGACTGTTGGATCAAATTAATTATGGACTAAGAATTAGATTACACCCAGGAATTATTGTCAGTTTTGTGAGGATGAGAATGGGACTGATTCCTCCTTCCATAATTTCATGGCTCCCGATAAAGAAAGCTCACTGGATGGGGGCAGAGGATTGGACTGCCATAGGCAAGCATAGCAGTCTGGCCCCACCCTGTATCCAGCAGCATCTGCAACCATTATAACAGTGTGTGTTCCAGCCAGGCTGCTATTCTTGAAACTCCTCTGTCAGAATGTACTGCCTTTTCAGGAGTTTGTCTGGAACCCCATTTACCCCTTCACCTGGCAAAACCACCCTCTACGACTCAGCCCAGAAATGGCATTTTTGTATTCTTTCCTCTGCAAATGTGGCACACAAGTACCTGTGTTCCACTGGACTGTATTTATTTCTTGGAACATCCGTCTTTTCCTGTTGTGCCCTGTGTATTCCTCCAGCTGTCAGCTCAGTCTGTCCATTTCCTTCCAAAGAGAGTAGTCTCCATTTACTTACCTCCCTTTACTCTGTAATTTATTTTAATATTGCCTCCCCACTCACCTCTCCAGTGTACTGATGAATAGCTGTCTCTAAACTTCCTAATCTTTCTTGACCTCTATGTCATATTTTAAAGTGTCATTCACCAACTATTTCTCAATTATTTGTGTGTTCAATTTTTATTGACTATCTCACTTTTACAAGTCTTAGCATGACTTCTTCCTAAAAGAAGAAGGTGAAACAGGTTTGTGTGCTAGGACTTCATTTTAGGAGGTGATTTCAAGAAACATGAGTGGGTGACTTGGAAGCGCAGAATGGGGCAGAAGAAAGAGCTGATCCAAGGGTGGAGCCTTGACTGTGGAAATCATAGCTGTGGGCCATGGAACTCCAGCTTGCTGAGAACCGTCTGAAGAGATTTGAAGATGCCCTTGAGGATGTTCCTCCTGGGGATTGGGAAAGGGAAATATTTATTCACCATTTCCCACTGCCCACTGATCAAGGGTTGCTCCACGGGCCCTTAACAACCTTGCACTTCCACGCTGCGTGAGCGGTAGAATAACTGAGTAGATTCCCTGAAGGTACCCTTCTTGGTGGGTGGCAGCAAATCCCATGGCAAAACTCCTAAATTTTGTGGCCTAGCTGTGACAAGATAGCTCCAGATTATATTTGAGCTCAGCTGGTTGCCCCCAAAATGACAAGATTAAAAGAACGTGGGTCAGTAGGATGTGAAAAAGAGCACAATAGATGTCCAAGACTCCATCTCCCCCCCTACCCCGGGAACATTTTCCTCTACCAGTCACTTAAATATTGCTGTTCTCCATAGTGAACTAAGCCAAATTCTGCATATTCAATCATTCATTCACTTAGGAAATACTTATCGAGCACCTATTGTGTTCCAGGCACTTGGGATTCATGAATAATAGATAAGGAGCTCTGCCCCTATGAGCTCAACATGTTAGTGTTGCAAGTAAATTATCTAGTGATTTAGAAATATTATTAAAAATTAAAAGAGAAAATATAAGAAAAATCAGGAGTTCTGGGGGTCGGGTGGATTTCTTTGGTATTTTTGTTGTAAACATGTTTGTTGTAAACATTTTTGCTGCAAGCATTTTCACTACAAACATTTTGGCTATACAACTAATTGGCCCCAAGGCAATGTCACCATATAAGATAAAATAACAAAAAATAAAAGGGACATTAAAAAGGACATAATGAAACACTGAAAAAATGTTATAAAACATTAAAGACTTTATTGCAAAAATGAAAATACATGATCTTTCATGTCTTTTGTTCATACTATTACACATTTTTCTCTTTTGCTTATTGATTTGTCTCCTCACTTGTCATTACAGTTTTTTTATTTTTCACCACAGTTTCTTCCTTCTTTAATAGAGATATCAGTTTCCAAGTAAAGAATCAATGACTTACATTCTCAAAGGCTATTGTGAATTAGTACCTGCCTCTTTCATGTTTGCCAAACTTTGTACACTTTTCTAGTTTTGATTGTTGGGAGAGATGTCTATTTTCACTGAAGGATTTGCAAACAGATATGTTATTTTCTAGGAAAGTATGCAACCTGGCTTTGTAGTATTTGTTATCATACATTATTTTAAGGCCACCACATTTACTCATCAATGTACAGACCATTATGAGGGCTAAAGTTTATATAATATAAAAATGTGAGTACAATGAGGAGTTCATCAATAGAGAAATGAAACTGAAATGACAACTACTTGAATATACTGTCTGCAAATGTCAACCTAACTGTCAACCAGTTATTTTATCTTTTACTGAGAAATGGTGTTATAGCCAATTAGTGGTACAGTGAAAATACCTGCAGCAAAAAGACTTGCTGCAAACTCCTTACAGCAAAGATGTTTTTGGCAAAAATGCTTACAGTCAAAATACCTAGAACAGAGTTTGCCAGGGTAGACTGCTTAAAGGAGTTGATATTCAAGCAAAGCCTTGGAGGAAGTTAGTGTATTAGTGGTAGAGAAATCTGGAGGAAGAACTTTCCTGGTAGAGGGAAGAGCCAGTTCAAAGGCCCTATGGCAGTATGACTAACATGTTTGAAGATGAGGGTCCTCATCTCCGTTTAATATTATTCTTGTAGGCTCCTGTCCCTACCCTCTCCCTGTGCTACCTCAAGATTAAGTCTTCATGATGAAATCTCTCCATGCTCTCATCTCACCTCACATTTCCCTTAAATGCACTGAGTATCCTCTACTGTATTTGCCTTCTATGAAAATCCCCTAGACTCAAATGCTTTTGAGGTTTAGGGGCATTTTCCATCTTGTCTACTGAGCTGATCTTACTGACTACTATGTGGCAGACATCAAGGAAATTCATGATCAAATTTGGTGCTATCCACAACTTGCCACCAGTTGTCTCTCTTCAGCTCTTCTCCCAGTTAGCACCAGATATCTAATGTCTGCTCATCCCTCAGATTCAATATTCCCCTCCTACAATTTTTCTACCAAATTGATGACACCAAAGTCCACTCATTAACATGGTCTAGAGAACTGAAGTCATGCTCTCCTCTCATGTCAGGCGTCTCCAAAGTCTATTGAGTGTTTCTGGACCATCTCTTAAACTGAGCTATTCTTTTCTTTCTGATTACTACTTTCATGGATAAAACCCTCTTTATTTTTCACTTGTCCTCAGAAAATGTCTACCTGTACCTAGCTTTCACTCATCTCTGCCTTTTCACGTACTCTCAACCCTGCTGGCAAACCCAGTTATGGTTTTCTCTGCTTTAATTGCTTTCCTGGTTCCACATGGGCATTTAGGTCTAGTTCAAATGCTATACGAGATTCCTACCATTCAATTCATACTCATTTACAATCTACTATAGTTTAGCTTTCTGCTGGCTTCCTGCCACACTGCCCCCACCTTACACATTATGCTCTAAAAATATCAAGCTTCTTATAGTATTCTAAACATAGCTTCTAAACCATGTTCTAAATGTATTCACAAATACTGTCGTTTCTGTCAGAATGTTGTTTAATATCTCCAAAGGAACTGTTAATTCATCTTCTGAATTTAGCTCAATATTACTTCATCCAGAAATTGCTCCTTTAGTATTCCCCTCACTTTTTTTTAGCTACTTTTGATCCTTGTTTATATTTTGATTATACTTATTTACACATCTATTTCTTCTCCTAGACTTGGAGGTCTTTAACAAAACAGATGGGCTTTAATAATCTCAGTTGTCCCACTGGTGCACCTGAGGCACGGTAGTTACTTATAGATATTGAGTGAATGAATGAATGAATAATGGCCATTCTTTGCCACATGCACCTCAGATATACCATTGATTGTGAGGTACTAAATACCCCCATTTGTATTTAAAGCATTTACTAATGCATTTAGTTTTTAACTTATAAGGAAATAATTAAACAGAAAGAATCCTATTGCCCTGATCTTGAAGTCAATAAGCATTTATCTGCTCATGTCTGCTGCAGAGTATCCAAGAATATTTAAGTAAAGGTGTGAAATTGAGGTTGCCTTTGGTATCTTTCCAGCTTCCCTAGCAGAGGTTATTTCTTTCCTTCTGAAATGTTTTGTCTTCTAACCTTCTACCTTATACCCAAATACACCCAAGGCATTTCATTCGCTGGTCTCTAACAGGGTCATATAAACTTAGATCAACAATAATCTCTAAAGTAAATGGAGATTCTTTTTTGAACTCTTGGTATAAAATGAATAAATCTACCGATGAGAACAAAGGGATAGAATGTTTGAAATTGAGTCTATTCCAGAAAATGTACCATGTATGTTCCAGGTAACCAGAGATGATTTCACATCATACCTCCTTATAGATATGAAGTGCAAAGCCCTCAGGCATTGCCCAAGGCTTCATTGCTGAGCAGTTCCAGCCCCATCTTTTTGTGTTGCCACTCACAAAATCCCATAAGGTGTTTTGCAGATAAGAGCAAATTGTTTTTCCACCACATGTCCAGAAGGAATTCCTGACATTGGCATACCATATAGAACTTAGAAGCATAAAATTCTAATGGTAAGTTTCTGAACATAAGGTGAGGGAAAAATTACATGATGTTTAATTACAGGCACATTACTGAATCATGAATTCCATATGGTACCTAGGGAAAAAAAAAACAAGCAAGCAAAAAACAAAGACAGACCAACTTTCTATAAGTTTTTTGTTCAGAATTTCAGAAGGACTAGAAGACTGAGCACACAAAACCAGCTCTTATTTTCATGTGACTTAATATGTGATGGCACATTATAGGTTGTCCTTACTGTTGCCAGGATAGATCTGTGAGGTTTTCTTCTTCCTTCTAGATGAACAATACATGTTATGGGTTATGGGTACCCTTTGGAGGAAACAGCGATGGCAGTTCTCCCATGGCTAATGCCTGAGATGCTGCAGGTGAGGATAAAACAGCTGACAAGAATTTGGAGATATGGCCGATCAGCAGGCCTGGCCTTGCTAATCATAGTCACTGTCAAACTGAAAATTTTGCTGATTGCATTCCCTGTCTGGGAACAGCACACCCGGTCTCATAATTAGTCTAACAGCATTAATAACCTTCTGACAAACAACTTCCCCCAGCTCTCTGTTTTCTTTTTAATTTCTGTAGCTATTTTTCCCATGTTTTCTCTCTGGAGTTAGAGTTAGGAAACTAAGTGATAACCACTGCATACTAACTAAATGCTACGCACTATGAAATACACACTATTTTATTTCATTATTAAACAAGCTACAATAAAGCCCATACTTTCATCTACAGATAGGGAGACTAATGCAAAAAGAGTTTGAATAATTTGCCAGAGGTTATGGCAACTAGTAGGTATGTCGCAATGGTCCACTCTGCTATATCTTGTGACAAGTTTTTTTCTTTTTTAAATTGGGAGCTATAGGTGTATCAGTAGAAACATCACTGCACAAACTCAGGCATGTGAGATATATAATTTTAGTTTTCTGTGAAGAACAGAATTTCCACTATAAATCTTCCATGTGTCCAGTTAGTGGGAGTTTTAGTTCAATAATGTCTGAATTCCTTCCTCTCATCCTTTCCATGGAGTAGTAGAACTTCACTTTGGCCAGTTCCTCTCCCTGGCCCGTTTCTTGGAGACATGTCTACATGCTGGTGGGCTTCTACAGTTACATCAAGGCCCCAAGGGAAGTCTGTAGCCTAGGCCATCAGCTCTCCCTGCAGGCACACCCTGAGCTGTCCTTATTCTGACTTGACTTTACGTGCTGGTCCAAGCAAGTCCTTCCTGGGTTGGCACTAGTGACAAGACTCCAACCCAACAGCCAGGTCTTCTGAGTCCCGTGTTCTCTCAAGTCCCTCTCAGGCTCCTCTTGGGATTTGGAATATTCTCTAAATCTGGGCCACTCTCTAAGTGGGTGACTTGGTTTGACCACCTGTGGCCCTCTGTTCATCATTTCCATGCTTCCTGTGAATACAGGCACACTTGTGCTCCTGAAAGTTGGGCCTTGTAAGACTGCCTAAATGCTGCCTGCCTGCATATGCCACATGGTTATGTCCATTTGAACATTTTGACATTTTTCTGCAAAAGATAGCATAGGTTTCCCCTGTACTAGAATCTCCAAAATTATTTAAGGTTCCTGTCAAACTGATCCCAGAGGAGGGGCAGTTTTCAGTTCAATCCATATCTCTGTAGTCTACAAGGCCTCTCCCCCCCTTGTTAATGCTTTCCATCCTCTCTTTCCCCACCTCATCAAGGTAGTTTAAGTTGTGGGAGGATGGTGTGTCCTGAGTCTAGTTCTCATAAAATACTTTTTCTCCAAATTCTACTGTATTTTTGTATGAATATAACTCTTTTTTCCTCTTGATATCCTAGATTTTTTGAAAGAAAAAATATTTATCTTATCTCTTTTAGCATTTCCATCCCTTCCTGGAGGCAATGACTACAGAGCTCTCTGAACATCTTCTTGAGAGAAGGGATTATGAAGTAACAAGAAATGCATGAGAGGGAAAGCACATTGTTTAGTTTTTTTAAAATATTTTACCACATTCCAACATGAAGGAATTATCCATACGGAGCTATGATTGGACTGAGGATGAAATAGAAGGGAGCTATGGGGGTTATAATGCAAACGAAGTGAGGGTGAACTCTGGAGAGTGCTCCACAGCACAGTGTAAACCTCGAGAAGTGGGAGTGGGGGGAACATGGTAGACAAAGGTCATGAAGCCCACATAGGTGTCCATCTGCTGTCACTGAAGCACTTACATTGGGTCAGGCTCAGTGCCAGAGACTTTTGAAAAATTGCCTGTTATCTTCTCCACGAATCTACAAGACAGGTCTTATTGTCTTCATTTTCAAGATGAGGAAAGTTGAAGTCTAGAAGATAAAATGACTTGTTCCAACTCACTGCCCATAATATATTCCAGAGCTAGAAAGCTTTAGAGGAGCAGATATCTGCCACACAAATTTTTCCAAATAAGAAGCTAGAATTTAAAACCGGATGAAAACTATAAAAGAAAAAAAATAGCTCATTTTTAATGATAATCTGTAATAAATTTAAAGAAAATATTAATTAACTAAACCTAATGGAATATTAAAGATGCATCATGATCAACTAGATAGAAAGTTTAACATTGGAAGATCTAGCTATGTTAATTACCTCCAGGGCTGGGAATAGGATGGGGAGTGGGAGGCACCCAGGGGGTGGTAGTTAAAGAGGTGTGCACTCACAGGGCTGGGTGCCTCCGAACATTCTGTGCCCTGAGCACCTCACTTCCCTTTCTTTAGTGCAGGCTCCGTTCATCATATTTGGGATTGAAAAAAAAATCACAACACTGTCTCATCTGCTATGTACACAATATTAAATTTCAACACCTTCTACATGAAACTCTCAGAAAATAATGATCAAAAGGATAATACCTTTTATTCCTAAAAGCATCCAAAACTTAAACATCAAATATAATAGAGAAACTTTAGATGCATTTTCTTTCAGAATCCAGAAAAAGACAAGGAACCCTGTTGTCACCATCACTCTTCAACATGGCTTTGGAGACTCTGTCCTATTAAAGTGTTAGATGTTACAAGCATAGGAAAGGGAAAAGGCAAAAATATGTTATTTGCAGATGAATTCATGATCTAAATAGAACCCTACAAAATTAAGAAATTATTAACAAGGTTGAAGAAGACAGTCAAAAACCAATAGTATTTCTTTCACAGTAATAATCAACAAGAAATTTCAATAAAAAATAAGATACCATTCTCAGTACTAACAAAAGGGCTAGCATATTTAGGAACTAACTTAACAAGGATAACAAAAGAACCGTGGGCAGACATTTATTAGCTCAATTATAAGACGTTAACTGTAAGAGGAATTAGATTTCAAAAATCTAGCACTATAATGATGTCAATTCTCACAAGATTGGTCTATAAACTCAATAAAATTCCAGCAAAAATTTTTTTGAAGAAAATGACAAACTCATTTTAAAATTACTATGGAAAAATTGGAATTTAGCCAATTTGAAAAATAGAAACAAAGAATAAGGGCTCCTCTGCCCAAAGCCTTTGTGACAGTGGAGTGGGAAAGGGTTTTGTAAATCAGCACTGCTCCCCCTATGACAGATCATGACAGAAAAGTTAATGAACTTGACTATGTCAAAATTAGAAGTTTCTGTTCAGTGAGAGACACAGGAAACTCAGTTGGCAGATGCATGACATACTTGGAGACGATATTTGCAAAATATGACAGTTAGTAGCTAGAATATATCAAGAATTTTTTAATCAATAAGAGGAAGAAAAGAAACACTAACAGAGATGTGAACAAAGGATTAGGACCGGCGATTGTCCGGAGAGTTGTTAGGATCCAATATTGGAAGACAACATTGCATTTGGAGCAAAAGCCGAGGACAGTAGATTCTAGAGGCACACATTTAATTTTTCTTGAAACCCTGAATGTAGTTGGCATGTAAATGTTTTAATGATTAATGTTTGCAGCTGCTTCCCCATGGCATGTGTTGCAGAGACAGGATTAGAAAGCCACCCCTACCATTACAGGAGGGTGTAATTTGAAATGCTTGGAGACTGGGCAGTGCAGCACCCAGCAGTCTCCCACCACAAGGGATCCACTTAGATTTCCCTTGCATTTGTGCCTTATATTTAGTTTCCAAAACTGTGTAACAGTGTGCTAATATTATCATGAACTACTTTAAATAAAATGTGGGGAAAATAGACATGCATTTAAAATAGTTTTATACTTTTTAAAAATCAAGTCTATTTATAGATTGTAAACCACCTGAAGATAGAGACAATATCACGTAAATATGTATATGCACATATATGCAATGTATGATGTATTATTAAATTACAACCATTATGTTGTACATAATATATATTATTAAATATTAAAGTACATATAAGTGTGTGTTTTTTTCCCCTCGGCTCCCAAAATAGTCATGGAATTGGTGAATACATTGACTTATTTCCTCCAGGGAAACAATAAGTAGCAGCTCCTTTGAGGTCTAAATCTTCTATTATTATATTTTAAGATTAAGTTCCTGGTATCCTCTGCCCATAAAACTATAGAATTCAGGTGAAGCTCATAATACATATTTTTTGTTCAAGTCTAAGGCAATTCATGAGGTAAACAATGTGTGGGGAACATAATTAACATTCTTGATTTAATGTCAAGGCCTGAGTCATTGTCTTAGGAAGGAAGATGATGTATGTGGCAAGGTCTTTATAAAAGTACTCATGAAAACACTGAGTCAAGTAAAACCAAAAGGACAGAAAAAATAATTTTTCAGTTGTTAGCAGGTTTTGCAAATGAGCTTGCATTCTGCACAGTCTCATGCGGCTGGCAGAATACTGAGCACATGGAGAAGGGTATTAAGTTATACCGCACTTTTCTATACATAACCTAACAATGCGAAGTTGTAACTGAAACAGCGTAAGCCATACCAATGTGAGAAGCAAACATCTCATTTTAAAAGAACCTTGTGTTTTTCAGAGATGATCAAGGCCCAGCCTTGATACAGAAATCCAAAAATTCTGGAATCCCCCAGGTGTGACTTACTTACTCCCTTCCACATGGAAGAAAACATAAACCTGAAAAATAATTTTAAATAAGTAGACCATCTTTTCTCCTCACACGTGATGTATCAACCCCATTGAATTATATTCACAAATGGTTTCACTTTTCTTCAAAGACAGGGTGCATTTAATGTCAGTTTGGACATCAAGAACAAAGCAACCATTTCCTAGCAATTCTACACATTTTGTTTTGCAAATGAATTGTTTCCTCTTTTTTCACTCTTTCAAAGAAGGAGTGTTTTTTGGTAAAATGGGTTTGAGCCTGGATGGCATGACTGAAATCATTTGAAGACCTCTTTTTCTGAAGGCCCAGAAAGTGACAGCGAGGGCAAGGCTGTAGAAAGGTTGGTATAGACCAAACCTAAACAGCCTGACCCTGACTCCCACAAATTCTTTCCACTAAATGACATTTGTCACTTGTTATCCAGACATAATTTTAAGTCAAGTCTCTTTGTGGTCATTGAATTATCTAAAATAAGGTGACTGGCTTATTTGCTGTGTCTTTGTAATGACTATTTTACCAAAATAATCATGAGGAATCCAGTACTAGATAATATTTTTCTATTTGTGGTACAGGATTTCAAACCAACTTCCGAAAATAAGTTCCTTAGCAAATAATGCAGATATTTCTCTCACCTTTTTACTCATTGTACCTGTAAGTATTGATTTTAAAAAGTAGTTTGACTGGTACCCTAAATGTCAGTGCTAGGAAATGAAGCTTTACCCATGGGGGAAAAGACTAGTGATTTGGATAATAGACTTGAACTTTGCCCCTTGTTAGCTCTGTGAACTGGACAGCACACTTCACCTCTATGAGCCTGTTTTCTTCTCTGCCCAGTACTCACCACAGAGGGCATCTGTGAGGAGCGAATAAAATCACACTTGTGGAAAGCTCAAACTAGTGATGTGTGAGCCGAATTCTGTCCATACACTGGGGTTGCTTGGTTTATACAAAGTTTAAAATTTTTTAAATTTATTGACAGCATTTAAAAATTAGACAATTCAGATTTCTGACAGTTTTGTTTTTCAATCTAAACACTGTAAAATGTGTAACTGACTATAACTGAGGGTGACATAGATATACTCCTACCACTGCACTTTTCTCGATTCACCCTGCTCAGTGTATGTTTCTTCATTATTTATAAACAAAAATTTTAGCTGATTACCCTGGTGACATCTTGTTAAAGACAATTTTCTTAGAAAAACTGATAATGAACACAAATCAAAACTCAGTGCACATTAAAGGGAAGTAGTGAGCATTTGAAAAACCAGAGAAAATAGACATGTACATAGATGATACAGTATTTGCATGAGTAAGTGGACAGTTAAATCCAGATACAGGTTTATTTCACAGAAATGTAAAACCACCATCACTTTTACAGTTGATGTGGGTTAATATTTAAGACATGTGATTTGGAGGTATCCACAGATATAAATGAACCATTCATGAGAAAAAAACAGTAATCTACTAGAGACACAATAGTAAGTAAATTGATCTGTAGCTAGTGATTAATAGTAACAAACAGGGATTTGCCCCTAAAAAGGGGCAAAGTAGGTGAACATGTAGGTGAGAAATGGTGTTAAATACAGCTCAGCTGACAAAGCATATAGCATCCTAAGTCATCTCAACCAGCTCTCCAGGTTTTTTCCAGCAGCCAATTAAAGAAGCTAAGCACAGCCTGATTAATTTTAAATTCAGATTTAATTGTATTTTATTGCCACCTCCTATTACTCCAGAGCTCTATTTCCACTTTTGAAATGTTTTTTATTGATCTATATAATTATACAGAAAATACACAAATAAGTATACAACTCATTGGATTTCCACAAAGTGAGCACACCCATGCGACTGGCACCCAGATCAAAATCTACCTCGCTGTGTTCTCTCCAGACCGCCCCACCCACATCCCTCAAGGGTAACAGCTATCATGACTTTAAATACTTTTGATTGCTTTTGCTCGTTTTTGAACTTCATATATATGGAATCATAAAGTAAGTGCTTTTCATGTTTCCCTCACATATCAAAATATTTGTAAGATTCAACCATCTTTATAAGTGTAGTTGTAAGTCTTCCATTCATATTGCTAAACAGAATTTTATTGTGTAAAAATGTCAGGATGTATTTATGCATTCCACTGTTCCTAGACATTTAGGTGGTTTCCAGTATAGGGCTATTATAAGTAATGTTTCTGTAAATATTCATGCACATTGTTTTTGATGTGTGTACGAATACATATCTGCGGGGGGTGCTGTATTCCTAAGGTCTACCCTAAGAGGTTTCCATCTGCTTAGAGTTGTAGGATTCAATCATGGGGCTGTCCTTATTGTCCTATTTGAGGCAGAGGTTGCCTTAGGCTTCAAGTGTCCTTGAGTTGTGCTCATAATTGTGCTCCTGCTCTTCAGACCCCCTGTCTGGATCTTCTTCGCTGTCTTGATCTCTGCCACCTGACCACACTCTCTCATCTGACATCTTGCTGGTTCTGATGCACTAATGACATTTTCAGGGTCCTGAACAAGGTCACTCCTGTTCTTGTTTTACCCTTCTCGTCTCTCTTGTTTTTTGCCATCTAAGGCTAACGCACTGCCATGCAGTCAACGATACCAACACAGTTCTTCAGATTTTGGCATGTTGGAAGAACTCCATTAAAATAACAAGGTGTCATGTTGTAGCCACTGTAGAGTGGAGAAGCTAAGAGCAGTGTCTGAAGCTAGACTTCCCGGGTGCTAACTCTGGTTACCACTTACCAGCTGTGTAGCTGTGGACAAATTTTCTGTGTCTCAATTTTTATATTGGTGCAGTTTGGAAACTTCTATCCAATAATGCTTGAAATAAAATTGTCTTTTTTCTAACCTACTTTTAGTCTTCATGGCCCTATCTTCCCTTTCTAGGTGTATGTTAATAACTCTTCCTCTCTTTTGCTTACCTAGTGCTGTGTTCCCCTCGTTTTCCTCTATAGCACATCTCACCAAGCATTGTCCTGCATAACAATGATTTCTTCTGAGACTTTGTAACAAGAACAGCATCTGTCTTACAAACATAACACACTATACCATATATTTCTCAATTTAAGATCTTGGCTGCATTCATTTCCTGTGGCTGCTATAATAAATTGCTACAAACATAATGGCTTAAAACTACATAAGTGTATTATATTACGGTTCTGAAGGTAACAAGTTCAAAATAGGTCTCCTGGGCCTAAAATCAAGATGTCAGCATAAATGCATTTCTTTTGGAATCTCCCAGGATGAACCTGTTTCATGGCCTTTTTTTCCAGCTTGCAGAGGTATCCTGAATACCTTGGCTTGTGGCTCCTTCATTCATCTTCAGGTTTCATCACTCCAACTTCTACTTCCATTATTATGTCTCCTGTCTCTGACCTTGATCCTCATGACTCCCTCCTATAGAGACCCTTGTACCTCTGGCAAGTAAATATCAGGAGATTGTGGGTTATGCTCTAGGTGTGGCTATGCCTACAACTTAACTGATACTAACTAGGGTCCAGAAGATACAGGCTGTTGCCAACAAGCACCTGGTTGCATTCATGTTCTGCAGTTTGGAGGGCTGTCTCTGTACATCTGGAGTTAGAAACAAGTCACTTTGGAGTGTTTTATTAAGTAAGACAAAGAGTTAGAGGATCACTTTTCTGTGTGGAAGTGATTGAACTGTGCCAGTAAACAGCCCAGTTCAATAAGACAGTGTTCGAAAAGTGAAGACAATTACTAAACTTGTCATTGTTCACATTACTAACAAACGTGTTATTCAGTAGATTTTTCAGAGATGAAAATTAAAACAGCTTTGTGAGCTTTTGTTTTTGCTTTTTGCTGCAAATGCATACTAAGCTGTGAGAAGTGATGGATAACTAAGACTGTTCAGGGCGTGGGATCTGCTCCAGGAGGTAAAAGGCACATCTGAGATCATCAGTGAGCGTCGGATTGATTGTGAATTAAAAAAAAAATGTCTGGAAATGAAGAAGATAAAACAACTTTTTACTGGGCTATATTAATAGTGCAAACCATAATATTGAAATAACACATGTGAATATTGAAATATTCACATACAGAGAAAAATAGAAGTTTGTAGAGTTAATATCCAATGGCCCATTCCAAAATACTTGTTGCTTTTGTACAAAGTTTTAAAAATTTGTCTCTACCATCTTAAATCTGTACACAGGCAGGTAAAGAATCCAATGACAAATCAAAAAACCAAAAATCCCAACAGCGTTGAGCTTAAGAAGGATACTTCATCCACTCTAGTTTCTTGGCTTCGAAAACTCCTCCTCCTCCCTTCACCCCAACCATTTTTTAGGTAACTCTCATTCTCAATTTGCATGTTTCTGACTCCAGGAAGTTTTCTGGACTGTCTAAGCATAGATTGATTCTTTCTACATTTATAATCTATATTACTATATATTTACTGATGTATGTATAATATAGTATATGTAATATGAGTGTAGGTTGGGCTTACCCCGTGGAGGCAGCTGGGGGAAGGTGGCTCCAAGGGTTCCATCATGTCCATGAGTTTGGATCTATCTGTTCACTGTTACAGGAGCTCTTTAGTACTCAGAGCTTGGAAAATAGGAGCTGCTCCAGAAATATCTGACAATATGGGGATAAAACCAGATCATTTCCATCCTTTATTCACTGAAGACCATGAGATAAGAAGTCAGGTGCTTTATCTGAAGACAGTAGGAAAGACTGTGAGAATAAATACAGAAATGTCAGAACATAATTTTAGAAAAAAAGTAAAAGGGAAACAACTAAAAAGAAAAGCTGTTGGTGTTGTTAGTTTTTTTTTAATTCCATTTTCCATTATGTAAAACTGGTCACTTTGCTCAGTGACATCGGCTGCCTCCAACTGCTGTTGCTACACGTTACCCTGGTTCTAGGGAACGGTCTTGAGAGAGGCTCCAGGCTTGCTGAGCCAGCCCTTTTTCAGCCTGAAGGGACTGAGAGTGAAAACTTTCCACAGCTCCCTGGGCTTTGTTGAAGTCTGTGGACGCCTCTCCTGGGCACGGAGCATCCTTGCTGTGGTCCCACCATGCTATTTTCCTCTCCTGAAGCTCTGGGGCTTAAAAGTGACCTCTAAATTTTAGACAGGTCAGCTGGAATCTTGTTTAAATATAATCTCACTAATGTCTAAAAATAACATTCATCCAAAAATAACACTCATCTAAGACTATACTTTCAAGGATCATTTCTATAGTTTGTTAAAAATAACACTCATCTAAAACTGAACAAAATTGTCATGAATGAAGTAGAAACAGGAGAATCAATAGCAGATAATGGTTGAGGGGTGTCAAATTATACAATAGAACTGTTATCTGAGCCCAGGCTTTCTTGCAGCTGTGTGACTTCATCTGGGGATTTTCATTTACATTTTCATTTACATGGCTTTGAAATCATTACAGCTTTCTTTTTCTTCTCACGCCCTTTTCCTTTTAAAATTTATCTCTTCTTGTCCCTGGCTGGTGTGGCTCAGTGGATTGAGTACCAGTTTTTGCAAACCAAAGGGTTGCCAGTTTGATTCCCAGTCAGGGCACATACCTGGATTACAGGCCAGGTCCCCAGTAGGGAGTGTGTGAGAAACAACCACACATTGATCTTTCTCTCTAAAAACCCCTTTTTTTTTTACCTCTTCTGAATTGAATTACTAGAACATTTGACTTTGAATGAGAAAAAATGTAAATTAGCAACTTTGTGGTACCTTTTTAAACTGTCCACAAATTTTTGACTCCCCTCTCATTAAGAATTAGGATCCATGTTCCCTGTCCTTAAATCTGTAGGCTGTGGCTGCCCCATCCATGGAGCAGGGTTTCTTCCTCTCAGCACTACTGACATTTTCAGCCACAAATTCTTTTCTGTGAGGGGCTATCTTGTGCATTGCATAATATTAGCAGCATCGCTGGGCTCAAGCCACTAGATACCAGGAGCCCTCACGTTCCCAGCTGTGCAAACCAAAAGATATTACCAATGATTCTGTGGGGCCCTGCCGAGTAGCTCGGTTGATTGGAGCATCATCCTGATATGCTGAGGTTGTGGGTTTGATCCCTGGTCAGGGCACATACAAGAATCAACCAATGAATGCATAAATAAAAGGAACAATAAATCAATGCTTCTCTCTCTCTCAAATCAATTAAAAAAACATTCTGTGGGGGGGGGGAGGCAAAATTGCCCCTGGTTGAAAACCATTGCAATAGAGTATGGTGGGAGTGATGTATTGTGGGAGTGAAGATACAGCACTTCTGAAGCTAGGTCAGGAAAGGTCACTCAGCATGCTCTTGGTTCTCTTGGGGTACTCATTTTGGAAGAATCCAATTGTTATGAAAGTACAAGGATCCTGAAACTGCCATCCTTTGAGAATCTGTATTCTGGGAATGACTATCCCATTGGAGCTGAGGTGATAGCCCACCTGAATCTTACTAAAATTCTTGACCTGCAGAATCTATGTGATAGTACAATTGTTATTGTTTTACTCCACTAAGTGTGTGTGTGGGAGAGGGGTGTCTTAATACAGTAACGATCACAGAAACAGAATCACTGGAAAATGGGAAGAATGTAGTTTACTTAAGAAACAGGTTGTACTTGAACTAGATGTACAGCTTATCAAATGAGCAGCATTCTTCACACTCAGTTATTTGGGCGTGTACTCCTGGTATGCTGAGAAACTAGGAACTGGCCTCCGAAACTTGTTCTAAGCCTTTTTTTTTTTTTCTAAAGAGAAAATATTTTAAAGATGTAAGAGTTAAAGAAAACATCTGGTTTATGGGAAAATTATAAGCACATGCTTTTCCTTCCCCTGCTTCCTACCACTCCCACAGCAGAGCATTAGCAGATCCTTAGACCTTAGCAACAAAATCAATAACAACAGGCTAACATAATCACTCTGTGGAGAGGGCGGACTGTGTCAGCTATTACTTTATTAAGAAAGAACAACATGTGTAGAAGGACAGCATCGTGCAAGGACAGAGATTGGGGAGAATGCAGGAAAGAGGGCAAGGCAGATCCTAAATATGCTGAATTGTAGGAATTAGGATCACACCCCGAAGTGGCAGGAAAATGAATGTTTGTTTTTTCTGGCTCATTATTTGCCTAGTGATACTTCAGCATTTCAAAAAGATAAATGCCTTGGCTGTGGGTCTATCTGTCTCTCTGCTTTATTTGATTTTACAAAAAGGAATGTTCAGATGTTAAAATATTTGTTCTCTTTTCACTCACGATTTACTTCATTTTCTACACAAAATGGAATGACCCTCTGAGGTAAGATTTGAAGCACAGAAATTACTCGTTGTTCATCTGGCACAGGTTCTGTGATAAGTTCTCGACGTATTTTCATTATTTTGTAAAACACCCCTGAGAGGTGTTTCGGAACAAAACGATGTATCCCCATTCACCTTCCTCAAGAAGGTCAAGATAAAATATTTAGAACTTCAAACCTTCCACACTAGCACATTTTCCCTTCAGTTTTCCACAGTGGAAGTTAAAAAAGCATCTCACGTGCTGAGTGGGCTGGTCATTTGTCTGTTTGCCCTCTGATCCATTTCCTCCTTGTCTCCCTCTGCTTACCCAGCACTGCAGGGCCTGAGCCCACCCAACTACCTTTCCCAGGCTCCTCTGCCCCTGTTTCCAGTCAAGTTCAGCCAACAGGAGGCACTGGAAGAAGGGAAAGATGGGGGAAGGGAGAGGCAGCCAGAGACTCTGTCCTGTGTGCTTCAGCAGCGTCTCCTGCAGGGGTTTAGCTCTCTCCATTAACTCCAGCCATGGATGGAGTTTCAATCCAGCTCTGACACCACTGTGTCCTTCTATTGACCTTTCAGCCCTGGGGCCAGTAGCAGCCAATATTCCCATTATTAAATTTCATCTGATGAACAACATGATGTAGGTTCGGTTTCCCCCCCGGACCCTGGCTAATTTAAGGAGAATCTAGTCCGAAATGAAGCCCAGCCTGACACCTAGATATTACAAATTATGTTCTTTATTTTTAAAGTATATTTTATTAATTATGCTATTACAGTTGTCCCATTTAGAACATAGATAACAGGAGAAAAACTTGTATCATTTCTTTATGGTTTGTTGACTGACTTTATAGTTTATGTCAGAATCTTTTGCCAGTAATATAACATAAAATTCTAGAAAGAGCAGAGCTAATTTATGGTGACAGAAAGCTGAACAGTGGTTGGCTGGGCCAGGGATGGGAGAGATTAATTGCAAAGAGCATGAAGGAACTTTTTCATGTGATAGAAATACTCCAATTATGATTTTTGTGAAGGCTACATACATTTATATATTTGTCTAAAGTCATTGAACTGTGTATATAAAATGGGCTATTTTATTGTATGCAAATTATAGTAGGGCTAGTAATGCTAATATTTTTCAGATTGTGTCTGTGTCATTTATTGCTATGGTATTCCCTAATGATGATTCTTTCCTTCTGTATTTATTAATTTGAATACTCCTGAGAGGAAGAACTATCTCTTCTCCCATATCAGTTTAGACTTGTGGATGTTTATTCATGGGTTAAAATCCAATTTTGTTGCTAATGTTTTTTCAATTTTGGCTAATAAGAGCTCCTTCGGGTGGGCCCCCATCTTCTTTTATCCAGCAAAGCTATCATTTAGAATTGCAGGGCAGATAAAGCACTTCCCAGACAAGGAAAAGCCAAAAGAGTTCATCATCACCAAGCCATTATTATATGAAATGTTAAAAGTGAGTTATTTAAGGAAAATAAGATAAAAACTATGAACATTAAAATGGCAATAAAGTCACAACTATCAACAATCAAATCTAAAAAGCAAACTAAGCAAAGAAGCAAAACAGAAACAGAATCATGGATACGGAGATCATTTGGAGGGTTATCAGCTGGGAATGAGAAGGGGAAGAATGGGGGAAAATACACAGAGATTAAGAAGTAAAAATTGGTAGGTACAGAATAGACAGGGGGATGTTATGAATTTTATAGGAAATGGAAAAGCCAAAGAACTTATATGCATGACCCATGGACATGAACTAAGGGTGGGGATTGCTGGAGGAAATGGAAAGTACTGGGAGGAGAGAGGCAAAGGGGGAAAAACTGGGGCAACTGTAATAGCATAATCAATAAAATATATTAAAAACAAAAGACCCACCAGCCCTTGTCCTGCAGGACCTTTCTGTGTATTCCCTTACTTTCCAGCAGCACAGCATATTCCTGTCTCACTTTGTATTTATGATGCCCCAGCCCCAGAATTGTTCACTTCTCCAAGGAGCCCTGGTTCCTTTAATCTGACTGTGTTTTAGGGACCAGTATCTGGGTGTTAGGTAGTTTCGTTGTTAGTGGGGTGTCATTACTCTGACCCTCCAAGCAGGCAGAGCTAGTCATTTTATGTGTGCATTCTAATCCATGTAGATACACATATCTCTATTTTTCTATCTACACGGGCATATACTTACAAAACTCAAGTTGATGTTGCTACCTCGGCATCTAATCCAATGACATGGGGTTGATTTTAGGCTTTCCTTTCTCCTTATCTATAAATTCTTTCTCTAACACTGAGAAAGCCTGGCACTCACCAGACTTGAACTTTCTTGTTAAAGTAATTTTATTGCTAGATATTACACCTGTTTAAAAGCAAAAACAAATCATTTACTAACTAGATGACAGTGTTTGTGTGCACTTACTATTGTCTTCAGTCTTGCAGTATCTAGTCAAGGTACCCTTTTCCAAAATGACTTCGGAGCGTTCTTTTCTTCCCACACTCTTCAGTGAGATTGTGGTATTCATGTGTAACACAGTTCAGTTTATTTGTTAGTTTTTTTTAAATCCTCTCCCAGGGACATGCTTGTTGATTTTAGAGAGAGGGAAACTGACAGAAAGAGAGAAACACCGATGTGAGAGAGAAACATCGATTAGTTGCCTATGGTTTACGGGAGGATGCTCTCACCGATTGAACCACACCAGCCAGGTCTCATTTGCTAGCATGTGTATTTCATCTGGAGTCATCCTTATGTCCTGGTTGCTTTTAATTATTTGTTTAATTTAGAGGTATGTGAAGGATACATGCAACATTAGTATGGTTTTAAATGTAAGAATTATATTAAAAGTTATTTCAAAGAAATGTCACTCTCTTTACACTCTGCTACCCTAACTCTGTATCTTCTATACTCATCCCTTTTCCAAACCCTCTGTAGGCCAACAAGCTCTAGTATTTAGTTTATATTTCCTGAATTCCTTCTTCAGGAAAATAGAGAATCATCATTATGCATATGAGTGGACACTGATGTATTATCTTATGTTCTTTTTCCATAAAGTGTAATATGTCATAGACAATACTGGTGGACTTTGCATTTTTCATTTAAGTGTTTGTCCTAGAAAACACTCCATGTTAGTTTAAAGAGATCTTCCTCATCTTTAAAATTTTTTACAGCTGCATAGTACATCATGATGTAATTATTTATTGACTTTCAGATGCTAAAAATTGTTGGGGACCACCGTGCCTGGTCTCAGGAAGCTGTGACCCCCTGTGACTTAGGCTGAGTGAGAGACCTCTGGATCAGGAGCCACTAAGGAGACAAAACTTATTCCCCTGGCATGAATGCTACCTGTTCTGTGCCTGGCCTTTAAATGCTAGATTAGTTACCAATGATGGGTAACTATTCTCTAGGATAGAGAATGGACCTAAGACAGGGGCTGATCTCATGAAGGCCTCTGTGGAATAAGACTCACAAGACTATGGAAATAAATGAAGGGGCTGTGGAAAGGAAGGGGTGATCAGCATCTACGCCTGCCCCCTCTTAGCCTGAGTCTTTGTACTCAGATGTGAGAAATCCTAGTCTCTTTGTTGCCTTTGTCTCCAGCCCGTCTCAGGGCTTAGCAAACAGCCTAAGGGGCAGCTCAGACTGGAGACGGCAGACCCCCGGGGTAATCAGGCCTGGGACAAAGAATATGCAAGATCCTCTGAGATCTGTTTGCTGGAAGATGTTATTAACTTGGAATTTGAAGGCACAGTCAGGAAACCTTTGAAACCTGTGGTCTTTTCATATGATAAAACTCCAATCTCTGCCTGGAATCACAACAGAAACTCGGTTAGCATCCTTATAAGATACGTGTTCCCTTTGATCCCTTCTGCCAGACTGTCAATCCACAAACTGTGTCTACTTTCTCAATAAAAACCCACTGGGACAAAGGAAGGGGCTCTTCCCCCTAGGGGGGTTTAGCCCGGAGCAGCTCAAAGAATTGGAGAGTGGGCGCTCCGTCCTTGACTTACACTCAGAAAACTGTTTTCTGTGCATGGTTATTTCTCGTGTTTCAACGAGCCGTTCGCAGTGTGTCCATAGCTGGCCGGGAGAGCCAGGTTCTGCACGCTTCAGGTTTTTATGCGTGTCCATAGTCGGCCGAGAGAAAGGGCCGGGGTTCTGCAGGCTTCAGTCAGACAGCCGGGAGTTTAAGCGAGGTTTGAAAATCGCTTCAAAAAATTTTCCTGGTTAGAGTTGGATAGTTTTGTATTCCTATAAATATTCTTAAGCTTTGTACTGGGATGTATTTAAGTTACCTGGAAACAGATCTTTTAGGGTCTTGTTTTAAACTCATGTTAGGTAGGAAGTCTAAAGGCATTAGTTGGGCATCTACCAACTACCCCAAGAAAAATGGGGTTTTCTACTCTGGCAGATAGAAACTGTCACCATTTCCAGACCTGTGTGAGTGCTGGGAGCTGTTACATCTAATGTGGTTCTTTCTGGGGTTCTGTTAATCTTCTCCCATGCGTGCACTGACCAGTGTTCAGTATATGCAAGGGAGACCCTCTGCAGAAACCCCTACTCTCTTTGTGCACCCATCCCCTCTCCTGTATACTGTCCTGCAAATTCTGCCTGCCCTGGTCTCCCTAGGCTCATCTGTCCATCTCCTCCGCTCAGGGAGTCCACCAGGCTTCACCTGAGCTCTCCCACAGCACTGAGGTGATGCATTTGTAGGGTTCACTTCATTTGTTTTCCATCATTTAGGAGTCAGTGTCATTCTTTACATGATATCTAGGGTCTAACAAGCTTTCATTTCATATGTTTTGTCCTTCTTTTTATTATTTCAGAAAGAAGGTAAATCTGGATATCCATTTTGGCTGCAAGTGGATATCTGCTATTATAAATGGAAATGTTTTGTCTTTCAATTTCCTGTTACTTATTGCTAATATATATATAAGTACAATAGATTTTTGAGAGTTGATGCATTTTGCAAAATTGTTAAGCTCACTTATTAGTTATAGTGGCTTTGTTTTGTAGATTTTTTAGGGCTTTTTATATAGGCCATTATTCTCTGTGAATAAAGACAATTTTTCTTCTCCCTTTTATTTGTTTCTCTTGCCTTATCTACAATCTCTAGTACAATAATGAATAGAAATGGTAAGAGTGAATATCCTTGCCTTGTTCTTGATCTTAAAGACGAAACACTTAGTGTTTCACCTTTAAGTATCATGTCATCTATAGTTTCTTTTCTTAGATTTTATTTATCAGATTGAGCTTGTAATTGTAGTTTTTTGTGTTTTATTCATGAATGGGAGATGAATTTTGTTAAATGCTTATTACTCATTCTTTAAGATAGACACATGGATTTTCTTTTTCTACTAACTTAGTAATTTACACAAATTGATATTTTATAATAGTTTTATTGAGATATAATTCATGTACTATAAAGTCCATCATTTTAAAGTATACAATTCAGTGGTTTTAGTATATTCACTAGGTTGTGAAATAATCACCACTGTGCAATTCCAGAATGTTTTTCAGTAATTGATTTCTTAATGTTAATCCAACTTTTCATCCCTGAGAAAAATACATTTCATGATGTATTATACTGTATATAAATTGATTTAATTTGTTAATATTTTCTTAAAGATATTCTAAATGTTGTTCATAAAGGATGTTAGTTTGTAGCTTTTTTCTTTTAATCTCTTTCCTATATTTGGTATGTGAGGTATGCTGGCCTTGTAAACTGAGTTTGGAAGTGTTTTGTCTCCCTCTATTTTCTTTTTCTTTTTTTAGGGACAAATTGTATACACTTTAATACATTTAGAGAATAGGTTTCATTTTACTGAATTATTATTATTTTCTGGACTATAATAGAAAAAATGTTTTCTGAATTTATATATTTTTCTTTTTTAATTTTATTTTTGTAATTGTTGTTCAAGTAGAGTTTTCTGTCTTTTACTCCCATCCTAGCCCACCCTCCAGCCCTCCGTACCTCCCTCCCATTTCTACCTCCCCTAGTTTTTGTCCATGTGACCTTTATACTTGTTTCTGTAAACCCTTCCCCTTTTCCCCTGAAATTCCCTCTATTTTCTTTAAGGGTATGTGTGGAATTAGTATAACATTTTCTTTTCTTTTACAGCTTTGATAGAATTCACTAGGAAAGTAAGTCATCAGAGCCTACAATTTATTTATAGGATCATTGAAGTTACAAATTTAATTTCTTTAACAGATATCAGGTTTTTCAGATAATATGTGTGTGTGTGTGTGTGTGTGTGTGTTAGGGGTGATTATACATTTTTTTGAGGAATTTGTATTTTTAAACACAGATTGTAAATTTTTTTGGCATAAAATAATTTCTCTTGTGTTATTTATCTAATACTGTGTTTCAAAAAATGACCTTAAAATATAGTGACTTAACACACTGATAACATATGACACTGCTAATACCTCTAGAGGTTTCTGTGGGCCAGTAAGTCAGGAATGGCTTGACTGCATGGTCCTGGTTCAGACTTTTTCATGGGACTGTGGTTGGATGTCACTGGTGGTGTGGTCATGCGATGGCATAGCTGGGGTTGCAGGATTTGGTCCCAGCGGAGCTCACTGACGTGACTGGCAAGTCAGTGCTGGCTACCCGAATGTTTCCTCAGCGTTGCAGCTGGAGTCTCTTAGACAGAGAGGCTCTGGAGACTAAGGTAGAAGTGCCGAAGCCTTTGGATCTAACCATAGAGGTCAAACACTACAGCTTCCAGTTTGCTATTGGTTACATGGGTGAGCCACGACTGTACACAAAAGAGAACTCTATTGTCTTTTTGTTTTGAAGAGTATTAGACTTTATTCTCAGAGGCAGCTGAAGTTCCTTAGAATCAGCTTGATCCTTTTGAAGCTTGTTTTCAAGCTTTAAAATGTTGCTATGGTGAGTCTATTGTTGCTAAAGCTGTGGCTAACATTTAGCTATTTATGTGGCTATTTATATTTAAATTAGTTAGTATTAGGCACAATTAAAATTTAATTTCCTCAGTCACGCCAGCCACATTTTGAGCATTTAATAGCCACATGTGGCTTGTGGCTACTGTAAGAAACAACACAAATGCAAAATGTTTTCATAATTGCAGTATGTTTTGTTGGAGAAAACTAGTCTAGAGTAGTGTTTACGCTACGGCTAGTTTAGTCCTACTACTTTTACCATCATTTTTCTCAGATCTCTATTGAATGCCCTGACATTCACTAAAGACTCTCCCCTCTGGCTCATCAGAACTCAAACCCACAAGCTTTGTGAAATCTCTGGGAATTGGTCAGCTTGCAGATCTCCAACCTTTTCTGTTCAGCCACATGGATTTTTCTCCCTATACCTATGCGGCTTAGAGTTCAGCAACACTAAGACCCTAACATTGTATAAATCTCTGGAACTGCTTCTCTGCATAGCTTTTCCTTTCCAGTATTCTGCTCCACAAATGCTCACTGCCTCAGCCTCCCTGAGCTCTGATCTCGTGTTCCTCAGCTCAGTCAGAAGCCACGCTATATGTGGTCTCCCTCCCTACACTGTGGTCTATAACGTGCTTCTAGGCAGACAGCTATGGTGGTTCTAGGGGTTCCTTCATCGGTTTCCCTATCTCAAGATCATGTCTTGTTCTTTCCTGTCGCCCAATATTCAAAACTGTTTCATGTATTATTCCAGTTTTCTAGTTTTTATAACAGACAAACCGGCCCAGTCCCACTTACTCCATCATGGCCAATAGCAAAAGGTTGTTCTCTTTATTTTGAAGATCATGGAAAAATAATATATATTTTAAAAGTTAATCTACTTTTAGATTTTTGGCTCGGTGACATAATTGCACTTGGTTTGTTTCTTAACTCTCACTACTGTTGCTATGTAAACACTACTTCTGTATAACAATGCACTGTTTTAGGATAATTGTCTTGGCATGACTGGAGTTGAGTCCCCATTTTGAGGACTCTTAAAGTATGTTTTGTTTTGGCTTATTTAAGCTTTTAAATTTTGTCACATGTTAACTTGTATCAAAACACAATAAATTTAAAAAAGAATTCAGTGAAATCTTTCTCCCTTATCTATTCTCCATTTGCCCAGCTACCAATCCCCAAACAGGTAACCACTCTTGTTAAGTTACTTGTGTATCTCTCTAGAACAGGCAATAAAAATGTAGGGTCCTATATTTTCTAACCTTTCAAATAGAATATCTTCCCATATCAGACCATAAGGTAGAATGATATCATTTAAAATGCTTCTAGGAAAAATGCTTTTCACTAATTTTTCTCCTAGGTTATTCTAGTTATCTATAAAAGGAGAAAAAATGAAATTTTAAAGTTGAAATATTGTGATAAATTTGGGAAATAATTATGGTGTCTTTTATACTCAAAATACCATGATAAATTTGATGAGCACCTGTAGAATACTGCTTTTCTATTCCTCACTTATGCATCCTGATCAAAATGACCATGCTTTTGAATTGTCAAAACACTGGATAACCAAACCAGTAAGTGAAGCAAGTCACCTTTTCATGCCTGCATATTCTACCTTGTTCCAGACATTATTTCAGGTACCAATGTCATACAATACCGGAGGTTAAAACTAGGACAAAAGAGGAGACAGAAAATAAAACTGGGGTTAGGGTATAGGCAGGGATGAGATGAATGATATACCCTTAGAAGTCATCTGCACTGGTCACAAACATGGCTCTGAGTATTCTGATAAACATAATGAAAAAAATTATCTCCTTAAGATAATAACAGACCAATTGCTCAGGAGAAGTACAGATGACTTTGAAACAAACTTCTAACAGGACTGTCTCCTCTGGGTACTTATAAAGAAGACACCCTGAAGTAATGGCTAACTCATTTGTCAACAAGTGTCATAAATACACTACTGTGACCTTGGTAGACACGCATGGTTAATACCATCCTGTGCGTGATCATTAGCCGATTGCAGTTAACATTGCTTTGCCTTCTGCTGAGTGCTGACCAGGCAAATAGACACCTGACAGAAGCTGATCTGTAGTGATAACATTATGAAAAGATAGCATGCATGCAAGGTTACTGATGAGCCACTCAACACGAGTAGGAGGTTTCTAAATGAGAAGGTGAGAATGGATGATGTTTGGAAACCACAAATGGGACCCTTTTACAGGTGGAAGGATATATCAATCTGAACTATTTACCGTGGCATGGGAAGAGGCTTTTGAGAAGTGTGGGATGAGGTGACGAAGAGAAGGTAGTTAAAATAAAGTTATACACACAATACTTTTATGAATTCCCCCTAAACACAGAGGTGTAATTGATACATCAGAGTCAAGAGACTCATCTCTTTGACTGAAATAGTCAGAAGACCAGAATGTGAGTAAAATAATGAAAAACTGGTCTTTATGTAGATATTGAGTTTGAATGAGGAATTCTATATGACCAATATTAGGGTGAAGTAGAATATTTTATTAAAAGTAGAATAGAGTTGATGTAAGAATGTCCAGACCTCCTGGCTGGCATAGCTCAGTGAATTGAGCGCGGGCTGCGAACCAAAGTATCACAGGTTCCATTCCCAGTCAGGGCACATGCCTGGGTTGTGGGCCACAGCCTCCAGCAACCGCACATTGATGTTTCTCTCTCTCTTTCTTTCTCCCTCACTTCCCTCTCTAAAAATAAATAAATAAATAAACCTTAAAAAAAGAGAACGTCCAGACCTATAGAGAATTTTTATGACTTGATTTGATGATGATACTGGGAATTAAGATCTCAAATGTCTCCAGAGGAGACATAGTGAAGATTACATGACAGGATAGTTAACAAGACTATGTGCTCCCTTTTGGGTGGTTACACTCTCCAGGGGTCTGGAAAATAGGTTTACTTCTAGCATTTCAAAGGTGTTTTAACCTAGGTGCACAAGAACAGTGGACAGGGCTTGCTTACAACTTTTACTAACAGTGCCCAGCCTATGAACCAAAAGGTTGCCAGTTCCGTTCCCAGTCAGGGCACATGTCTGGGTTGTAGGCCAGGTCTCCAGTAGGGGGCGCACAAGAGGCAACCACATATTGATGTTTCTGTCTCTTTCTCTCTTCCTTCCCCTCTGTCTAAAAATAAATAAATACAATCTTAAAAAAAAAACAACCCTTTCACTAACAGAGTTATAGGCCTGCAGTGTGACTGCCTACCATGACCAGTTAGGAAGTTGTGATCAGGTCACTGTGTGAGTTTACTTTCAGTCACTGGACTTGTCAGTTTTATTACAGAAGCTTTTTTTCATCCACAATAGATAAACCAATTGGGGATATTCATACAGTGGCTTACTAGCACACCCCACAATATGGACAGATCTCACAAACACCATGTTGAGTAAGAGAAAGAAGACAGACATGAAAGAACACTGATTTTGAAATTCCCTTTATAAGAACTTCAAAACTTATTGGGAAAGTTAGAATCATAGTTAACTTTGAGGAGAAGGGTAGGTGTTTTGACTGATAGAAGACCTGCCAATACTTCTGGAGGTGCAGGTACTATTCTCTCCAGATCTGGGTGGTGCTCACATGGGTGTTCACTCTTAGAAATTCATTGTGTGACTCATTGAACTGCACAATTATGTTTTGTGTAGTTTTTTTTATCCTTACCTGAGGACATTTTCATTTGCTTTCTTTAGAGAGAAAGAGGGAAGGAGAAAAAGAAACATCAGTGTGAGAGTAAGTACCCAGACTGGTGACCCACGCTGGGACTGGGGATGGACCCACAAGCTGGGCATGTGCCCTGGTTGGAAACTGAATCCACAACCCTTCGGTTAAGGGACAATGCTCCAACCACTGATTACATTGGCCAGGGCTGTAGGTTTCTTTATGTGTGACATATTAAAAAACTAACAAGAAAACTTCATTTTAAATAGTGAATAGCCAAAAATATTCAAAACTCAGCTTTATAAATCAAAACAATATTTAATTTAAAAAATAGATACAATTACCCTACAAACAATGAGAAGCAATGTTAGCTAGTCAGCTAGAACTTTGGAGAATGTTCTGCAAACACTCCTTCCCCTTAAAAAGACATTATGAACAGAATGTCAACTACAAATAGTTTGTGTGTGTTAACTGAGTGATTTTGAAATCAGAAAAGTCAGCTTTCATGCTGCCTGTCTCTACCAGAACAAATAATTAATTAGAGACAAGACTGAATCTTCCTGGGTTTTTTTCCAGATGCTGGCACTCTGAGAAGGTGACATGTTTTGTAGCCTCAACAACCATCCTACATCTCATCTCAAGCTGACCTTTTTCTAGGGAGAAGGAAAGGGTAAGTAAGGGGTTTGGGGAAAAGGTTAATCAGATAAGAGTTGCAGTCCTGTGGAGATTTTCCTAGTATTCCTTTAACTGCTGATCAACCATTTTTTATCTGCATCATGGACATTCCCTCCCTGGAACACAGCTGAACTGCTTGTTGACCTCCTGGCACCATGTAGGTCATGCGTTCCAGTTCCTGGAATAACCGCTTTTCCTGGTACCTTTTCCTAGTCTGTCCATGATGCAGATAAAAAATGGCTGATCAGCAGTTAAAGAAATACTAGGAAAATGCAGTGTTGCAATTACGAGTAAGTTTTAACCTACTGGGCATTTGTCACTCTAGTTGCCTTGGGAACTGAGATGAGGCAGAAAAAACAACATGGGCCAAAGCAAAGGTGGGGCACAGCCTGGATATCTGTGGGCAAGAGTGAGTAAGGAGTTCCTTTCTGGCTCAAGGGCGGGTGGGGAGAAGTGTGCAGCGTGGAGGTAATGGAGGACGGTAATGGAGAGCATCGAATTAGTGTAAGACGAATGGGTAGATACAGCGTATCAAGTTGTGACTTTACAGTTTTCATTTGAACTTACCCTTGACTGTGTTTCATAGTTCCCCTTCCCAGTGCCACAGTAAAGGCCAGTAAAAGCCAATGAGATGACCTGGGTCCAAGTAGTGTCTGCACAATTTACCCACAACAACCAAGGTTTTCTCTAAAATGTATCTGAGTATCTAGAAAACATCAAGGTCTCTGGAAAAATAAAACAGTATCTGATTGCTACTAAATACTTGAAAATATGATGCAGTCTTTTATTCAGTCTAAATAAGTTTGCTTGTTACTGGGTAAATGTCTGAAGAGTGTGGGACTAACACTTAGCCTGATCAGTCCTCTAAATTTCAAGGCTTTTGAGTCTGCCTGGCTGTGTTCTGGCCAGTTCAGCACAGTCTTCCCCCTGAGTCCAAACAGCTACCTAAAAGCAGTGATTTTTCAACCTTTTTCATCTCCTGGCACACATAAGCTAATTACTGAAATTCTGCAGCACACCAAAAGAATATATTATATATTTTGCTGGTCTGACAAAAAAATAGCTATAACTTTGATTTATTCACACTGGATGGCTATTGTTGTGTTGCCTGTTGTCTTTTTTTCATTTGGCAATCTAAGGGAAAAGAGGTCAGTGCCCCTGACTAAATAGTCAGGTGTTGTTGCATGTTTTAAAAATTCCTGCGGCATACTGGTCTACCTCTTGTGGCACACCGGTTGAAAATCACTGATTTAAAACAACACATATCCATGGAGTGCCTCCTAGAATGCATTGATTTTTGCACATCATGATGAAATCAATCATATACACTTAAGAAAAGGATTTTAAAAATATCAAGCAAGCAGTACAAACCCACTTCCACTGAGCAGTGCTGAATATGCAATTACATTTTGAACAATAGGTATTCATAAATCAGGCAGAATGCTCATGAGAAAACAGTCCTCTAATTAAATAAAAGGAGAATCAGTGTTTCTTGTTGCAGGGATTGTTGGTGGGATTAAAGGATTGTTCTCCAGCCCAGCACACACAGTGAGAGACCTGGCAGAGAGACCTGAGAGAATTCTACAGTCCCCTCCCACCCTCTGCTGAGACAACCCAAGCTCTGAGACCAACTCAGCGTCACATGTGGGGAGGATTCAGACAGACCTTGACTATCACACCCCCTCTCATCATTGGGGCTGCTGTTCAGTGCTGTACAGTTTGACTGCTATATCCAGGTGCTGGGCTGAGATAGCGAGCAGGGCAGGAATTCCGTCCACAGGCTGGTGTCAAGCCAGGCCCCTTGGTGCCAAAACAGTGCTTTGTTCTAGAGAATCACTGAAAGAAGCTTCACTTAAAGAAGCTCCCTGTCCCCACTGGGTTTGCCTGTCTATCTCTTGTACTGAATGTCCTCTGGGGTTAGGGACCCTCCTGCTCTACGCCAGGCTCAATGTCACAGCTTCATGTAGCCAGTGCCAGGACCTCTGCAGTGGTAACCTGTGTCCAGCTGCCATCGCTGATTATCGCCTTCCTGAAGAAGCCTTTTCTCCAGCTCTTGGACCTGATTGCACTGTGAAGGTTTGGCCAATCCTCAGGGTCCCCTGGACACAGCCCCTTGCAGTTGGTTCCGTGTACTGACTTGGGTTCAGCTGAGTGGTGGGTTTCCTATAGGTACAGGAGAGTGCCACATGTGACATTTAACACAAACTCCAACTTCAGTGGTCAGCAAAAATAAAGAAGAAGAAGAAGAAAAAGAAAGAAAAGAAAAGAAAATGAGGATGACAGCTTATTTCTCAGTTGCTTCCAAGCACACTTCCCATAGTGTGAATATCTGGTACCAATTATGTTCTGGTTTTAAAGATAACATGCATATTTATATATAACATGGCCCCTACATGTAAACCAATGATCTCCTGTGGCAGTCAGCTTGAGAAAGCCTGGCTTCTCTCAGTGCTGGGAAGGAAAGGGGTGTCCGAAGGACGTACAGCATACTGGCAGTTATGGGAAGTCTGAGCTATTTTCTAATCCTATTTTGACTTCACATGATTTTTGTGTTACAGTTTAGAGTCTACCTCTTGATACGAAATTTGTTTTAAATATATTCAGGTTTTTATTTATCCATTTTTCTTCAAGGTTTTGTAAAGGCCTTGCCCCTGACACTTGTAGTCACCATGTGGGGAGAGAATGACACAACCTTCATTCTCCTCTGGGGACTCTCCTTATAGGCAGGAGCGTGTATGACAGAAGCTTTACTCAGCAGGGTGTGGAATGTGTTTAGGTTCGTTATAAAACACCAGGGGATGATTTACTCAAAACACTTTCTTTGGGTTCAAGAAGGCATCCTTGTCTGAAGCTCCACACCTGAGATGGCTCAGAGGCTGGGCGACCAGTAACCGCGGAGGGGCAGGTAAATCTGAGGAGCCAAAAATAATAGAATCGAGTCCAGCGGGACATACACAGTGGTCGACTAAAAGAACAAGCTAGCTTAACCTAAATTATTGTGGACAAAATTGACCAATCAGAAAATTAGAGCTGGATTAAGTTTATGTCAAAATGATAACTTAAATTTAATAATTGAGTGCTACCTGTATACCAGACACACTTCAAGCATTTAGAAATTTATAGGCAAGTAGCCTGGCCCAATATTGGCATTTTGGAAGTAAGGACACTGATAAAAGAAACCTCCCCTCCACAGAGTTGGGACACCCACACTGAAAAGGTAAAGGAGAAATAAAGCTACCGTGCAAAGAGGCAAAGCAAGAGAACGTGTGTGTCAACTTTGACACCAGGTGGAGCAATGAAAAACCCCCTGAGAATAGGCACCCCGAGTCAGAGGTCCCTACATTTGCTTTCTGAATTCTCACAGAGTGATCGATCCTAGAGCACCTCAAGAGAGAACCTGATGTTAAATGATCTAGACTGAGTGTCCCCTGATGGCATCAGCAGTGTGGTCATCTCCTGGAACACCTGCCTTCATCTCAGATCCACAGTACTGATGTGATGCTAATGATTTGGACAGAAGTCCTGATGTGTGTACATGAGGCCTGTCCAGAGAAAATCTATCCATGTAATATTAAAAATAGAGGAATTTATTAAGGAAGATACAAGATACAAGAGATACTGTATATAGGACAATGACACCTCAGCTCCCTTCAAAATAGGCACCTTGGGACCTCACACAGTTAGCTCCCCCAGCGTCATTAGCAACTGCAGCATGATGTTCCTTTTGCTCTGGTAGCAGAAGCGATAGAATAAATTTTGCCATGACACATTTCATGCCAAGATCCTGAGTCAAGATTTCGTACACAATAGTTTTTGAAATCCCCAGATGAGCTTCTAGTTCTTGCGCTGCCAGTTGCCAATCTTTGTTGATTGCAGCTTGTACACATTCAACATTCTCAGAGGTTGTGCTTCTTAGAGGCCTTCCAGAACATGGGTCAGTTTCAACAGATTCTCAACCATCGTTGAAGCATTTGCTCCACACTTTTATTTGTGCTGTACTCATTGGGTCATCCCCAAAAGCCTTCTGAATCATCTGAATAGTTTCCAAGGAGGAATGTTCAAGCTTACTGCAAAATTTGATGTGGATTTATTGCTCTACTTGCTCAGTCATTTTGAATGCGATGGCCACACAGTACACATGCTCACTCACAGCATCTACTGCCCCCACTGACTAGTACAGTGAAGTCATCACTGTTCACACATGCACATTCCAGTTCACTCTCTTTGGTTGCCAGGTCACATTGGTGTCATGCAAACCATTCTCGTTTTGTGAATAATAGCTGGACTTTTTCCAGACAGACCTTTCATGTATTAACAAGGATACAAGGTAGCCAAATGTCTTTTTTTAAACATAAAATGCTTTAAGTGTTTTAAAGCATATTCAAGTGACAGAACTCCTACTTCAGTTTACCCAGAAATACAGCTTACTACACCTATAGGGCAGAGCTATGTAAGTAAGGGTTCATGTTTAATTACCAAAAATGGTGGAAAGTAATTAGAGAGCATTTATGTGTGTTTTACTACCCCATCCTGCCTCATATGGACTACTTTGTAAAAACACTATTCCTTTGGAGTCACTATTGGGAACACTATTGAGAGCAGAGTGTCTTCAAGTGGCCGTTTCAAGCAGACCCTCCTCATGCTTAGTCAGCCCTATCAGAAAGGAAGACCCTTTCTGGTCATAAAACACATAACTAATTTCCATTTTTGTATCCCAAGGTCCTCTAACACTCTCAAGAAAAATCCACTTTTAGACAGATCTGAAGAAGCCTTGGTTCCCATTAAGTAAGTTAACTGCTGAGAGGCAGACTGGTGCATCCATACCAGAGCAAAGGAGCCACCCAGGAGCTCAGGAGCCTGGGCTGAGCCCTCTTGCAAAAAGCAGACTCTGCTTATGCTTGGCCTGAGAAGACACATACCGGGAGAGGCTCGCAAAGCTCCAGTAGCTCATCTCTCCAGCTGCCACGAAAGGTCAGGCTTGCCTTGGGAAGTGGAGCCAGGAATAGTTCGATACTGTGCCACTGGGAGCCCGGGTCCCCAGAGAGGGCTATTCTGGGAGGGAATGCATAGTTTATAGCATCCAGGCAATGGGGGCTGGAGTGATGGTCAACGATACCCCAAGTGCCAAGGCAGGAACTGCGTCTTAAATATGTAAGTCTCTTTAGCATCTCGCCCAGCACCTAGGACAAAACAGGCTCTCAGCAGATGCTTTTTGGGTGAATAAACAGACCTTAATTAATCTCCAAATAAAACATATCTCCTAACTGCTCAAAATCTTTCTTTGTCCAGAGTTCTTAATATAGTCAGTCACAGAGACTGCTTTGTTTTCTAGCTGTCAGCAAAATGAGGCCTATTATTAGCAGGGCCGTATGTCTTTCCCTGGCACAGAGTTGGCACCCCGTGGGCTTTTCACTCACCTCACATGATAACAGGAGAGAGTGTGCCTGCTCGTGCACCCAGAGAGACGTGCTTGGGCTGTGGCTTCTCTGTGTGTGCACAGTCTTTGTCCCAAGTAAGATTATTAAGTTGAAATCATGTGACTTGAATCAGAAAGTAAATAAACAAATAATGTTATCTCTCTCTCTCTCTCTTTTTTTTTTGCCATGTTGTATATATAAGAGTAATGTTCTGAGGTTTTTTTTCATCTGGGAATAGAGTTACTATTTTGTTATTGGGGTTAAAGCCGTTAAAGTAATTTTGTCATTTGTTGGTAATTCCATCAATAGATCAGGGGACATCAACCAGGGAAGTTTCTTCCAATTGCACATGGGAGTGCAATTACATTCACAATTCTGAGGGCACATGTAAATGTATATAAATTATAAGCTTTTAAAATAATTTTTTAAGGTAAGAAACTTTTTTCTTTTTTAAAAAAGATTTTATTTCTTTATTTTTATAGAGGGAAGGGAGGGAGAAAAAGAGAGAGAGAGAGAGAGAGAGAGAGAGAAACATCAATATGCGGTCACTGGGGGTCATGGCCTGCAACCCAGGCATGTGCCCTGACTGGGAATCGAACCTGCAATACTTTGGTTCACAGCCCGCGCTCAATCCACTGAGCTACGCCAGCCAGGGCTACTTTTTTTTTTTTTTTATTGTTGTTCAATTACAGTTGTCCCCATTATCCCCCATTACTCTCCTCTGCCCTCCAGCCCACCTCCCAAATTCAATCCTCCCCCCGCCCCTGCTGTCTTTGTCCATGGGTCCTTTATTTTTGAGTGATTATAGCCCTTCAATTTTGCTGAGAATGTTTCATTTTGCTTCTTGATGCAGATCCACTGAACTGGCTTCCTTAGACTGGAGATTGATAAGCCTTTTCTGTAAAGGGCCTGATGGTAACTATTTTATGCTTTGCAAGCTATGCGATCTCTGCTGCATCTACTCAACTCCGCTGGGTGAGAGCAGACACAGACAGTATACAAGTGAATGAGTGTGGCTGTGGTCCAGTAAAACTTTATCTATGGACACTGATTGGGATTTCATATCATTTCTGTGCATCATGAAATATTATTCTCCCTTCGATTTTTTTTCAAGCATTTCAGTGTGTAAAACCATTTTCATCTCACAAGCCATACAAAAGCAGGATTGGACCCGTGGCTGTTAGTTGGCTGACCCATGCCTTAGACTCCCTTGCCATGACTACCAAGGGCTCTCATTCACTTGCTTTTCCTCAATGGCTGATTGATCCCACTTAGAACTTTCCATAGCTAGTCCCACCACCTGGGACCTGCACCTACTGGCACTGCCGTGGCTGCTACTGTACAGCTAGCCCCACCAGGCACACACCTGTAATTTCTGTCTCCTCCCATTTTTAGAATTGGGTAAAAAAAAAGCACCCTACTCTATAGAGATAAATCTTACATTGTAGAAGCCATCACAGGAACCAGATCAGGCAAAGCGGAAGTACAGAGAGGTTAACCTTCAAAGGTGCAAATTTTGACCTATGAGGAATGGTAGATGGAATCCTTGTCTTTCTCCTGCCCATGGTAACACCATTTCTTGTACAGACTTTTCTGAGACATCCCACCTGGCTGAGTGTTTGCACCTGCTAGGTGGAGTGTTATGCCCAGCAACATTACACATCTCCTAGCAACTGCTTGCTATAATTTCCGGACTCACTTTCCTCTCTCTGTACTTTTGTTGCCTGAGGTTTGCATGTCCCAAATAAAGCATCAGCACTTAATCTCTGCTTCAGGCTCTATTCTCTAGAGAATCCAGCTAAGACGGTCTTAAGAATATATACAAACATTCATTAAAAGTTTGCCAGTCTCTACTGTACTTGTCTCACACCCCACCCCACAAATACCTACCAGTCAGTGTGCTCAAAATACCTGGCAGAGATTACAAATTCAGCCAGGGCCAGATATTAATGTAAATGCATAAGACAGTAAGAAGGGGTGGCACAATGGAGACTCAGGTTCTATCCAAAGAGGGGAGACAAAATTCAGCTTCAGTGATGAGAATTTCATGTAGACAATACTCCCAGATCTTTCTGTTTTTCAAGAACACTTGTGAATCTGAAAATTTGTGTTTATTTTTCTTATTTTTAACTGTTAGAAACTAATTTTAAAACTTAAACTTTGTTTATTTTAAACACATCTGCCCGTTGGCTAAAACTGATGTATGTAACTTCTGGCTTATCCTCTGGGAAGGGTGAGCCTACATGGGAAAGATGATAAAATCAAGGAGAAGCCATCTGGGAGAACTAGGGAGGATGTGGCTGAGTAATAGGTGTGTCTCAGGTATGGCTATTTTGGTCTTGTCAGTTCCCCAGGAAAATGAGCAAAGTATTCAAGTATTCACATTTTAGGGTTCTGTTTCATTTCTCAAACTGCAAGGAAATGACCTAGGATTTTTGGAAAAAGCACGTACCACGCACCCTGGGGTGGTGTTTAGGATATGGATTAAGACAGGAAACGACCACTGACATCATCTTTTTCCAGCCTCAAGGCTAGTGTCTGCCTGTTCTCTGTGACATCCCCTGCCAGGAGGAGTCCTACTTGCTTGAAGACCTCGACTCACCACAACTCAAAACATTTTATTATATGTTTGCATTTTTATGGGTATGAATATTACATGAGGCTTCCATTTATTTTCTCTACTTTTAACTCTTCGACTTTATATTGATTACTAGGTAATACATCTCAAATTTGCCCTATCCTATTTAGGAGTCCTTTATGGTGAAGACAGTTATTTTGCCTCATGAAGTCTTCCTTCTTTTAGATTAAAACCTTCAACTACTCTTCCCAAGGCATTCTTTCCATTTTTTCCCACTATTTTGTTAATTTTGACTGAACATGTTCATGATTGTCTAAATGTATTAGGAACTGGAACCATAAATTGAATAAACATTATGGGAAAGACCTGATTAGTATAGAGTGAAATTAAATGATCAGTTTCCACATGCAGAATACTAAATCTTATTAAATTAGTCTAGTACTTCATGAGTTTTTCACTGCTGATACTTACTACCCTTATCTGTACAGGAATTAATTGTATGCATCCTTTTGAATTTGTATGTTTTTCTGAATTCACTTCATACCTGCTCTACTTTATATTTTTAGCCATATTTTTCCTTTGCTCTACTTTCATCACCTACTTATTTTATTTTATTTTATTTTAGTGTATGGCTTTGCAAGCTGCCTCACATACTTTTTAGAAATGAGATAGAATATAAAGAAATAATATGTGAAACACTATAACCAATCTTTTTTATTTCTTAGAGTTACAGAGAGCAGTATTATTTTCTCCAAACTAAGCTGGATTAAAGTTCACTTTTCAGTATCCTTTTGGCAGACTATCAATTCATATTTGTTCACAGAAGAGTCCCGTGGAGATGGCTGCTAGGTAACATTTATTTGTCCAGCTTTATTTATATTTATATTTGTATGTGATGTATACAATTTATATGTGTATATAATATATACATACTCATATACATATATAAAAACATACATAGGCTTTTACATATAAAATAAATATACATTCCTTAAAACATTATCAAATTCAAAATTCTCAATATTTCCAACTCTCATTTCATTGCTTTAGATGGTTGTTATTGCCATCTGCTCCTGTCTCGTTCTTCAAGTCTACAACTATATTTTCGTGATTTAATTTTATCAGAAATCTCAAATGTTCCATCTTGCCTATTTCAAAGCATCTGGTTAATAACCAGGTCAACCCCAGTACCAAGAATGTTGGCAGTTTCTTTTCTAGAATTTAGATGGCGTCAGGCAGGAGTTGACCAGCAAAACAGAACCACTGGAAGTGAGATAGAAGAAACTATTTTTTAATGTCATTTATTTATTTTTAGAGAGAGGGGAAGGGAGGGAGAAAGAGAGGGAGAGAAACATTGATGTATGAGAGATACATGGATCAGTTGCCTCTCGCACACCCCCAGCTGGGGACCTGGCCTGCAACCCAGGCATGTGTCCTGACTGGGAATTGAACCAGCAACCCCTTGGTTCACAGGCTGGCACTCAATCCTCTAAGCCACACCAGCCAGGGCAGAAGAAACTGTTGTTTTTTTATGGCGGTTCGACTCTTCACAGATATGGGAGCTGGTTAAGCAGTTTATGTACAGCTGTTGTTTCTGACTCTGTGGCTCTGTCATTGGAAGTCAGCAGGGCAGACCTTCAAGAAGGAAAGACTGATGTGAGAGATAAACAAGGGAGATAAACAAGACAAATCCAGAAGGATGAACTGGAACCCACAAGGACAAGCTGGGACCCTCACCAGCCTCTATCTTGACTTTCAACTTCAACGATGAGAGTGACCTGCAGGAGGAATTGGCATGTCTCCTCATGTTGCTACACATGCTTCGGGTTTGGGAGTTGGGCTCCAGCAGGAGATGATCTGGTGGGAGCTGAAGGATCTGTGTGCCTGGCTCTTGCCCGTGTCCAAAAGGTGAGCGGACTCAACAGTGCCTGGTGCCTGTATTTATGCATGCCTCGAACTTCAGAGCTTTTAAATCATGTGTTCTTTAAAAGAACAAACAAAACAAATTCATAGCAGAAGAAAGCACACTGGTGGTTATCAGAGGGGCAGGAGGTGGGGAGAGAATGAAATGAGTAAGGAAAGTCAAATATATGGTGGTGGATGGAAACTAGACTTTTAGTGGTGAGCATTAGTAGTGTATACAGATATGGAATGATCCTGTTGAACACCTGAAATTTATACTCTGTTATTAGCCAATGTTACCACAGTAATTAAAACAAAAGGAATATGGTTTATGCTTAACTTCCAAATCCCACTGTATATGTTTCTTGTGGTCCATGCTAACCTAGAATTATGCAATGGAGGATCCTGATAAATATGGTTCCTGTTTAGCTAAATTAACACGGCACCAATCTGCCAGGCAGATTACGCAAACTCATTTTTTCAGCGACAGCTTGAACTAAGAGTTTTGTAGTACTTCTTCCCGTCCTGACTCGTTGTCAGGGTCCTCCAGCCCACTTCCCAGTGCTGTCCTGGGAGTACTGGCTCATTCCTTGGCTTGGCAGCCTCAGGTTTGGAGACAGATCGCACTGGGAGGCTGGGAGAAGAATGCCATGTGGAACCACAGCTGCCCCAGATCTGGCCGTTTCTCCCCTCCCCCCATCCCTTGGGGCAGGGGCTGCTGCATGGTTCTCATGGTGGTTCCCAAGTAAACAGCCCCTGCTTCCTGGCTTCCTCGCATCAGGGTGGCAGGGGATGTGTCTCCCTCTGCAGCAGCCTTCCTGTGTTGACAACACGATTTGTTCTTCCCATCTCCCTAGAGACAAGTGGCCTTATCTTTTCTGTGCACCGTATTTGGGAAAAACACATTATTCTCTCTTGAAGGAATGGATGATTATGGTTCTTGAGACTGAAAAGTAAAGCCTTTCTGGACCCAAACACTGACTTAAAAAAATCTAAATTCCTTTACATTACCAGGAAAAAGGACTATTTTGGTGGCAATTGGAGATACCTTTTGGATCACTCTAAGCACTAAAATATAGTATGTGTGAGAGAGGGAGAGAGAGAGTAAAAATTTGAAACACTTTTTCCAGCACTGGACCTAAATTTCTTGTTTTAAATGACTTGGGAATGTGTAGGTATTGGTTGAGGTGCTTGGAGTTTTATGATAAACTTCAATGGGCACTTAAGTGCAATTTAATTAAAAATGATTTCTGCACAGTAATGACTTGTGTGAGGGACTATTAGGCTCAGGTGCACAGGTTTGTGACAATGATGTTTGTAAGAAAGAAGTTTAAAGGAAATAAATATCTGCACCCTGACCCATATAGCTCAGTTGGTTGGGCATTGTTCTGCGGGGTGAAAGGTTGTTCAATCCCCGGTCAGAGCACGTGCCTGGGTTGCAGGTTAGGTCTTGGTCAGGGCCCCTACAAGAGGCAGCTGATCCATGTTTCTCTCTCATACTAATGTTTCTCTCCCTCTCTTTCTCCCTCCCTTCCCCTCTCTCTAAAAATAAATAAAATCCTTTAAAAGTAAATATTTGCTATTGCAAGGAATTTTATCATTACCTCTGTGTTCCTCCTTCCCTTTTTTTTAAAATTTAGATTCTCATCTTTTCTTTCATTCATAACCCAGTGAACCAAGATATACAAGATTTTCCTCTCAATAATACAATTTTATGTTCAGGGCAATTGGTCTTTTTTCCTTTCTTGATTTTTCCTTCCTTCCTTCCTTCTTTCTTTTTTTTTTGTGAGGTTAATTAAAAGGCCTCAAAATTGAGCAGAAGGTAGCGCTGGCCCTCAGTCTTTTACTGATTAAAATAATGTACAGTTTTCCTCCAAAATTGAATTGTAAAGTGAGGCTATCATGTACATTTTCACTTTTGAGATGAGCCCTGTGATCCATAGGCAGTTGTGTGTGTGTGTGTGTGTGTTCAGTGTCTTCAGTTTCAGTCTTAATTAAGTAGGAATTTATAGGATCCTCTGCTATGTTGACAGCACATCGCTCTATTTGGAACCAGCGATGAGTCCCCAAGAATTTCCTAAATTAACTGGTGACAGGGGCATGCAATTAACTGCAGTACCAAACAGAAATAACTAAATGTTTGCAGCAAGTAAGGGTAAACATGTTGTCTGGGGGAATTTAGAGGAAGAAATAAATTATCTGATTTGTGGGACAGGAGGAACCTTCATCCAGATCAGATTAAGTTGAGTCTTGAAGGGTTAGTAAAAAAGAGACGGATCAACGAGCTGAAAGGAGCACAGGTTAGTATTGGCTGGATGAAGAGTTCTTGTTTCATAATTTCTTCATCATCTTTTTCTTGTTTTGGAACATTTTGGAAAACAACTTAGTGGTGTTTTTGTAAGCTAAGCTATAGGATAATAGTGATGTCCAAGATCTAATACTCAGAGCTAACAAATACTGAGGACCTACTCTCTGCTAAGCTCTTTGCAAAGAGACTTTCCTGTTTAACCTTTGCAACCACACTTCAAGGAAGATACTGATATTAAGTCCCCTTGAGACTTCAAGAGCTCAGGTAATTTGCAAAACGCATGGTCAAAGGTAGTGTAGTAGATTCAAATCCTGGCAGTCTGAATTTAGGGACTAAATTCTTAAATATGCCATGATATTGCCTTAACAGAGCACACTCGATGGCCTATTATTCTAATGTAGGTAGATCTGAAATTTGCTCTGACTCAAGCTATGGCTGCTCACTTGTCATCTAGGACACTCATGCTTCCTGGATGTGGCTGTGGACTAGGGAGAGTCACTTTGCCCTCTCTCCTCCCCTCCCTGCTCTGCAGTATCACTGAGGCCCCTTTCTCCCCTGTTGCTATTATGCATAAGAACTTAATTCTTGCCTCAGCTCATCTCCTCAAAGCCTCCCAATTTTTCTTTCTGCTTCATATGAGAAATTGCCTGAAATTGATATTCTGGTGGCTTTTATGTCAAGTGTTATTTTTTCAACTAACAGAAACATACACCTTCAACAATTCACAAATCATAACGGGCGTGCTTTATGTTGTACTTGACAATGATGACTCAGGGTACATCATAGTATCAGAAGTATCCTCTAAGATGCCTCTTCAAAATAGCACAAACTGCCTTTATCAGCTTGTATTTTCTGAAAGGGTAACTGAAACTAGCCAAGGCCTCGGGTATTAATTTCTGAGGACATGACATTCATGCCTTTCATTTTGTGTCCTGGATCCGGTGTTCATTAAGAAAATGCACGAGACTAGCTTTGAGCAATTCATGTCAAATCCTGACTCTGCAGTGCATCTATGGGCTAACACCTTCAATATGTGCTCAGAATGTAGGTCAGCCTTGCTCCAAAGCCTGTGTTTCTTCCACCAAACTGCAGAAACTTTACTGTGGAAAGAGCATTCACTGTATTGTTCAAAAGTTCCGATCTAGAATAGCATTTCTCTTTTGGTTGAGAAAAATCTTTGGTAATAAGCCCAGGATGGTTCAACTCCGTCTAAACACAATGGACTGAGGCTTGAATACTTCTCTTTACAAAATAGCATTGGCTACATGGCCTAGGCACCTGGCCATACACTTCACTTCCTTTGGCATAAACTTTTAATTTTTCTTGCAGGTGGGAAATCACTGGTATTAATACAGTCTTGGACCAGAAAATAAGGGGCACTTGGGCCCCCTCAGTGGGAGCAGGGCTTACTTAATTAGATTTGCAAGCAGCACCTGTAGGCGTAAATGGTCACGCCAGCACTGTACATGCAGAGGGACAGCAAACAATTCCAATACTGTTCAGTTGTGCCTGTGTATGTGCGGTTTGGTTCAGACTTGCACCTGTGTTGGGCTGTGCACTCGCGCTTGACTTGTGTGTACAGGAAGGGGTGTGGAGGAGAAGGCAGAGAAGGCAACCATCCTCATTTCAGCCTGGCCGTACAAGTCAAACACTTTGGAAGTGACAAATGTGTGCTCCCAGTGTAATATCCTAGTTATAATTTCTTTCTCAGAGAAGTTTAGAATCAAGTTAGACACTGAAAGATGGCCATTGGCTCTCCCAGGACTGAACATGCCAGGAGTGGACGGAGCAGTATGCCTGCCTGTTTAGTTTTCAGGGAAGTCATTCAAAATAAAACTACTTTAGTAAATATAAAGTGAGACTAAATAAAGGAAATGGTGAGATTGTTTCTTTATTTGAATATTTTCTTGTCCTCTACCCCTTAGAAAATATTTTGCCTGATATAAAAAAAAAGTGAACCTCCCCTGACTTTATTTTTATTAAGTGAATTCTAATACTAACTAGAAATTTTAGGAGTACCTTTTGGTTAAGACACCTTGGTAGAGAACAAAACTGGAATTATGACTGATCAGGGTAAAATAATGGAGACCCAATTAGCTGCACACACTGGAAGTGATCTGTAACTCTACGAATAAAGACTTATCTTTTATCAGAAGTGACTTCCTCCAAATATTAATAAAAATTATCTAGGAATCCCAAATTGGCAGGAGGGGGGGAGGAGAGAGAGAGGGAATTTTAGTTTGGGTTTGGCAGTGATTAAATTCTTCTTGGCACCCATGGGAGATAATGCATTTGACGAGGACCTGTCACAGGAAATCAATACCATTCTTTTCTACCTTTGCCCTCCACTTCATCTCTTGGTCTACTGTTTCATAACCTTCCCTTATCTAACAGTTTCTTCTCCTTGCTTTCGGCAACATAGAAGAGTCATGCAGAACTCTGGTGATGGTGTCAGGAAATCTCCTTGGCCTTCGTTTCAAGCCAGAAAACTCTGGAGTTAAACAAAGACTCCTGGCCTGGTGACCGACACTGCCTTCCGTTAGGCCGTGACACTGAAAACATGCAACCTCTCTGGCATCAATTTTCATCAATGATAAAATGGAAATAATGATAAATCCAACTTCATAAAGTTGTTGAGAGAATACAGTGATCTTTATATGTAAGGAGATTTGCTAGTATAGTGCCTGGCACATTGGAACTGCTTATTAAGGGACAGAAATTATTGTTATTACTTTCAAGAGACCAAATGAACAATGTCTTCATTAATAAAAATATAACCTCTAAGTTATCCAGAGGCTTTACTTTGGGAATAGATATGTGTTATGTAGTTTGTAATTTTTTTTTTATTGAGCTGTAATTACATTCCATTCAACACACTTAAATGTTTAGTGTAATTAGGGTATCCATTATATATCTATACATGTCTGTGCTTGTGTTTGTGTATATACATTGCTAGGGTCTGAATGTTTGTGCCCCCCCCAAAAAATTCATATATTGAAATCCTACCCCATGAAGATGATAATATTAGTACATGAGACCTTTGGGAGGTGATTAAATCATGATGGTGGAGGCCTCATGAATGAGATTAGTGCCAAAGAAGCCTCACAGAGCCCCCAGCCCCTCTGTTCATCAAGGGTAGAGTAAGAAGTCAGAAACCCAGAAGAAGCCCCTTACCTGGTCAAGCCAACTCTCTGATCTCAGACTTCCAGCATCCAGAACTGTGAGCAGTACATTTGTTTTGTTTATAAGCTAACCAATCTGTGATACTTTGCTGTAGCAGTCAGAATGAACAAAGACATATATGTAAATGGAGATATTGGTAGGTAGGCAGGTAGATGGATACATATAGATACACACACACACACATTATATATACAGGGGTTTATATGTATGTGTATGTATATGTGAGTATATATATCCAACACCCTAGTCAAGATACGGACCACTGATATCACTGAAGAAAGTCACCTTGTATTTCCTTCTAGGCTATGCCCCGCTCCTCCAGAGTCAATTACTATTCTGATTTTTTCTCCCCATGGACTAGTTTGTTTATTCTTGAACTTTCATATCAATGGAGCCACACAGTAAGCCATATGTAATGTATGTATGTATGTATGTATGTATGTATGTATGTATTTAGGCTGGCATTATTGGTTTTATGTAGTGTTTTTGAGATTCTTCCATTTTGTTGCCATGTACTGGCCATCAGTTTCCTTTTACTCCTGAAGTATTCTATTCTGTGACTCAACCGCATTTTATGTGTTCCCTTGTAACACTGGACTGTTTCTACTATTGTTTGTGCTTCAGAGCACTTCGGTAGTGATGCATTGTATACATATTCTTTTGCATTAGTGGTCTTTAGTCTATACTTTCAAATATGTGGCACTTTCTAGGCGTTTCCAACCTTATATGAATAGGGTGCATGAATCTAATAAATCTAGGTTTCCTGCTTTCAAATGGAACTTTACATTTTACAAGATCAATAGATAAATAATAGACAGATGATGGACAGGTAGATGATAAGTAGGTGGATTCCAAACTGGCCCATGTGCAGCCAGCCGTATGTTGCTGGGATTCTTTGTTGCCTGGTGCCTGCCAGTAAAATATTGTTGGGTTTGTCCTGATGGGCCTTTCCAGCAGTGTGCTGTCAGAGCACTGGAAAGAACAGAGAGCTGGCACTTGAGTTTGCTCTCTAGTTTATAAACTGTCGTTACGCATGTTTGGTAAAATATACATTATATCTGTATACATATACATACACACACACATATATAAATTGTTTACATATGTAACAAACTGTTGTATGTGTGAAAAAATTTTGTCTGCATCTTCTTTTTACTACAATCTGGTCACGACAACAAAGAATGAGACCAATAACCCTCATGAACCATCCACAACTAGAAGTCATGATATTTACCAAAAAGGGCACGATGATGGAGAATAACACAAGTAGCTCAATAAAAAACAATATCTTTTAGGAAATGTAAGTATAAAACAATCATTATAAAGCAAGTGACATTTTTTCCATGGATCCAATCATCTTCCAATGGTGCAAGCTGAGAATTTTCTTTAGCAAGGGTTTATGGTTGATGCCAGCAAATGCACCTTAAAATTTAACTTCCTATTTCCAACTCTAAGGAATACAGTTGAGTTACAGTCAATGTGTATCTCAAGAGGCTCATCTTTTGCTTATGCTCTTAATAAATTGCATCTTGTAGGTCTCATCCTTCTTACCTGCTACCATGCACTTATTTCTTCATTTCCTGCCCAAATCATGTCTTAAGGGTTATTTTGATCCTACTATATATTTAGTACTATGCCCTTACATGGTTTGTTTTGTTCATTTTGAGATATTTTCATTATATGTATTTTTTGAGCCCCTAAGAGCCAGTGGGGTTGTTGGTTGAATTGTGTGAGGCTGCATTCCCCCACCCAATTGCTACCTCTCCTTTAGCTGAAAGTCTGCCGTTCACATGCCCTCACTTCCTAATGACCTCATTCATACCAAAATTGGAATTCTTCTTTGACACAGTTTCCTGTGTTCTCAAAGAAACTCCTTTTCCCTATATTCATTGACATTCTTCTTTTGTTAAGACATGTAGTCTCATGTTTTCCTCGAATGCCAGCTTGAGCCTTTTAGAATACTGGAAGCACTCCCACAAATGAATTGTGTGTGCACAATTTCCCAGCATCATTCATTGCTCTCGTTTCACAGATGCAAACACAAAAACACATCCTTTTGTACATAACAATTACAAATACTTTCCCAAGGTCAGGGATATTTGTATCAGGAAAGCCTTCTTTTACCAGAGAACAGGATGTTCTGATAAACTTAATATTTTGAGAGTTATCATAGGTACCTATCTATGTTCCCCTTGGAAGCCTTCTAGTCTCTCTCCACTGGGAAACACATAAACCCTTAGTTTGTTCTCACTGCCTTTCAAACTGTCCCCACACAAGGGACCCAACATATTGGCTCAATGATTCACACCTTGTGAGAAACTGAGATTTATATTATAAGGGAAATGAATGAAACTTTTATGACTGAGCGTTTAAAAATGGTTCCAACGTGTTGATTCTCGGGTTCTTTTTGCTTTGGCCCTGGTTTTGTTGGTTTATTCTTGCTTTTGAATTTCATCTTGGTATTTGCTTCTGTCAACTTTAGAATTTCTGTTTTCATTATTGGCTGGACTCCTGTGCTAGTCAATTCTTGGTTGGAATTACTAATTATTATTATTATTATTATTATTATTATTATTATTATTATTAGTTTTGGTGGGGAACAGGGCATAACCCCTTGCCTCAGCCAAAAGCTAATACTGACTCAAAGAATTTATCTCCCAAGTCTGGGTCACTTTATTAGCATGTACATGCAAACTCTTTTATTTAGCCAAATGCTCTCACTGTGTGAGAGGTTAATAAGTATTTTGGAAACAAAAACAATGCCTTTTTTCTTCTATAAAAATTATACACATGAAAATTATTAGGCACATTACATGGTTCAAATTGTTACACAATAATTTGACCTTTAAAATTATAAGAAAACCGGGAAGTTACAAGCAATTGATGTAATTGTGACATCGTTGTATTATTATAACTAGGAGACATTGCAACAAAATATGGGTTTTTCACAATTCACTGTCTGGCTCAGATCCCTTGGTGTTGTCATCTCCCCAAAGTGCCTTGTTAGCTACTCGTAGCCTCAGAAGGCTGTAGCTTGCAAGGGTTGAGCCCCACAGATGCTCAAGTCAGAGCCAAGGATTTCATCCAGCTGAACTATCCCGAGAACATTCCTTACATGTTTGAGATCGGTTATTTCTTTAATAAGTGAAGATCCAAATGGCTACTTCCTGGCATAGTGGTAAAGACCAAAAATTCTAACGTCTACACACACACAGCAGATAATCTGGCATAAAAATGGTAGCTATGGTTATCCTGAGAGTGATTATAAAGCAGAATTTATGGACAGAGACATATTTGCTAAGAGATTTGGATACTTGTAACTTATATATGCCAAATTAGAAACTTCATTGTGCAAACACAGAAAAGGAGCAGAGGCAATCAGATTTAGTATGCGGATTTGAAATGTCAGGTAATGATAACCTAATGTTCCTATCTCATATGATGAACACACCTGCCTCCAGGACCACACATGGTGGAGATGGTGAGGGGCTACTTTGATCTGAGATAAGCACTGACAGTATTTCCTCTCAAATCCCTCAACATCCCTCCTCAATGACATATTCTTTAGTAATATTAAGACCTATGGTCTAGTCATATCTTGCTGGTCTTTGGGTTATGCTATCTCCTTAAAATAGTGGTATACTTATGTTCTAACCTATTTTGAGGAAAGAATGCCTCTGTTTACATTTATGGGCTAATAGAGTTGGTAGACTTAGGATGGCAATGAGATCTCCTATTACTCACATACCGAAAGGTGAAATGACTCAGGTGTGTGTAAGATGGTTCTTGAATCACACCCACTTAGGCAGGAAGGAGCAGCAGGGTTGATAAGTGATGGGTGAGTGAGGAGGCGGGCAGGGCACTGGGTGGGAGTTGAGAGTCAAATATTTGTTGACACTGCTTTAGACCCTACACTATAGCCTGGCACTTAATACAAATTGTACACATCTGATCATTGTTCACCCAAACATTTTTCTTATGAAGGTAGAAGGCAAAATATGCAACATCATCTCTAGTTTTGGGGGCTTCCCTCTTAACTCATCCAGTGTCAGTTTTCTTTACACACCCACAATCCAGCCAACTCCTAGAAGCCAATTCACTGAGTGACCATTTTGTCAAAGGCAAATGAGTTCGATGAGCAATTCACCAAACTTCAATTTCCAAAAACTATTTTTTAATGGGCTGCTTTTCATTTTTGCCTTCATAACAGAATGCTAAGGAATCCTCAATCCATTTCTGCCCCTGCTTCCTGTTGCTGCCAGCTGGGAAATGAGCCAAGGAGAGGCAGAGATACAAGAGACTGGGACATAGGGAAGATGTTTCACATGGGCAATTATTATATGCAAAAATGCTTATGAATCTATTATTATGCATGAGGAGATTATATTGACAGGAATTCTTCACACATGCAATAAGTAAACATTTTTCAGTATTTTCTTGAATGTCAGGAACTATTACAATTATGTGTCTGCACAATTAATAATATGTTCTTGAAAACTGCATTTGTATTTGAGAATGTAGACATAATTATATTCCCCTTATCCTCTGCAGTGTCACTCTGCTGTACCCCATAATTCTTCTTCTCTATTCTCATTTCTCTGCTCTCTCTGTTTTTTCAGCCTCTTTCTCTCTTTCCCCCTCGGCTCCATCTGGAACAGTGGGGACCATGACAGAAACAAATTAAACGTTCCTTAAAATGCAGTAAGGAGGACAAAATCAAAATTCATGAACCACAGCTATAATAGTTGAAAGGTATAAATAAATTTGACGAATCAGTCATTTGGCAAATTGGTCTTTCTACTAATTGGCTTTAGGCAAATGGCCTACTCAGCAAATTGACTTCTGGTGAATTCTGGGAAGAGGTAGACTGGCAAAACCATGGAGCTTGGAAAATATTATATTTTGTGATTGCTCTGGGGACCTACAGTTACAGTGACGTGGCTTAGCTGATTATTAGCTTGGAAATGTAGGTGCTGTTGTTATGTCCAGCCCTGATCCTTGAACTCGACTTTTGTGTCTTTGTGTTCACTGGGTGCTTCACCAGTTTTGCTGAGTTTAGGAAATAAGGAGAATGTGCTTGGCAGAGTTTATGTGATGTGTATGGCCAACAAAGTAACTAACAACAAAGATTATTAAAGTGCCTAATTACTATGTTTTGGTCTATTTTAATAATATGAAGCAGCGGTTTGTTTTGTGGTCTCTTTTGAAATCCCAATGCTATAGTTCAGCTTCAAATTGCTGTGTCTTAAATGCTGTATTTGGTCCTCTTATTTAAGAGAAACAGTTCGAAACAAACACTGTTATTTCTCCTAGTTTATAAGGGAAAACTGAACTTAGTGCAATTGATTTGCTCAGTCTTTTAGCTCAAAAGTGGGGATTCAGAATTTGAACTAAGTAGCATCACTCAATCTAGACCAACACTGTCTGATAAATATACAGAAGGTAGGAAAAGAGTAAGTTTATAATTGTGGGTACACGAACCACAAAGTTTGTGCTTGTATTATCACTTATTAATTATCAATTATTTTCCACATGAACAATTATAAGCCTACTTTTGCCCACTCCTGTATAATGTGATCCACATCAGTAATTTTTGATTTTTGTCAAATTAGTCACATTTAAAAAAATAGTTGAATTAATTTAATTTTAATAGTATACTAATTTAATCCAATATAACCAAAACACTATAATTTTAATATGAAATCTATAGAAGATATTGAGCTATTTCTTATTCTTTTTTCATATGAAACCTTTGAAATCTATTGTGTATTTTATACTTCCTGCACAGTGCATCTCAATGCAGACCAGCCACATTTCAGGTGTGCAATTATTGTACTGGGTAATGCAAGTCTACACCTGCTTCTCAAAGAGCGGTCCACAGACCAGCAGCACAGAAAGCTTGTTAGACATTCAGGCTCTCAGACCCACTCATTTCTATTGCATCAGAATCTTCATTTTAACTAGATGTGCAGGGGAATCGTATGATTGCCCATTAGTGTTTAGGAAGCACTGCTCAAGAGCTCATGCCCTTTGCCATTTTATTTCTGCTGGTTCAGGGTGATTGTTTGCTCTCCCATTGCACGAATGTGTATTGAATGTCTATTACATGCAACCCTCTGCAAAGTAACATTGATAGCAGTGTTACATTGTGAAAAGTACCTGGGCTTTGAGATGAGGTAGCTCACTAGCTGTAATATCTTAGGATTGTGCACAGTGGACCTAATGTCTGCATCTATAACACAGAGATGACATTGTTATCAATTGCCTATTAAATAGCATTCTCTCCTTCCTTATTTACAGACTCTCCATTTTTAGATAAGGACATCAACTCCAGAAACAAATATATATATTTTTGCTCTTCTTATGACTGAGTTGTCAATGAGATGTTAGCCCTAGGTGTGTTTTTTCCCTAACTTCTGGAAAGTTTCTTCAAAGTTTTTGATACAGTTGAGAGTTATATCCCCTTTCTCGGCTTCTTTTCTCTTTCCCCTTGGATTGTGTACATGATAGCTGGAACTCCAGCAGCCATACTGAGCCATGAGGTGATCTTGAGAATGGAAGTCACACACTAGGAAGGTAAAGCAGGAGAGAATGCTCCCAAATTCCTAGCTATAGTAGAGCTCCATGCAAGCCTAATTGCCTTCTTTGTATTTTTCTCTGTCATACAGAGAAAATAAGTTAATATATGTAGAAAGTCTTAGTAGATATTAACTAAATGTTATGTTTTTTAATAGCTATGAGAGATATGGTAATGGCCCTCAGGAGCTCAAAATTGAGAGTAAACTATTAATAAAGTAAATAAAAGTGTACAATAAACATTTGTCTGGCATGCCATGAATTATTTCCTGCTTAGTACATACAGACATAAGTACATATCTTGACTTACTTAAATTCATAATAGTAAAATGGTGCAGCCAAGGCTAAATATGTTTAAGTCTAGGTAAGATTCCTTCCTTGAATCAGTAATGAGATATTGCCAGTGGCAATGACGCTTCTTAGTTAAATCTGTGTCTATCGAATTGCCTTCAAGTCTTTACATAGTCTCAGCTACCAGCAATCCAAATGTCACCTGAAACCCAGCACAGGGAAATGAGGTTCAGCTTGCCTCCAACCCCACAGCCAAGTCCTGGGAGAGGCAAGCCCTTCCTCCCCTCTACGTGTGCTGGGCTCCACTTCCATGTGCTTCTCCACTTTTCCTTCTGCCCTCCTCATTGGCCTCTTCCTGCTGCCAATTTCAACACTCAGTGGTTTTTGAGTTATTGGGGAAAACAGAGTCCTAGAATAGAATAGAATCACGGAGCAAGGAAGCTGATAGCACGTCTTGGTGGGAGCAGAGCTGGCATCATGTTGTTCTGCATGTGGCTTTGTTGTATGGATATATGTAAGTGGAAAGTTATTAAGCAGAGGGACAAATTTTATGTTAAGATAGAAGAAACCAAAACCATGTGTATGAGTGCCTATTATATGTCTTATACAAAGACCAAAATACACATATTATTTCTAGAGACAATGTCCTCACCTAAAAACTGAGTCTGTGACCAAGGAAGGGGAGGCTCACTGTGGTTAAGTAATTGTGCACACTCATGTTATAGCTAGTGGGCTACCTCATCCCATGGCCAATGTACTTTTCACTTTGTAAAACACTGAGACACACACACACAGGTATACATGAAGGATATATCCCAACATTTAAAGGTGGCTGTGGGTTTGGAGGTGATGGGTGATTTTAAATGTTTTCCTTTTTTTGAGGTATAGTATACATGCAGCAAAGTGTGTAAAGTGTATCACAATTCCTTTTTGAAAAGTGCGTGCCCTGTGTCACCATCCCCCAGCTCAAGACATAAAACATGGTGAGCAACCCAAAAGGCTCATTGTATCTCCTTTAAACTCCTACCTCCCCCCACCCCATACCTCTCTACACTCCTGCTGAGATACCTACTTTTCTGACAGTTATCATAGGGGTGATTTTTTTCATCTCTACATACTTCTGTTCTTTTTTTTTTTCAAATTTTCTACAGTAAAAATAGGTTGGTTTTGTAATTACTAAGTCAAGCAAAGTAGACAAAAAGATAGCTTTATCCAACAGTCTGGGTGTCTCATAATAATGAGGAAAGTCATTTTCGGCAATTCTCAAACAGAGGTCAAGAGCAAGAAGGCGTGCAGGACAGTAGGAGGTAAGTCACGGGAGTAAAGAGAGCAGAGGGGCTTCATAGACAGAGGCATCCCTGAGCTGAACAGAGGCCAGACTATCAGCTCCAGAGTTCTTTGGTATGAGGTAGGATCTCAGGGCTGCAGCTGAGGGGTTCACTGCACTTTCCTTTTGCTTTCTAAGCAGTAAAAGAGGATTACAGGTTTCTAGAATCTGATTCTTGCTGGTCTGCTTCAGACCCATATATTTCAAGCCCGTCATTATTCCATTGAAGAGTTTGATGTTACTGAGGAGAGGCAAATTATTGCCTCGGAAGAGCTTTGCTGGCAGAAAGGAAAATATCAGTGTTACAGTGGTTGGCTAATTATTTTCAAGTCTGTGCTAGAGTCAAAAGCAGCAAGACTGAGAGAATCTTCATGACACAGCTCAAACCCTTCATTTGGAAGGGGGTCTGGTGATAGGGAAGTAACTATTCTGCCAGGATTGAAGTTAAATTGTTACCCTTCAAAGCACCTTCTCGTGAAGGTTTCACAACGGTGGATAATTTGTTAGACTCTGAGGTAAGGTTTCAAAAGAATTACATTTTCCTGCCAGATACTATCTTCAAACTCTTTCGACAGTTCCTAAATGGCCATTTTTGTGATGATTCCTGAGGATACTTGACATTAAGATTGTTCATTTGTCCCCAGGTTTTAGAGGCAGAAGGGAAAAGTGCATTTTCTGGTACGGTAAGAAAGTAAACCCTTTAGTAAGTCTCAGGTTAGCACCTTGGCCTTGGAAATGACATGGCCTAAGGTCAAATTTAGCAACACCCTTTCTAATATGATGTGAAACAACATTTAATAATGAAAACAAGCAGATTTGGCTTCAAGTAGGACCCAAAGCAAATCACATGGAAATTTCATTTGGACAATTACGCTTAGTCAATGCTTAAGCCTTATCAGTTTGTTTTTCCACCTATAACGTAGGAATGGTACCATGTTCTTACAAGATTGTTGTGGGGGTTGATTTTTTAATTAAGTTTTATGGGGTGACATTGATTAATAAGATTATAAATAGGTTAATAAGATTATGTAGGGTTCAAGTGTAGCTTTCTATGATACTTGATCTGTATATTGCATTGTGTACCAATAAAATCGGAAAATAATCTAAAGCATCAAAGGAACACTCTAGAACAGTTGGTCTCATCTCTCTCTGCCTTTTGTGAGCTATCCTAAGGAAAGTATATCAAGGAAAGGAGGAGAGTGATGAAAGTAAGAACATATATTTTGGAAATTAGGCACAAGTAGTTTCAAACCATGGGTCTCCCTCATATTTTCTGTGTAACCCTGGACAGCTTACTTAGTGTCTCTGACCTATGGCATCCTCATTTTAAAAGTAAGATTGGTATTAATTACTAACTCACAGGTTGTTATGAGAATTAAGTGATACAAACATTTTTAAGGGTTTTTTTTTGTATCGCAATACCTCACACTTAGAAAACAAGCAATAGAAAATGAGTTTTTATTATTTAGATTATATCTTAGGTTTACATTATTACTCACAAAAGTGAAAAGCTGACATTAATATTTTTATATTACGTTAATTATATAGAAATGCGATGATTTCTTTAAATTTGAGAATAGTTCTTAGGGATGGTTCTAGAACCTGATCCTTGGTATTGAAAATTCCTGACCCTTGAGATTTAACATTTTTTCTTAATTTTTGTGCTGTCTTATTCAGAATCAATCATTTGAATGAAGACATGGAATTCTTAACATTTTCTAGACTAAATGATAGGTATTTCAGGCCCTAGGAGAGGAAGCCCTTGTATGAATAAAGCATAGAGGGAAATTAAAAGTCTGGTGATTATGGCAGTGGTGATTTCTGAGGACACTAAAATTCCCATCTTCATCTCACTTTGTTTATTCTTATTACTATCTATTTTTCTTTGAGCCCTTGTTTCTTAAATTTGTGGTCTTATTTAGTATATTAATACCCTGAAGCACTGCTAGGAACTTTCTCTTTTTATGAAGGCTTACATTTTCCTCTGAAATAAATTCTTGACCTATTTTGCCATGCTTTAGGCCTTTTTGTTCTTATTTCACTGCATATGGTTGGAGAGGTGCATTATACCTCTCCCTTCCTTTTTTTTTTTCCTCCTTTGATACTGGGTGCACTTATAGGGTGGTGCTGATTGGGTTTAATGCACAGGGGGTTGATTCTCCTGACCCCTCTCTGATCCAGTTGAGTGCGGTGTCTTCTTTTACAATGTAAAATGTAAAGGTCTTGGTCATGTTGCCTGCGGGTGGGATAGAGTGGGGAGCACCAGGGTGTTGGAGCTTCGTCATACCCGTTCATGAGATCAGGTTGTTAAGTTTTCAGTGTTTTTGTGAGTCACTTGTTAAAAACATATAGCTATTATTCAAAATTTAATTTAATTAAAAAATAAACATATTAAAATTTATCTTTCTTGATGGCTGTATAGCACTGACCATTATTTACACTATTGAAGTTATTTAGGCAAGTTTTCCTGCATGCAGAGACACCATATTTGTTGCTGAATGCTGGCCATGGTGAGAGTGTTTACATCATAGAAACTGGCAAATGCTATAAACGAGGCAGTACTTTATTGTCTTTTTTATGATCTAGACTCAATGAACTGATGAGGGAACGCTAATAATCAGGTTAAATGTGTTGTGATTTTTGCTGTTACATTATGATTAGCACAAATAATTAAGAAAGTATGTTCTTAGTACTTGGCATCTACTGCTTAATTCAGAGAGTTGTTCATTTTATTTATGAATAACAAACATCTTCATGTTTTCACTTTATTCTTATTTAATAAAATAAAGTGTCAGTGAACATTCATGTTGTAACTATACTCATTTATCAGTTACAATCATATTTGCCCATGAGCCCAACAGTTCAGCAAAAATCAGAGAAAATATGCTATGAGAATTAATTGACTCTTCGAAATATATTCCGTACTTTACTATGCTGAAAGACTGGAACCGTTTTGGCTTCCATTTAACTATTTCACCTACCCTTAATTATCTCATTTACTTCTTCCTTTTACATCATCCTTTTTGTTCTCTCTCTAAATGTCAGTTATTTTACTCATAAAGTACTTGATTTTAGTGGCTAAATCATGATAGGTATATGCTAATACTGTTTTTAAATTGGTTGGAGTGGGAAATGACTCTGATGTTTCTATCTGAACTGTATGCAAATGCAAAATAGAAATCCAAACTATTTTGGGAGAATATATATTTCATGTTTTAAAGTTTATCTATCTCCCAAAGGAATCTATTTAGGGAATCATCAGTGTTTAGCTCTGGCTTAGATATCTGGACAAAATGTGCTCTCTAGCTTCAGTCTCAGCATTGGCCTTGGCAGAGTCAGCGTGAAGGTTCATGTGCAACCTCATACTTCCGGTGGCCTTACATGAGAGGTGGTCAGGGCCGTGTGACTGCGTACGTCACCATCATATCTCAACACCATAACCAGGTCAATAAAAGCAGTGAGCTATTTCACTTTGACTCATTGTTCTTGTATGAATATTCACTTTCAAGTATAAGTACATATTCTATAGATGTACTTCCAAGTGGAAAATCTTATGTGTTTTACATATGATAAAACGCTGGCTGTCATTTGAATATAAATGTACATTTATTGTTCCAAACATAAAATATCACAATAATTAATAGTGACTTTTAGAAATTGTTAATGTTGTATACCAAATATGGATAAGAACTTTTAAATAGTTGAATAAATGGGGAAGTGATTGGCAGAAAATACTAACACTACCAGAGAGTGTATTAATGAGATAACTTTGGAAGAATCACACATTCTTCTTGGATTGAAATATGTTTATAAAAGTGTAATAATAATACAAGGCAGAAAAAATAAAGTTTAAATTATATTATACTTTCAATCCTTATAATGTTATTTGAGCTACTAGTATTCACAATATTAAGTGAGATAGTTTTAAGAACTGTTTTTTAGTTTTCACTTATTTAAATATACTTGGGTCATGAGTGTGTCTGAAAAGAAAACAAAGTCTTGTTGGGGAATTCTTTCCATTTCGTAAGAGTGGGTCAAAAGAATGTCCACTGTCTCAACTTTTTAGAGAATGGAAAATCAGAGAAAATGTCCCATAGTTGTTATTGACAATGGAACAAATATGAATACTCTGAGTGATTCAGGCACTACAGTATTAACATTTTTCACACTCTCAGCTGTGCATGTGAAGGTAATTACAGCAATGTTTAATATAACAGATCTAGTGACTGTGAGAAAAAAAATAGTAAGCGTTTTCCTCATTCTCCTTCAACCATAGAAAAGCCCCATGACTTATCAGCAATGTTGAAACTTTTCTGCACTTTTACAAAATGTTCAGACATGAAGAAAGAGCAAGTATTGCATGTTTAAAACCAAAGTGGCTTGAACTAAAGAAAGCCTTAATATTAAACTTTGCAGATAAGAAGAACAAATGAACAGCAGATGACTGCTTGAAGAAAACATAGTTTATTTATTGGAATCTACTAAAGAACACAACTGAGTCATGTTTCTTGAGAGTGCAAGCACTTCTTACCTGTATCCTATAAGAATAAAGAGTATTCCTTCCATTATTCTGTCCCAGGAAATGTGTGAAACTGAGGGCAACTCTATGGAGAGCAAGTGTGGTTAGCACCAAGCAATATGCCAAACCGGATGCCATTATGTCTGTGAAATTACAACAGCTTCCCAACTGGCTTTTATTCCCCCATTCTCACAAAGCCTTCCTTGGTGATTGATCACATATGAATTGACCTGTCCAATTAGTTATTCAGCATAAGAACAAGTTTACTTCTGACTGAGTGGCAGGATCCACTAATTATAACAACTCATTAGGAAGGAACACTGGACAATTTTAGAGCAGGCAACACAGTTATCTGCATAAACAAGTTATTACTAGAAAAAATTGTTTCTGTGAGTGTTCAGAAATGTCTTGTGTCTATTTCTTCACTGACACTGACTTCAGAGAATCTTCACAAGACAACAGATCCCCCATGAAAAGTCAGTTACCTGTCTTACTTTGAGTCTAATGAGAAGGATTTTTTATCTTAAAAATAAAAGCATGAGCTTTAGCAAATTTCAATTGATTATAATTGAAACCGTCCCTTTCAAAATGTGAGAACAGAAAAGCAAGGAGGGGTATCTTCCATGACACATATGGTGAAACAAAGTCATATTTTAAGTTATCAGTCATTTGGATTTGGAATTAGCTCTGCCCTTTCCTGGCTGTGTGATGTCAATTTTCTTGTCTATAAAATGGGCATGGTCATAGAATCTGCTGTGTAAGGTTATTATAAGTAAGCAAACTAAGCTTTATAAAATGTTTATCAGTTAGCTACTACCGCATAACAGATACCCCAATACTCATGGCTTAATATAAAAACCAGTTATTATTTCTCCTGAGTGTGTTGGTCACTTGCTGCTCTGGCCAGACTTGGTTGATACTGCTTGGTTCACTCTACAGTCAGCTGGGGGCTGGCTGGTCTAGGAAGGTCCCCCTCCCAGACCTGGAGATTTACCAGATGTTGGCTGGCCATTAAGATGATTCAGGTAACTGGACCACATATCTCTCATCTTCCAGGTGTTGAGCTCACATTTGTTCCCACAGCAGAGACAGAGTTCCAAGATCAGGGCTTGTCAAAGACCAGACTTGGAAGGGGAACATTATTTATTTTACTGTATTCTATTGGCCAAAGCAAATCACATGCTCAAACCCAACACCAGTGGAGCAGGAAATGCATTCTGTCACCATGAGAGGAGCTGTAAGGCCACAGGACGAGGATAGAAACCCAGAGGTGTGAACAATTGGACTGCTTCTACAACCTACCACAATGTGTAGCATAGCAGTCAGCACATGTAGGCATTCAACAGAAAATGTCTCCGGTATTTTTATTGTTATTAGAGTGGGTTGGAGGGGTAGGGAGAGATGAAAGCAGTTGGTGGGAGAGTGGGATGAGGAATGAGGGTGCAGGTAGGAAACCAAAGTGGTACTCTGGTCTTTCGAGGGGAGACCTGAGCTCTGAGGGTGTGCGCGCTGGACACCAGCTTTGCTGTATCTTGGACTGATCAAAGTCAGCAACTAGGATGTTTGTATCATTCTTTTCAACTGCAGAACACTGTTAAAATATTAACAAATCCTCAAATTCTTACTCTGTAGCTGAGCAGAGCATGAATAATCCTACATTCCCTGAGGAGGCTTTGTCACAATGACGAAGTGATTCATGCACCTAAGGTCATAGGTAAATTGAAATCTGAGCCAGGGCTTCCCAGGAGTTACAGTCTCAGGGCTAAGTGTTTTGACAAGGTAGGATGATCCAGGTTAATAGAAAAAGCCACTTATAAAGGAGATATTTTTTATCCATGGACTTTGCTGGAAACCTTAACACGAAGATTGACAGTAAGTTGGAAAAATTGCAGGGGGAAAGAGAAAGGATTTACTGAAAGTAAAGAGTATCTTAAAACACTTCATGAGCTACCGATGGGAGCTATGGAGAGGGCCAGAGGGCAGTGGAGTGGAGTTGAGCAAATGGAAGTGTTATTTTAGGAAGAAGGAGACAAGGACCAAAACAAGGGCCAGGAAAATTCATTACAAACATGCCACTCATTATAAGTGAGAAGAAACATTGCAATCCTCCACCAGCCAAGCCCTAAGCGGCTTATCTCTAACTTCTGCTCACACACGTAAGGTACCTATCCAGGTTTTATTCTTTTTTCTTTTTCTTTTTTTAATGCCAAAGAAACCTCTCCTCCTCTCTTCATCATATTCGTTGAAGACTTATTTCATGGACCTTTATTCTTTTTGCTCACCATTACAATTATTTAAAGAGGCAGAGAAGAGTCCAAGTTTTGAATATTGTACCACAGACCCTTCCTCCGACCCCGTTACCCCCATTTGAAAGGGGCCTCAGAAACCCAGATAATGCTGGCAAGAGCTCTACCTCTCCTACCTCTAACTCCTAGACTGTGTGGCCTAGGAAGTTATGTGCATCTTTACCCCTCAGGATGTTTGCCGGACTTGAGACCACCAGAAATAATATGTCTGCTTTTTATACCAGGTTCCTTCAAGCCGCATAAGGTTTCCAGGGTGCCCAGGCCATCTGTCATGCTCAGGCCCAAATGCTACTGGATCATGTGGGTCGGGAAGTATCTCAGCTCCCAGCCCCCAGCATCTCTAACACCTTCCGTATCTTATTTTTTCACAGCACTTATTATCAACTGTCCTACATATTTTACTGAAAAATGATGCATTTGCTGTGTTTATATTCTCTCCCAGCTGGAACATAAGCCATTGAAAGTTGGTATGTCCATTTTGGTTTTGCTATATTCCTGATGGCTAGGATAGTGTATGACTCATTGGAGGCACATAATAAATATTTCTTGAACTAGTAAAGCTCAACATATCTCTGTGAATGTTTATATTTGGGGTGAAAAACTCCTACGAAGCACACTATTATATTAATATGAATTATTATATAACTATAAATGCTGGTAGGAAGATAACGCATATTGGAGTTGCATAGAAATGGTTTTCAATCCTAGTAATGAAGAATGAGTGGAAATGATTTGTGTTGCTTCTAGATGAAGCACATTATAGACAGTAGGAGATGCTGTAACACTCTTTTCACAAAGCAGAGTGGTGAAAATGAGTCCCCTGCCAGCTTGCTTTCTTGAGTGAAGGCAGAGATACTTTCTGACCCATACTTAGCATGTATGGGTAACAGAAAGAAATAAACTTACATTGTGTTAAACCATTGAGATGTGAGACTTGTTTGTTACTAAAGCACAACGTAGCCTACTCTGACTAACTCATACACTGTGTGGCTTAGGAAGTTACTATGAAGATAATGATGCTATACTACGCAAATAATGAGGCCTCTTGCATAAAACTGGAATCAAATCAAATAATGTATATAAAGCACTTAACATAATCCTTTGGTTAATAGTATGTTTTCAATAAAATTAAAACAAAATAATTATGTACAGCAGAAATCAAATCTCTGCAAGTATCTGCAGCACAATTGTCACCAAATTTGTCAGCCTTCTGAAGACACTCTTTCATTCACTATCCAAGTAAAGTAGTTCCAGTCTTTATTCTACAGTGAATGCAGAATGCAATGCCTTTTTTGGTATTCTTTCAGGAAAATATGATTGAAAGATATTGGACAATAATTACATTCTTCTGGTTACTATTTGTCATTGCTGCATCCAAAATACCACTTTTGCACTTAATTTGGTCCCCTCTGCTCACCTCCTCTTGGACTTACCAGCTGTTTTACGTTGATGAGGTTCATTTTCCTCCAACACATAGATAATACCTTCTCTCTTTCACTGGCACAGCTGTTAAAATCAATGCCCTCAAACAGTTAAAGGACCAGTTACCTTAGAGAGCTAGGATGTATATTGCTGTCTACTGAAAATCTTGCAATGAATTAAGCACATGATAAGTATTCAGTAACTACTCGTTGCTTACTTACTTCTGTGCTTCTTTCTTTATTTAAGTTGGGAGCTAGCATTTTTTTTCAAATGAAAGACCAGGTCTTAAATATTTTTTTGGCTTTGTGGCCCATGTAGTCCCTGTCACAAACACTGAATTGCTGTCATGGTATGAAAGTAGCCATCTACATTATGTAAACAAATGAACGTGGCTGTGATCCAATAAAACTTTATTAAAAATATAGACAACTACTAGATTTGGTTCTCAGGTTGTAGTTTGCTGACCCCTGATTTCAGTTATTCCACTTGTCTTCATCTTACCAGAAGATATGTTCCTTTAAGACATACCCAGAGATGTTTTTCTTCAACTGTCCTTCATTTTTGTTAATTCAACAACTGTATGAGCAACTGCTATGCTGTAGGCTTTGTGTAACATTTTGTTCTTATGAGACAGGTAGTCAATATTCCTGCCCTCTGGGGTCTCAGTCCAGAGGGAGAATAGAGATGGAAATACAGATAACAGCACAACTGAGTTTGAAAAACTTTATAATAAAATGTTTCTCGAAACACAGGAACAGGGGTGTTGTCCTGGAGAGGTTATTTCACTCTTCAAATCTTCTAATTAAAAAAAATAAAATGGAGGCACGTCAGGTTGCAGATTTCACAAGTATATTCTCTCCAGCAGCAATTCAAGGAAGCCATCATTTCCATCTTAGACAGGCATGAGTCTGTTTTTCTCTCTTTTAATTACTGGCTGCTTTTTCATCTTAGAAAGACAGCAAGTAAAAGACTTTAAGAAATATGTCCAAGCAGAATTCCTTCTGATGCTTAAAGGTTATATTTAAGTGACAAGACCTAGGGATGGAAGTATCTGTCAGAAATTATGTCTGGGCCTGAGATTTAAACAGACCAGTGTTAGTCCTAAGTGTTTCCTGCATCTATCACAATATTACTTACTAGAGGTTTTATTTTAACCTAAGTGACTTACAAACATGAAATACTTGTTAAAGTACTCCCTCCTTTATTTTTCATTATAGACACAATAGCAAGCACTTTCTAAGGGCGAAAACACTGCACTCTATTCTTCGTTCATAGGGATGCTCTGATAACTCTTACAAAAATGTGGAGTGAGCTGGAGGGGCCCCAACACCTGGAACCTGGTTAGCCCCTGGCGCGGCTTCCTGATGTCCGTACCAGGTGTCTGAACCAACCTCAGCAGAAGGGCCAGGTGTTCTTTTACATTCGAAATTGCAAGCAGAAACATAAGACAGTTCTTTCTTTGTCTTCTTCAAAGGGAAGGGGATTGAGAAGGAAGGCATTTAGAGAATGAAGAGGGAGAGGCCTTCGACCTGAGTTGGATGGAAACTTCTCAGCCAAATCCCTATGAGGAAGCCATTTTCTTTTTCCACTCAGAGATGAGACTGGTCTGCTGGACTCAGTTTCAACTGGTCTTCGCCCTCGTGTCCAAACCACAGAGAGGTCCTCAGCGGCTCAGGGTTGACAAGTGTTCTAAGGACACAGTTCTGCCTCCCTGGGTGGGAGACATTCATACCCCCCTGGCGGACTGTTTCTTCTGGACTTTCTCTAGTGTCACGACAAATGCCTGGGCTTAAACGGCAAAAAAAGTCACCCTTCAGGTTCGTGTAAAGGAAGAGAAAGGACAGGTACCTTAAAATTATACCCACTAGACATGTAGTCAGTGGGCCAGTGTGCTTTTCATAAGCCAAGAAACATAAGAAAGACATGATGGTGTCCATTTGGTGAGATTAGAAACAAGGACCCAGCAAAGTGATTTTCCAAAGATGGCTTTGATTGGATCTACGATCCTTCCAATAGATGGCTTTGTCTGTGAAATAAATTCTTCAGAGGATCAGGTGTTCTAAGTTTTTTGTTATTTTAATGGACCTTTGCCAGACAAATTCTTTTGGCCTTAATATATGTTCTGTAGCTAAATACTGCCTGAGATTAGCAAAAAGCCTCCTGGAAGTGGTACTTCATTATATACTTGCCTGTAGCAGCGATTCTGTTTGTGACTGAAGCATTCCTGTAACCTTACTGAGTCACCTCCAAGAAGGGATGAATGGCAGGGAGGCATACAGAAAGGGCGCTTGGTGACTCAGACCAGAGACCTCAGAAAGAGGTCACTAAAAGCTTGAGTTCTTCTTGGCCTTCGATTCTCTTTATCCAAATCAGCTCAGTGTCCTTAACTACACTGATCCTACCCACAGGCTGTTCTCAAACGCCATGAGAAAGGTTTCTGTCCCGGTGTCCCAAGTGCTGTCTCCAGACCCCACTTGTCATTTTTTACTTGTCTTGTGCTGTTGGTCTCAGCTTCAGAATAATTCTTGTTCTCTGTCCATATGTTTACACCTGACTTTTGGAATCTCCCTTGCTTTGACCGTCCATCAGTGGGGGCTGTAGAAATCAGTTTCCCTTTTCTATACCACCCAACAGATGAGACTTGGCTCTTTCTGCTTGCCTGACCAGACTGTGGAATGGGAGGAAAAACAGTCCGGCAAGGACAGAGATTCCCGCTTGCTCTGGAAAAGAGGTGGGGGTCTGTTTTCTGATGTGAAAGTTCTGAGTAGCCTTCCCTTCCCTGGTAGGACAGGTGTGCTGGCTTGGGGTGGTTACAGTAGCACCGGAATGTGGGTGGGGTTTTGAGGTCCAAGAGAAGAGGGTAGGCTGCTTTCCGTGGGGTGTGATGCAGGCTGAGCCATTTCAATCAGAAACTTGAGAGCAATGAAAGAGGGCAGAGCCGTGAGATGATGAAACAGAAACACCCAGAGGGCCACACACCCTACGAGTAGCCACACCTTTATTTGGCTGGGAGAGCACGAGCAGAGAGGGCCCAGGATCCCTTTGGGTTGAGTTGGGAAGTGGAGTTTGTGTCTATGAAGACAAAGAGCCAGGACAAACCCAGACTGCTCAGAATTAGAGCCTGTTTCTATTCTCAGATACGAAATTAGCTAATTTGTCACTTCTTTGCTTTTCTCCTAGCCACGTGATGGCCAATTATTACCCGTTTTGCCTGACTGGAATTTGAACATAAAGTTAGGGAGGCCCCAGGAAAGGAGCTAATGATATTCTAATTATCTGAGCCAATTTGGCACTCCCTAATATCTCCCTCTTTACTCATGGGTTAGACTCTGTCCCCAAATAACTTCAAAAAGTTTACTTTACCTCTCTTAGCCTAAATTTATCATTGGAAATATGAAGATTGTAATGGCTGCCTCTTAAGGTCATTTAAATTTGAGTAATAGAATGAATATAAAGCACTGAGACACAATGACGGATCCAGAGTAAATAGTGCTGAATCACGCCAGCTTTGGGGACTTGCTCCAGGCTCTGTCTCTTACCCTCAGGCACTGATCTGGCAGCTCTGCTCAGTGCCTCAGGTTCTGTTGCTTTGAACCTAGATTCTATCTCTCAGCCTAGGCCTCATTACAAGGAAGCATGTCTTGTGATGCAGAAGTAGAGATTGCAGTGACGCATCGGTAAGCCAAGGAACACCAAGGGTTGCTGGCAACCACCAGACACTGGGAAGGATTCTCCTTTAGAGCCTTCAGAGGGAGCCTGGCCCTGCCAACATCTGGGTTTTGGACTCCTAGTCTCCAGAACTGCGGGAGAATACATTTCTGTTGTTTTGAGCCATCCAGTGTGTGGCAATTTGTTATATAAAGCCCTAGGAAAAATAATGGATCATTTTTAGGGGAAGGTCAAAGGGTTGGGAAATAGATACCCATAGGATAAGCAATGCAAATGGTAAAGAAATCTCAATGGCCATTTATAATTCAAAAGGTTAGGTTAAAAAAATTTTAGCAACAACTAGAAAGAGCCAGGGTGAGTCTGATTCTGGCTGCGGATGAATGGCAAGAGAAGGAGGCATCTTCAGTGTCCTGACTGAGCAGGAGTTAGTGAAGCCGAAGCTGTCAGCATGTGAGATCTGAAAAAAGGAGCTGGCTGTGGAAAGGTGTAGGATTTAGTGATTTACAGATGCATCCTTATACCTTGAGATCCTTACAAAAAGGGCTATTAGAATCAGGGTTTATTACCCTACAGTTGACTAAAACACTCTATTTGCAATGCTGGGCTGACTGATCCAGGGGTGTCCAACCTATGACCCACAGGCCACATGCAGCCCAGCATGGCTACAAATGTGGCCCAACACAAAATTGTAAATTTACTGAAAACATTATGAGATTTCTTTCTGTGATTACATAGAGCAATGTATTTAATGTGTGGCCCAAGAAAATGCCTCTTCTCCCAGTGTGACCCAGAGACACCAAAAGTTTGGACAACCCCAGAAGAAAGTGAAGATAGTTGACCTAATGCTTGACTATCACAAAAACAATTTGCTTTAACTAGCCTTATGCATATTTCTGCTAGTTATTTCCTTTCTGAATGAGGAACACCCTTTGAAATGAAACAGAGCTTTCCTCCACTGGTAAAGAACATAACCATGACCGCAGAGTAAAGGGCAGGTGTCATCAGAGTGAACACAGGGCAGGGGTGGGCTCCGCTGCATGAACCCAGCTCTGACCTTAAGATCTATTCAGCATTTGATACACCGAGCACTCTGTTTTGATATTTATTTCACTTCCTGATTGCTTTGAGGCTTTTAATAAGCCTGAATAAATGTGCAAGTACTAAACATTTGTTAGCAAGTGGACTACATTGCAGATAGTAAAAACTCAAGGGCCTTCGCTTTATTTTGGCTAAAGCAAAATATTGCAATCTCATCACCAGTTTAAATGAGTTTGGCTCTTCATTTAATTAATCAGGAGAACCCGCCTTAATTACATGATAAAATCTGTTGCAGAGATGACCCTTCTGTTCAGTCAGCAAAAGGTGAGAGAGTTGTTGTTTCATACTTTTTTCTTAATTCTTCAGGAGTGGTTTGCATCTTTAATTGCTTAAGACAGTAACTCAAAGTTAAGGTTATAGAGAGAATACTTAGATTCTTGAAACTCCTTACACCAATGAGCATAAGTTACTCTGCAAACAAGCAACATATACAACACAAATGACATTCCCAATTTCATAATTATTGTCACATCTGAGTAGCACTTGTATAACTTTTTGATTGATTATGTTGTTGAATCAACTTTTCTTCAAAGCATTTAACTAGAAAAAAAAACTATATGTTGCCAGCCTAAATGAAAACCCAGTATCCTGGGCCACTAGCATACAGCAACTACAAAAATAAATGCATAATCATCAGAATAAGAGTGTTAATCTGTGAAAAATCTAAAGTCATTTGAAATATCTCCAGTGGTAGGAGTGTCATAAGTTTGGAAATGGTGACCAAGGCTAAGCTTTCCTGGACTAAAAGGCTAAAATGTTCATTGCATCTACCACAGGCTGAGTGTGAGTCTACGCTGGTTACAAACATTCATTTATTTATTTCTCACTGCGTCATAGCACTATCATTATCTCTATTGTGCAGACAAGAGAACTGAGACACATCATTCCAAGTCACAAAACGGGTGAGCAGTGGAGCTGCAATGCAGCCCCAGGCTGTCCAGCTCCAGAATCCATGCACCAAACTATTAGATTTCTACACTTGAGTTCTAAACATAAGTTCTAAATATTTATTGAATCTTTCTTCTTTTCCTCCATTTCTCTTTGGTTAAGTCCTTATTTAAACTCACTTAGATATTATCTTGATTTTGGTGGTCATTACATGAGTGGACGCATGTAATAAAATTTCATGGAACTATAGCTATGTTCGAGCTGACATAATTTGAGTGAGGTCTTTTGTCTAGTTGATACTATTGTGCTAATGCCAGTTTCCTTGTTTTGATGATGTATTATAGTTGTACAAGCTGCACCATTAGAAGAAGAAGAGTTAAAAATGCATGAAATTTCTTTGTATCTTTCTTGCTCCTTCTTGTGCATCTGTAATTATCTTAAAAATAACAATTTGGGTTATTACAGCAGCCTCCACAGGAGTCTTCCTGTTTTTAGCCTTTCTGTGCTGTTCTCCAGCTCTTTTCCTCATTGTGGTCAGAGGGACCTTTCTGATTATATCCTGTCATCCACCTTCATTTCTTCCACATTTTATAAGGATAAAGTTTACAGTCCTTAATGTTTTTTTTTAAAGACCTGGCCCCAGGCTAGAGCTCCAATCCTACCCATGGGCCATGCCCTGCATTGCAGACTAGATCCTCATACTGCATGCCCAGCAGAAATATTTTTTCTTTCCTGAAGGCTTCTTGAATTCACTGTTCTGGGACTTGGCTTCTGTTTTTTCTCATGCCTGGAGACCCTTCCTGGCATCCTTCACTTGCTGATGCCACTTCATTCTCCAGGGTCTTCATTCACATGACACTAACTCAAACTTTCTTTCTTCCTCACCAATTAACACACATCTATGTGGCCCTCTCCAAAAGACACACTTTATTTTTTTAAACATTTTAAGTGATGTTGTAGAGAATTCACAACTGTACAGAAATAACTTCAAAGAGTACCAGTTTATAGGAAAATAAGAAAATTCATGGCATTACTTTGATTTTGAACATTTCTTCGAGGAAATATATTTCCTTCTCAGTCATCCCGTCATCCTGGTCCTGATCACAGCACACCACTCCCCTCCTACCAAGGCTGCCTGTTATGCCCAGCAGAGCAGAGGGTTTTTAAGTTCTTTAAATTCCAACATAAACTTAAGATTTTAAATATTTGGAATTTTCCATTTATTTGGTCATGCTTAGGATTTACAGAAATATAAGGCAGCTTCAACCTTCAATACATTCTCGCTTTGATCTTTCAGGTGTCACAGAGCACAGATCTGTCTAGAAAAAGAAAACTCTCTAATTTGAAGTTTGCTTTATTTTGGTGCATAAGGGACAGCTTTCTGTTGGTGGGATGCGAACAGAAATTGCTTACAGGGATTTGTTGATAGTCTACAACCCTTGAGTATATATGGAGGGAGTAATGGTGAATAGATCCGACCAGGCACATTTCATCTCAGCAAGTGTCTCAAACCAGTTTGACAATATGGCCTGTTTCAGGATGTCCCAAGCACAGTTAGATTTCCTCCTTCGTGCATTTTGAAGCCCAAGTGCAATCTAGGGAAATTCAGGGCATATATTGTGGATGGTTTTACCCTGAACTTACTAAGATATTGGTTGAAAACACTTTCTCCAAAACTAGGGTCATTCATAGGGGAGTACTGAGATGACTTCATGGCATTTGTTTAAAGTAAGAAATGATGATTTCTTTCAAGAATGAGGGAAATGACTTAAGGCAAAGAGTTGGGGGTTGAAACTTAGACCCTGTATAGTTGCCACGTGTCTGCAATTTAAAATCTGGAAATACCTTCTGGCAAGATGTTTAAAAGAGAAGTCTATGCTTTCTGCATTGGTGTGCTCTTAAAAACACAATTCTAATGACAGTCTCATGAAAAGGCTCGAGGTAGAATTAACCATGTAGTCCTGTGGACACCTCTGTAGCCTTGGTAATGAGAGCGAGTCCTGCCAGACGCAGGTGCTCTTCTAAGCGCCTTCTGCGGACTACATCATTCAATCATCAAAGCAACCCTTGGAGGTGAGTATGGGATTATCATCATCCTCATTTTGCAGATGAGGAAACTGAGGACCAGAGAGACCAAGTAACCTGTCCCAGGTTACACAGCTATAGTGACAGACTAGGACTAAACCCAGGCAGTGTGGCTCCAGAACCAGCTCTTAAACCCCATTGTGTTGCATCTGCCAGAGTGCAGACCCTGCTAGAAAACAGTCTGGGTCTGCGGTGTCTCCTTTGCTGACTGAAGACTGCAAAGCCTTTATCTCGTTCACTCCTGTATTCCAAATGCTGAGAAGGTACTGGGCATTGTCGGCTGCATAAATACTTGTTGAGTTAATAAATGCCTGTTCTGTTGATTCAACCATTTGAATGATCAGTAAGGCTTAAATATAGATACCAGGAAAAGATGGACTCAAAGAAGGTAGTATGGTGTACAACAGAGAACAGCGTGTGAAAGACCCCATGGCAGGAAGGAGCATGGCCAGAAAGGAGGAAAAGAAGAATTCAGATTATCCTGGATCTTCATTGGCTCTGCCCAATTTGATCCCAGTGTTCATGAATAATTTGGAATTGACTGCAACTGACAGGTTTTCCGGTGAATGTATTATTTGGAATAAATCGCATTATATTCTTTTCATGAGATTAAAATCATATTCCAAATGATTCCCAATTTTTCTCCTCAAAAGGAGACCATTCCATGTAACCAGGCAGTAGAGGGAGTTTGAAAGGTTAATAGCCTGTCTTTTTTTATGTTCAGAACATTTTGAATAGAAAACTTTTAGAAAATTTGGAAATCATGTATGTAAAGTGACCGTACCAAAAGCACTCAAGTCCACGGTACGACAGCTGCTTTCACCACTGAGTTACCAAAATGAGGATAGTTTTTGAGAGGTAAAGAATAATCACAGCCATTTCTTTTGGAAATTAAACACAAACTTCCCTTCCAGGAATAATGAGAGCTACTTTATGCCCTATATTTCCACTGCACTGAGAGAATTCCCACGGAATTACTTAGGAGGAGGAGCAGGTCCTGTTCTTTCCTTAGCTTTTAAAAATAGGTCAGGATGTCAGGACTGAAGTACAAGTACATGTTTATCTCAGTGTCCCAATTTATCCTATTCTACTTTATGGGCTTCCTGTTTGTATGTATCTCTCGCAAGGAAACACAGGGAAAACAACGTCTACTGAGCAGGTTTTGCTCAGAAATAAAAATGTAAAGGTAAAATGTAATCCTCAGTAAACTTACTGCCAGGGGAAATGGGGTAGGAAGGCAACTGTCAAACAGATTTTTTCCAGAAACCTAGATAAAGTGTGAGAATAATTGGTGGTGTTTCTTGAGGGAAGCCATTAAATGCCACCCCATTGAAATACATAGGAGTAAAAGACTGCAGAGGGCGCACTCATTTCCCCTGCATGGAACTGCACAATGCCGTGTTTACGGCTGCAAATGGCTCTGTTCCCATGGGAGGGCTGCAAATAGAGGGCAGCGGGTTGTGGACACCTAGTGGGTTTCCTAGAGCTAACTGAAATGATTTAAATCCCCGGTTACTAGGGAAAAAAATTGATCATATGCATGACATGGATGAGATTGCTAGTATGTGGCTTACAAATTGGGTTGCTTTTCTTTGATGTAGTCTTTGGTAAGCAAGGAGATTTTATATTCTGCGGAATTGTATGCAAAGCAACATTTATTTGAAAGTCTTCATATTTTATGTTATTTTGTATTTTATATTTTTCCTTTTATTTTGCTGGTGGTGACTTGGAAGGCTAGGGTTGGATTTTGAAATTGTTTAGGTCTTAACAAAGATTGAATAAGGTGCAAGAGTTTTAAGATGACTGAGGTTCGGTGTTGGGTGTTACCTAATGGGTTGTGTTGAGTGCTTTACCTGTGAGTCTCATTAATCACCTCTTATTCATCAAAATCACACCACACAGTCTCCATCTTAAATGATTATGGGTCATTATCATTTAAAATCTTACCTGGGATCATTTTTTCTAACTTTTTAAAAATTTTGAAATAATTTCAGATGAACAATATTTAAGTCATAGTACAAAGAATTTCTGTTTGCTTTCTAATTAGAGTCCCCCAAATGTTCACCTTTGTTCTGTTATTATTTATTCTCCCTTTCTCTCTCTTAATCTCTCTTAATTACAGACATTCTATGTTGATAGATCACACCACTTTAACATTAGCTTTTCAAGTTGCTTCTAAAATCTTTTGTTGCTATTTACTTTTCAAGGTCTAAAATGTCAGGCTAACCATGAAGTAATTTATCAATTTTCAGGCAACTAAATATAATGCAGTCATCACTTGCTCATACATCAAATGCAAATAAAAAACTATGGTACACCAAAGGACTTCAGGAGCAGGTCTAATAAGTAACTAGGGAGGAAAAAGATGAACCTAATTCCTGCTTCTTATACTAGTGGGGCTTTATAGACATCTTATGTCAAAGGAGAACCCTGAGCAGATCTGTGGTATGCAGATATACATATCTGCATATATATATATACTCTTAAGCCAAGTAGCAGAGGCAGTAGGAGGTAGGCAATTAAAGAGGCAGAATATAAATTTGGTAAGTGTAGTAAAATCAATACTAATGCAGTTGAATAAATAGAGTTTTGATTAATGTAATTATTTTTGAAATCCTTTTGCAAAAAACTGCCCATGAGGCTAGAGCTGAAAATATAAACTACCAGCTGCACACTCCTATCACCTTTGTTTCTGTGTGACTCTGATATCTTTATGTAACCTATGTACATGTGTGTTTGCATGTTTGTGCATTTGTGTGTCTGTGAAATAAACTTCATGGAAATCAATGAGGATGTGATGAAATATATTTTTACATAAAAGCAGGTATAATATTTGCTGAAATGTGAAAAGTAGGCATTTCTGTGTGTAGTTTATATTCCTTTGTAGACTGAGTACATTTTGCGTTTTCGTTTTCTTATGACCAATTGATATCCAGTCACTCCATGAAAAGGGACAATTTGTTATATCTTTTTGATATTGACAATATCTTTTGATACTGTCAAAGATCAATCAAAGAATTTTCATTCACTGAATTGTTGTTATTGTTTGTTCACAATTATTAACATGTTTTAATTTAATTAATTTAATATGTGGATAAATTGCCACCATTTGTTAGAGTTGTGTGGGACATGGCTTGATCTGTGTGGTTTTACTTAGATGAAGATAAGTATCCTTCTTTTTAAAATGCCTCCTTATTAAAACTACCTTAAAAAAACAATTTAGAAGCAACTGTCATTTATTGAGCACCTACTATGTACCAAAGAATATGCTATGTACAATATATACATAGTTTTATTTAATTTTTACAACAGATTATTAATGAAGACACTGTCATTTCAATATTATTTAGCTAAAGTGGTACAGTGCTCAGAGAGAAGAGTGAATGATCACTGAACCAATGGGTGATTAATTCAGGGTTTTTCTCATGGCAAAGCTTATGTCTTTAATCATTTTGTTAAATTGCCTCTCAAGCTAATTAAAAGAGAATGAATGTTTAAAGAAAGTATCAAGACACAATAGGGATCTTTCCCATTAAATTTTATCAATTTATTGCCTATCTTGCTAAAAACTGAAAGCAGAGTCACAGCTGTGGCTGTGTAGTTTGTGCATGGTGCAAAGGACCTGCCCGAGGGGGAGAGTGAGAGCTGACCTACGGTCCTTGCTTGCCCGTTTTGGGATCTTGTCTAGGAGTCCTGTCTGAACCTTAACCTTGTCCCTGCACAAGGAGTGCCTTTTACTCACATAAAGCAGCAACGGAGTGAACACTGACACTCACACAGTTCACCCAATTCTTTTCCTTATTTTTCAGACCTTCATCAGAATGTCTCTCAGCAACTTATTTTGAAGTTTCAAATTGACAAACTATGTTTTCTAAGTTTTAGGCTAGTTTGTTTTCAGAAACTCTTAAAAATGAGCCACCGTGATGGCACTATTCTCTGTCTTCAATTAATTAGAAGCAGTACTGCTGTGATTTGCTGTATGCTCAATTCATGCCTTTATTTAGGATCCTTACCTCAAAGGGGAATGCAAACGTGTAGTCCACAGTCCCATGGGTGCCTCTCCATGGCCATGTGCACCACCACAGATGACTTTTCTAGCCTAAGACAATATCTCTTATTGCACTCTGCATTTCAAAGAAGTGCCCAGAATCTATCTGCTGGCCACTGTGTTGTTTGAAATCTATACTGAATTAGTTGCATTTTCTGCAACTAATGACTACTCACGATCGATTTTTATAGACTTAATGTTAGAAAAAAACATAGAAGTTATTTTAAACTATCTTGTCTCTCTCTATGTTTCGATGAGATTTAACCAAATATAAACTTTAGGATTAAAATTTGTTCCTCCACAGTTGCAGAAACTAGTGACTTATTATAGTTGACCCTGATATTAAAAAAATAAAGTGATATTTGTCTCTAAAAGAGTGACCTACTTCCTCCCATCATAAAGCATTTAAAGAAGTACATGATGGAGGATTAAAATTTCACTTGGGGTGAGGACCAAGAGAAGAAAGAAAGAAGAGTTTCAGGAACACATAATTTTTGAGGTGAAGAGCTAGAAAATACAAACTTAGAATTTGCTTTGTTGTCCTTGTCATTCCCCTTCCCCCTCCCCATTTTATTCTATCATTCATTTGGTAAATATTTATTGAGCATCTATTATGTTCTAAGCAGTTCTAATCTCATGAAGTGTACAGACAACTGAGAAACAACATTAAACACAATTTTTAGAAAAAGCAAATAATGGTTGGAATGCCAGCTAAATAAAGAAAGTGTGCAATGTGTGGTTGATCAGAACCTGTGGACTAAAGTCAGTCTTCAGCTCAGCAGAAGCTTCTCCCCCTTATCTACCCACAGGACTTTGGAATACTTCCAGTTACATTACAGAAATAGTGTGAAAATGTCATTTGGTGAGTATGGAATATTGTGCATGAAACTTATACAGTTAAAATATGTTTGTAGTCATCAGAGGTCACACACACTTCTATAAATTTGCAGTAAAGACAGGGCACTGGCTAAAATGCTGAGCATGAGGTGGACTGAGCCTGTGCCCAGAGGTATCAGTGCCAACGAGAAAGAGCCCAGTGCTCAGAGCTGTGTGGCGAGACCTGTCCGACAGCAGGGAGTGACAACTGCCCAGAGTAGTTTCGTGGACCACTTCCCTGCTGTGGTTTCATAAGAAACACCTTACTCATCTATTCACTGACTAGCCCAGGAAAGCTGTTGGCTCCTCTGTGGCCATTTCCATCCTTGCCACCCTTGCCTTTCCGGTTCCCATTTCTTTGAATTTGTTCTCTGGGAACTAGAGCTGGGGAAAGACACAAGAATTTAAGGAACCCAAGTATTCCTGCTCTTCCCCTCTTTGTTCTTGGTTCCCACTAGCCTTAGGACAAAACTGTCCATTACTAAGAAACAATTATAAACCTTCATAGACTTTTAAAAATTTAAATCTAAAACACATTGCCCTTTGAAAATACTCACATGGTCTGGGAAGTCAAGATGAAATGCAACTTAAGCACAAATATAGGAGAGTTAGCCAGGTGGTGGGGGGATGGGGAGAAAATTCCAGATAGGAAGAACAGATACATGAACATATTCTATGTTTAGTGGAAAGCACGGAGCACTCACGAGAGGAAATGAGGGAGGCTGTAGCTAGAGCATGGCAGAAACGGTGGGAGAGTGATGAGATGAGGCCACAGAGTTAGACAGAGGCTAGAATCTGCAGGTCCTAGAGGGCCACCTTAGACAGTTCAGACTATATTCTACAGCAGTGGGAAGCTCTTCAAAAGCTTTACTGAAAACTCACGGACACAGACAACAGTATGGTGCTTGCCAGAGAGAGGGGGTGGAGTGGGGGGAAGTAAAAGAAGGTACAGGGGAAGTAAATGGTGATGGAAGGAGGCTTGACTTGGGATGGTGAACTCACCATTCAGTACACATATGATGTATTGCAGAATTGCATGCCTTAAATCTATAGGAGTATAATTTTATTAGCCAACGTAACCTCAATGAACTCAATGAAAAATAAAGCTTTACTGAAAAGTTATCGAAAGGAACCCCAGCCAATTGGAGTATACTTAGCAATGCAAAGTAGGAAATTCACACCTCCCATTACCGAACAGAAGAAATGTTGACATTGGAATGAAGGTTCCAGCACCTTTAGCACTTTAGCTTCCTGTACACACAGTACCGAGAGGTACCCTTAAATCACCTAGGTCTTTTCAGTACTCACCCACAATGCCTCACATTAAAGGAAGAGAGTTTTCAGCCCATTAACAAAAAGGTAAGAAACAGTTAACTCATGTTTCAAAAACACGAATAATTGGGTGACATACCCAGTAATTTCAGCCAAAATAATAATATGTTTATTTTTCGTGGGACAAAGTATAAAATTCTGTAAGAATTTCAAAATCAGAGTCTATTTAGGGAAAAGACTTTAATGATCATTAAAATTCTATTTCGAAAGGTAAACGTAAGTTGCCATTTAGATTTAAGTATTTTTCCATCACAACATATAATGAGTTTGGCTGGGGTTATTTCAGAACATCAATAGGAAATAATTAATACATGGAAATGTATTAAAATTATCATGAGAATAGAATTAAATAACGGGAACTCATAATGCAAGGAAGGTTGCAAGGGCTTAACATTCATAATATTCCTCATTTTCAAGGGAATGATATTATCAAATATGAAAATGATTTAACATAACTTCATAACTTGAGGCCAAAAAATTTGATAAAATGTCACTCATTTGCACATTTTAGATAAAAGCACATATTAATGCTATGAATACCTATTCTCAGAAATACCCATTTGCCCAGGACCTAGAACATAGCACAGCAGTGCGGAATTTAAGTGTGGGCTCCCAGGGTGACTAGTCTGTGAGTCTTTTCAATGACATACATTTACAAGTGCTTTTTAAACCAATGTTGTTAACATACACCCAGCTGTTTGCTCGGTGTTCAGAGAACACAAATGGTAGGGAAAAGATTGTCCTTCCTTCCCAGGAGTTTACAATCTTTTTGAGCACAGTGTGTCTGAGAAAAGTGTACAGTGTGTGTGTGTGTGTGTGTGTGTGTTTGTGTTGGGAGGAGTAGTTCTGAAATTATACAACCTGATTTAAGGATATTTTTTAATTCAAGATCAAAGTTATATTAATATTAGAACCTTACATTTACCTAGCATTTTATCATCCTTTCACTTAGCAATCAGTTATTTAGCATTGACTGCTCTTGGATTTATTACTTCCTATTTTACTTACCATAGTGACTCAAGTTCAATGTCATAAATCCAGGAGGCAGCAGAATGGAGTTAAAACTTATTTTCCATGTACCTCTGAAGTCCATGTTTTCCCCTACCTGGAGAATGGTCCTTTGTTGTTTTATCTGGCCCCAAGTAACACTTCCTTTCTTTATGGGTAGCTGCTTCTCTTCCCATGCTGTGATTCTGCAAGGGTTTCCAAGTCCAGTGTTACAGACCCTTGGTCACAAGGGCAGGCACATGACCTAGCCTGAGCCTGTCATTGTAACCATGTCCAAGTAACTTACTCTTTCAGAAATGTGTATGAAGTTCAACCAGAACAATAATAGCCCTTTCCTAAAGAGTTTATCTTAGGAGAAAGCAGGTGAGCCTTCTCTTTCCCTTTGTCATATAGTTATAAGATATGACACTGATGCTACCTGTGACCACAGGTTCAAATGGTGGAAAGAGATGGTGAAGAGAATGAAGCTAACACTCACCGAAAAGTAGACATTAAATGGAGGTGCAAGGAGAAGAGTGACGGAGGGGTGGAAGCATGAGGTGGGGGAGAGGTTCAGGCAACCCAACGGTGTACAAGGAGCTGTAGGAAGCAGTTGTTTCTAGAACTAGTTCTTTCTACCAATTCCATACAATGTAATGCACATGCTACATTTGATAAAGTGCTGACCAATCAAAAGTGGTAATAAAAGAAATTATCATTTTTTTTCTCCTTTATAGCCCTTGGTATCCTTTCTGTGTGTGTGTCCCTCACGGCTTTCTTTCCAGCTGGCGTTCAGCTAGAATGAGGAGAATGACTCGAAAAGTTTCTGTTTTAGTGGTGACTGTGTGGCTTTCCTTAATTCCAAATACAAGCAGCAGTGGTCAGCCACACACCTGACACCATACTGTGATGTTTCCTCCACGCCTTCTTTCCTGTTTGCCTCTATTTTCTTCTTATAGCCCTCCAATGAAATTTCAATACCACAGGTAAATTGTATGTGCACTTAATGTATATGTGTGCTTTATCCATAAAAATAATATGATTTTTTGCCTTCCAAGAGTCATTTTTATCCCACTGTGGGCAATATCCCCCCATTAAGAATGTGGGATCTAATGGACCTCAGAGGGTTCACGATACTTGAGTTTAATCTTGGAGGGTAGCAAGAGGCTCTCAAACAAAGGAGTAACAGTGGTGACCAATGGCTGAAAGAACCTTCTGTGTTTTGGAAACTCCCAGAGTGGTTGGAATGTTGGCCTAAAGTCTGTGCATGGTGTGAGAGAAAGCTGGAGAGGTATGTTATGATTCAGAGCCATGGTGAGTACCTCACCATAAAATCAACATTCCCGCTTCCTCTCAACCTTTCTTGCCTGCTTATGCTCTGCTCATGGAAACAACGTTGTTTACAAGGGCAACTGTCCCTCGCTTTAGCTTTTTTAATTCTCCCACAATTGAAGGGGAGGACTCCTTGCAACTATGGGGCTAGCAACTGGGACTTGAAACCTGCTGTTCTTCTGAATGGGTCAGCTGGGAAATCAGGGGAAATGAATCATTGAAAACAGCTGTGTGGCTAGAACATGCCTTGGCAGTTGGCCATTGTTTGCCAGTAAGTGTAGCAGCAGCAATGAGCCTGTGCTGAACGTTACTCACACATTTGGCTGAGCCTGGGGTGCATTTCTTAAAAGCCAATTTAAAGATTCTTCCTGAATTTCACTATGAACAAGAAAGCCTTACCCTTAGACCACAAAGAGGTATGCATGAACAGGTTGCCTATTGATGTGCAGTATTTATATCAGCTTTTCTGTCTTCCACCTTTGCAGTTTCAGAAATTAAGAAAATGATTTCAGGAAGGAGAGTACACATTCTCTTTTGCCTGATTGCATTTCCTAAACCAAACATTTGGTCACTGTGCAGTGACAAGCCTGAGCCTCTCAGGGTGTGTGTGTGTGTTGGGGGGTTGGATAATATAGTAAATTTGAAACTAGGAATGTTCCAAACAATTCTGGACATAAAGACACCATATTTTAGGCTAATCTTGGACTTAGTAAAAACAATAATGTTCCAAAATATTGAAATACTTCCCTGACCTACACCTAATTACTTCAATTACCAGGGACATTTTAACCTCCAGAAATAACAAAAAAACCCTCCACTGAAGAATATTTGCAAAATTAAATTCCAAATCCTGTGTTTAGGTTGGGTTCCTATAATCTAACACGGGTGGCACTTGTGACAAGCCCCGAGTTGTCTATTTCTGTAGCATATGGAGAAACAGGAAGCACAGAACTGCAAACTGCAGACTATTTGGCAGAGATAATTGCGCTCAGATGTAATATTCATTCTTCTGGGTCCTATTAGGGGCACTCTAATTAATTAAAGAATGACAGATGTCATTGCTGAATTCTTTGTCCCTTATAGTTAAGACTTCATTTTCAGAGCATGGCACAATTGAAGTGAAAATGATCCATTAAGGTCATGTTAAAGAGACACAAATAAAAATAAATTAAATAGAAAGAACTGGGCCTAGCTATGACTCAGAGGTAAAACTAAGTCCAGTGAATCTGTGATGTGGAGGTTTCTCTGTGTCAGACATCCCAGTTTGGTGGGTGCTCCAGGTTCCTCATCACAGGCACCCCCTTCTGGAGCTGCCACCACTAGCATCACTTAGATATCAGCGCTATAGGCAACTCCTACTTCACCAGCAATGCTCTGTTGACAGGGGAACCATTCTCCGGTTCAGATTCAAGTGAATAACTTTGAGTCTCCATCAGCCTTTCTGCTACATTTATGTACTAAAGATGTTTTCAAATGAGAATCAAAAACCATGGAACTGGAAAGAACTCAAGGGATAGGCCGATCCATACTCTTGTTCTTCTCCTGAGCATGGGCTGGACTTGGTGACTCATTCTAACAAATAGGATAGGACAAAAGTGACGGATGTCAGTCTGGAAATTCGGTTATAAGGAGGACTAACTTTGCTATTGGGACTCCTTCTCTCACACACTGAAGGAAGCAGCTGCCTTGTTGTGATCTGCCCTCTAGAGAGGTGCACATGGTCAAGAGCTGATGTCTGGCCAACAGCCCTGTGAGTGAGTTTAGAATCCCATCCTTCTGCCCTCTTTCCCCCACCCTTTGAGATTCTGTCTAACAACTTCCCCACGAAAGCTGTGAAAGGCATTGACCCACAGGCAGCCAGTTAAGTCGCACCCAGATTCCTAAACCACAGAAACAGAAATAATAAATATTTGTTGTTTGAAAAGGCTAAGTCTTGGAGCAATCTCTTATGGGTCACTAGATGACTAATATATTGGAGAAAGACAAAGATAATTTAATCAACTGGTTAAATAGTTCCTCTCAGAGAGTATAAAAGGGAAATTATCTTAAAATATCATTTCCTAATAATGTTGAACATCAATTTCCTTCTTTTTATTTGTGTTCCATAGGATTCTGGCAGTATTCATGAATTAAAATAATATTCACAATGGCTGCCCTTAGTAATTGACAATTAATTCATATACTAAAGAATTTGCATTATTCTTAAATTTGTATGTCCTTAGGTTTAGATAAAACATATATGAAATGTGATAAGCTTAGTTTCATTAAAAATTGACAGACATTGTTAGAATTATGAAGTTTAATTTTTAAAATAATTTTAATAGATTTAGTTGCATTTTTAATAAAAATTTTAAATTCAGCTTTAAATAAATTTTAGCTTAAAGCTGATATTCATAAATTATAATTGTATTTTGCTCTTTGATCAGTATATAATTTTAAATATTTCAGAATAAAATATCTCTTTAAAACATATGCATAATAATTTTACCTTTAAATTATTTACATTCATTTTAGTTTACATTTAGAATAAAATAATATTTAAATTTATTTATTTGGAATACAGTTACATTTTAGTTTTTATCCTGAAGATGATTAGGAAAAAATTATGTCCAATATTTGGTTATTCACATAGAGATTTTGCTGAAATGAAGAAAAATATAGTAAGTTTCATGGAGTAAATATATAAAATGTTGTGAATTACTTATTTCTCCATTTGATGACAGTATTCACTTAAACATGGCCAGCTCAGAAACACACATTAATAATTATATTCAGTAATGTTTGGCTTTTTTCATATAAAAGCCATAACTGTATATATAATTTTCAAGTTTGCCATTACACACATATACCATATTTTTCAGACTATACGATGCATGTTCCCCCCCCAAATTTGAGAGGAATAATGGTTGTTAATGCTGCATTGAGTTTGTTTACATTTACATTGATGAAATATTATGTTATTTATGTTATTAAATATTTTACCATATTTTTTGCCTCAAAAGTTTTTTCCTATTTTCCTCCTCTAAAACCTAGGTGTGTCTTATGGTCCAAAAAATATGGTGCTTCAAATTAAGAGAATGGCAGGTACTTTAAAGAACAGTTTGCTATTTTGATTACACTTTTAGAAGAATGAGATGTGTGGTATGTGGGCCCTACTGGTATTCTTGCTCCAAGTCCTGCAAATATCAGAGACAGTGCTTTTTCTGACAACCTTATTTAAAATTTCAACATCACCTAAGCTCTCCATACAGATATTTTTTCCCTTCCCAGATATGATTTTCTTTGAAGACCTCATCACTTCATCGCTTGCCATACATTTTACTTTTTGTTTGTTTATTACCATTTTTCTTTATTAGAATGTAAGCTTGTTTTTATTTGTTCTGTTCATTGCTATATTCACAGTACCTAAAACAACTTCCGAAACTTAATTCGTGCTCAAATTCATTTATTGATTCATTCTTTAATCACAAACGTAATAATTAAAAATCCTTTATGTTTTAGAAACTGTTGGATTCTAACTGGTGCTTAAAAAGTAAAGATAAAAATGCAAATGGGGTTATCTGCTATATTTTCATTGTGTTATTTTATTCTGTGTAGGCCAGTTTATTGCTATCTGAGATACTGATAGTGTTTAAATATTTATTTTTGAAATTAAATTTATTGGGATAACACTGGTTAATAACATTATATAAGTTTTGGCTGTACAGTTCTATAATCTGTCTCTTGCATTGTGTGCTCACCACCCAAAGCCTAGTTTTCCTTTACCCTCCTCGCACTCCCCCCACGACCCTTCTCCCTGGTAACCACCATACTGTTGTCTGTGTCTATGAGTTTGTTTTGCTTGTTCATTTGTTGCTTTGTGTTTTATATTAAGTGTTAGCTTTAAGAACCACAAACATAGACTAGAGACCTGAGTTTTATTCTCTGTGCTGCCACTGTTAACCATGCAACCTTGGGAAAATCATTGGAGATTATATATGCAGAATGGCTGGCACTATAAATGGTAGAAAAGTTTTAAGAGCTTTCAAAATTAGAACCTATTTTATAATTTAATCTGTTTATAATTTATATTGAATATTTCATATGGTGAATATATTGTATATGTAATTAGATATTCAATATATTCATAATTCCATATATTTACCATTTATATTTAGTATATTTATTTTACATATGTATTTTCTTTTGTAAGACTTTTATGTAGAAAAAGGAAAGAGGAAAGAAATAAAGAAAGCAAAGTCTGCTTAAAACTGAGGGTCAATTGTTTAATGCATGTGACTGATAATAAATTAAAGAGATGAGAGGGAAAAGCAATCTTATTCAGCACATAATTGGCCATTCAGTTTAGTCAAATATAATTTGACCCCACGTATGGACACAGAGAAGACCATCTGCCGTGGGGTCTGTTGAATTCCCTGATTGCCAGTAGTTTCAGGCAGCAGCCTCTGCCTAAGGACAGAAATCTGTGCAAAGAAGACATCTGAGAGTCTGAGAGTTAATCAAAGGCACAGGTGGATGCACAAGGGTTTTCCTCTCAGACTGCTTACGATAGCAAGAAACAAAAAATAACCATATATTAAAGAGAATTGGTTAACTACGATATGATCATGAGAGACATCGATGTAGGATGAATCTTCAGAATGATGCAGTAGAAATAAATGTGTTTACCTGAGAAGATGCTTACAACATATTCGATAAAAAATTGAAGTCAACAGAAGTATAACTGACAGGATCCCATCTTCATAGTGAAAAAAAACGATATAGGAAGTTGCACAAATACATTTCCCTTCTTTCTCTGTTCTACGGTTGGCATCTTTGGGTGGTGGGATTGTGGGTGATTTTAATTTGTTTTCACATGCCTATACTTTAAAATTTTATATAATAAACCTTATCTGTGCAGTAATATTTACATAATAAACAAGTGATAAAAGCAGTGACTTGCTCTGCCATCAAGCCTTTAGAGTTTTCTACATCAAGACTTGTACCTCTAACAGGAAATAGATGACTCGCCCTTTCTTGTCAATAGGATATGACGAGTTAGAGATTTTCTGGGCAGTGCAGCTATTGGAGTCATTCAGTTTGGCTGAATAATAATGATCCCTTAGCTTGATATCTTGATGAATAATTTAAAAACCTCATTCATGCTTCATTCTTTGAATCAGCTAACAAATATTTATTAACCCCCAAATGTGTATTTATTTTTATAATTTGATTATTATTAATTATATATAAATGATATTATATTATTATGTATTAAACACCAAGCATTTATTAAATAAGTCTGGCTCTGTGCTAGACAATAGGGTTACAGGGGCAAGCAAAAAAGAACCTAGCGAGACATGGTCCTTTAATATGTAGGTCACTGGCCATAATCCCTCTCCAATTCCCTCAGATGGGGAGGTACATGGTCCTCAGGGCATCACTGCTGTGGGTTCCTAGGGTTGAACTAATATTCTCAGGGCCACCACTGCCTCCCAGGTCCCTGGACCTCATATGCATTCTCTATCCACCTCTATATCCACCTCAACTTCAATCCCCATTTATTTCTTCCCCTCTCAAAAATAATTATACATATCTAATTATTCACGAAAATAATGGACTTTTCTCAACTGGGGAAGGAGAGCATAGTTTAGAACATAAGGGTAGAGATATGCTTTTCAGCAACAGAAACAACTTTTCGTGGAACTAGTAGGTATCACTCTTCTGTAGTGAAATTTTATTGGCTACACCCAGTCCTGATTTCTCTCGGTTTGTTTGGCTCCTTTCTTTCCTTCTGATCCTCTCTCTCTCCTTTCCACATTGCCCAGAGTTCAAGTTTCATCTGCTATTACACAGAGCAACTTCATCCTCATTCCACCTCTGCAGACTTGTAGTCTGGTCACACTGATACCCATGCCCACACTCACACCCAGTCTCCTATTTCACTACAGGGATTATCGATGCATTTCCCAGTTGAAGATAATTCTCTCCCCAGGGACATCTGCTGCGTGCTACTAAATAAATATATTTATCTCTCTGCATAGATTCCTTTTCCCCCTTTTTATTCTAAGATGCACAACTCTCCCCATATTGTAGCATTCCTGAAATCTAGACAATTGTGCATATATAGTCATAGTGAACTATTTTGACAATCCAGGGAATATGGGTCTGGAGCTAAAAGGTGGTAATAATGATTCAAATAATATTTTTTTAAAAAGGAAATGAAATTTGCTTTTGTTCTCTCTGCTTTAAATGGCCAACATGCTTTATAACAGACCCAAGCTGGTTTCCTTTGTCCCCGGAGGTAATTTACTTTTTATATTATTGGATTGTTAATGACCGTTTTGTCATCTGCTGGGTCTTCAGTCCCAATGAGTCTTGTGTGGCCACTGTCTCTGCACATACATGTTCAAATACTACGGCTCAATGAAAATTGGAGACATGAGGACTACAGGTTCAGCATTCCAACTACCTAATAACATGGGGCTTTGCACTCACCTCAATGTGGCAGTGTCAGAGAAGAAAAGTCAATATACGAGTGAACTTCAGGGCAGTGAAGTATCTGTAAAACAACCAGAAATTAATGGTGCAGAAACTCATTTTGAAAACACTAAAGTAGAATGTGTAATCCTGTTAGAGGAAATCGTTTAGAAGATGTAGCAGCTGGTTGACCCACAGGCTGGACCCAGGTAGGTGGAAACTCTGCATCCCCTTCATTGTCCTTGGAATGTATGATCTGCCCTGTGTTCCCACAGTGGAAGCTGATTTCAAGGGGGCAGCCTTGAGCAAATTAGGTGCTGTTTAGGCCATCTGGACTGAATACGTGACTGAACTCAGTTAAGGCCTCTAAATAAACTTTTAAGATTCTAGTGGGTGGTAAGGCAGTCTACTCATTTTGCTGTGCCCAAGACCAGCCTCATAAGTAAGTTCACTTGCTTATTAATCCTACCACATACCAGTGTGAAGTGGCTGAACTCTTTCTTTTGTCCTCCATGTATGGGCCAATTTGTGAACCAACAAATCCAAATCCAAACATACCCAGAGCTGCTTCTGAGAGATTTTGAATCTGTATGGCCAAAAGTAGCTACCAGGTAACTAATAATATTAACTGTAACACAGAAAAGCTAGCAATGATATGACCATTTGGAATAAGGAGATGGAAAGCCATGAGGTGATCACTGTAAGAAAGGTTTTATAAATGGTGAGAAGGAAATTTGCCATATTCTATGAGTTGAAGGCTAAGGAGTTGACTTCATGGGCCCATTGTGGCAAATGCTCTAGGTGTTCCAGCCACATCCCTCAGACCCTGCTTTTTCCTGAAATGCATCAGCCAGCGTCTGCATCTTTGTGCAGGAGGGTTCATTTTCGCAAAACCATGGAAGACTGCTCTGAACAGAATCATGAATAACAAGACAGAAATGCAAGGAAATTAACACTCCTTGGGAGAAGTGCTCAACCCATCACTCTGGAGTAGATACACAAATACCCATGCTCTCTCACTGTCTGTGGGGTAATTCCAGGGCATGCATTCTCTTGTATTCCTCAATGTTTCCCATGGAATTAAGCTCCAGCTGCCCACATGATAGGTGGCTCCATAACTACCCCTTCTGTCTCTTACTTTCCTACACAGCTGCTTTTCCCCGAAACTCCCAGATAACTGCTTGCACTGAATCCTTGTCTCAGGTCTGCTTCTAGGGAACCAAACTATGGCACCCACCATGCTGTAGTCACTGTACCTACTTTCTTTTTAAATAGTTGAATATTGTCATCATTAAGATTCTTTGTTGATGATCTTGGCTGCTAAAAGTGATTTGTCATTAGTTTTTGCAATACTCATGTGCAATACCAGACAATCATGTCAGGAAGAAGTGAAATGGAAATTAGCTGGTGATGTCATTCTTTTTGGTCTCATTATTTGTATTTGGCATTTGCATTGGTCCGTGAACATTGTTGAGAGACTTCAGGGTTTAAAACATACTAATTCTTGGGTATTTATTTCAGTGTCTGTGAATTTACAACTTTGGAAAGGGATTTGTGTTTACTTTTAATGGCAGATGTCCATCTTAATGTTAAAATTTTAAAATGTTGAAATATCCATATTGTGTAGACTATGCTCATTAACTTGTAACCAAGGTATGAGCTCATATTATTTCTCCCTTATATTGAAAAAACTACATAAGTTTTTATTATTTCCCCTCTGTGAACAAGTTAGACATTTGTTTGAGATAAAAAATAATATATAGCAATAAAGAATGAATTTTTAAAACTGAAAAGCTGTTAACGTTATGGTGCTGTTATCATCAATGGTATCTTAAAACTGAGAAAACGCATGCATGCATTATTCTAGAAAGATGTGTTCATAAAAATTTTCCTGAAAAAAATCCAAAAAGTATAAAGAAAACAATTAAGCACAATCCCGACATTCAAATAAAAATACTATTAATATTTTAAAATGTATTTCTAAACATCACTTTATCTGTATGTATACTCACATGCATCGGCGCAAATAAGACCATAGAATACATACTGTTTCATAAGCAAGTATTTTTACGTAATAATGCTTCATGACTGTTTTTCCACAGCACCTCCTCTTCTTCACAGTCTTCCCTGACTAGAGCAGATCTATGCAGAGGCTAGCAGATGATCACGGTATAATCATTTTTAATTTTTTACTTTAAAAAATTTATGTTTTTTACATTTTGTTGTCACTTCTTAAATTTATTTTTTTATTTTTCAATTACAGTTGACATTAGCTTTAGATCAGTATATAATCTTGACTGAAAGAATGTCCATCTTGGAAGTGGCATTTCCTGCCAACAGCATTTGAAATGTCCATCATTGTATTATTATTTTTAGTTGTTACTTTTCAGAGACTATCCAAACATGTATATATGCAAATAGTATCTGAAAAGTTATATCTACCTAACTCTCTGATGCATCTACTCTGATGAACAGAGCAGGATTGAATAGAGCTAAAACAAATTTATTCTGCACATTGGGGCTTATTTCAGGTGGGTCCCCAGTAGTGGAAGATATAGACGGTTAGGGAGCACACAAAAAAAACAAAGGTGGGACCATTCTTCCCCTGACTTATTATGTATGTCAGGCTGAGCAAGTTTCTATGTTCTCTGTGCACTAGTTTGGTCTACCTCACCCTGAGGAGGTTGTGTCTTCTCTACAATCGTTTTGTTTGCCAACATTTTATTAATCAGCCAGCCTTTGAGTTCTGACACACTGTAGTGAGCTTGTGTGGTACCCCTCAGCCCAGCTTTCTTGCTCCTGTTCACACAGCTCATCCCTTCCTTTGGGGGAATCACACCTTCCACACTGTTCACTGTGCAGTTTGTGTGGGGCTCACCCTACCTCTGGCTCCATGGCTGGGCATGTCAACCAGGCCAGGCCCATCAGCATACCAAATCCCTTTGATCACAATGATTAGTTCCAGGTTGACATATGAGTCAAGTCAGTCAGTGAGAACCCTACTTGGGAGAATATCTCTCTCACCACCTCGGTTGCAATCTGGTGGAAGGTAAGTCTGGAGCTGCTGAGTAGCTTTCTCTGCCATTCCCTGGGGAGAATCTATGGAGAATAAAGCAAACAGTGAGGTAAACACACAAGAAAGTTGAGCCCATAGATTCAGATCCTTCCTGTCTGTACTTATTTCTGAAAGTTTTCCAGCAGAAAGACGTCTAGGGAGTCCCAGAGCAAAGGTGACTCATGAACCATGCTTCAGCAGTTAGACACCGAGGAAGGCAGATTTCAGCAAGGCAGGGCGCTAGGCACGACGTCTCCAGTTTCAGCGATAATTCCCATATTTCAAGCTTGTCATGAAAGCAGAGGCCCACCCCTGTGGGCTTGGATGATGAGGATGTCAGTACATTGGGGAACTGGCTTTGGAAGTCCTACTCCCGATTCCAGTCCCCACACAGACCTAGATTCTGGGGGGAGCCCGAGAGGAGGGGGAGGCTCTGAAATGACTGCATTACTTTTCCTGCCAATCCACTTCTGCTTCATGTTAGACTGCAATGAAAAATGTGAAACTATAAAACTACAAAAATGTGATGTTTCTTGCACATGAGAATTATTTAACTGAGAACCATGTCGACCACATAAAGTAGTTATGAATGCAGGCTGTGAGGTGTTCTTTTCAAAGGAAATCAGAAGATCTGTGTTATTGTCAGGGGGACACTGCTAAGAGGGGTGGGCATGACAAATCTAGGGTTTCCATTTGGTAGGGAGAGAGGTGGTGCTTGATCTATTTCCTAAAGCCTTTGCAGGACTCATTCTGGTGAGGATGGTGGAGGAAGACACTGTGACAAGAGCACAGGATCGAAAGGTCACAGCATTCTGAGGAGTGGCGGGGCCTTGTGAGTTTGAGTAGAACTTAGAAAGGAGTGCTGGGACATGGGCCCATTTTGAAGGGTCTCGAAAGTTGGACTAAGATTATAAAGTTTGTTTAACAGGTAACTAGTGTCCATGGAAGGTTTCTAAGGAGGGAGTCATGTGGATAATCCTTGGTTTTGAGTAGCTTTGATCATATTGTTAAAGCTATTGTTTCCTGAAGAGTGATCCCAGACCAGTTGCATCAGCTTTTCTTGGGAACTTGTCTAAAATGCACATTAGTGGGCCCCACCCCAGCCTGTATGTTTAAGAAGCCCTCCAGGTGATTATAATGCACACTTCAGGATTAGTGGAAGTGAAGGGGAGCGTGTCTTTCCTATGAGTCACCGGATGAAACTTGAGCATTTCGCCTTCAGATGTTTTAAGCCAAAGGTAATGCAGCCAGCAGTGTTAACAGACTGCCCACCCCAAAACAGAAAAAGTAAAATTTATTCCTTTGTGTAAGAAACATATTGAAGTGCTGTTTTTTTCTTCTTTGCTGAAATTCACAAAAACTATACACAACACACTCCCAACCTCATTGATTTTCCAGAGAAATCAAGTAGGGAAAATGACATAGAGCTAATATGAAGCCACAGGCTCCACCCATCTCTGGACTGTCCTGATTTCTATCAGGCAGGAGGCTTTCTTTTGTTGCATTAGACCCCACACTGGAGGCACGCAGGTGCCTTCAGACAGCATTTATGCACATGGCTGTCACTCAGAGAGACATTAATGTTACTTTGGATTTCTTTGAGGCTGGTTTCAAAGTTATTTCTCAAAACGTTCTTGATCTGGTGCCCATGAGATGTTGGCAAGGAATGAGAGTGGCATGTTTAGGAATGCCAGGGCCTCTGCAGGCAGGCAGGGTCAGCATAAAATCTTTCTTTGAGTCCTGCCAAACCTTAAACACGTTGGTACATGGCACTGAGGCTTTAGATCCAGGACCTCGGAAGTCTTCCTACCCTAGGGCAGCATCCTGTGTTGTGGAGGCAGGACTGGGGAAGAGAGAGCCCCTACCCTCCAGGTAAGCGTCAGCCAACACCGTGGTCTCAGTCAAACACACAGTGGCCCTGACCACGGGTTTTCCAACTCACTGACCCGTGCACATTTTGTAGTATAGATTTCTTGTGAATGCCATCAGCTACTTCTGGTGTTTAGAGGGAACTCTATGCCATGAGAACTCCCTTCACTTTCTTCCTTGCTACATGGGCCAGAAATGGGCCACACATTATTTTCAAGAATGTAAAGCATCAGAGCGTGCATGTGTGGGCCACTCCCACATTCTAAGCATGGTCTGACAACCAAAGCAGGACAGCAAAGGAATTACCTGAGAACCAATCTTGAGCCTCTTAGCAGATTACCCATCTCACTTCATAAAAAGGATCGGAGAAGACAGGAATGAGGTTAGAATGATGGGGACACTTCTTTGGAGAGGATCAGTGTGGCTTTTATGAGTGCCACTGCCTTCTATTAAATAGCGCAGGATATTCATGTCATTGTAGGTAGGGATTCTTTGCAGAGTCAATTATATTGTATATCTATACACCAGGGTTTCTGAACCTCAGCTCTAATGACACTTTTGGCTGGATAATTGTTGTGGGGGCCTACGTGTGCACTGTACAATGTTTTGCAGCACCCCTGGTCTCTACTCACTACATGCTAGTAGCACCTCCTCAGCCCCAGTTGTGACACTCAAATGTCTCTGGACATTGTCAGTGTCCCTAGTAGTTAACTCTTGGTTAGAGTCTTTGAAAAGACTCCAGGTTAGAGTCTTGGTTATTGTCTTTGAAAATTGTTGTGCACATGTACGTAGAGAGAGTGTGTGTGTGTTACAAAAGCTACTTACTGACCGGCCAGAAAAATGAGAAGGCAGATCTTGACCTCACATAATTGAGAGATCTCATAAAGCTAGTTGTGGGAATGGAGTGTCAAAGATCACTTTCCTTTGTCTTCTGTGGCACCTACTTTGTGGCAAGCCCCCTCTGCACGAGTTATTTCAGAGTTAACTCAGACATTCAGAGCCACACTTCTAGAGTGGAAGGGGAGGGGGCGGATTTGTGGTCTGTGGTTTAAACTGGTAGGAGTTGAGAAGGGGAGGAAACAGATAGCCAGACTTTCTGGTGGCAGTGACTGTTTTTTTCCTAAAGTGAGGACTGAGATTCACATTATATGTTTTTTAAAGGAAATATTCCATAAGGACAAAGTTGAAGGTTAGGCCTTCATTCCAGGATGAGGTATAGTAAAGGGGGCCCTAGTGAAGAAGCTAATTTTACTTGTTGCTGAATGATTTCTCCTTGAATTACGGAGACTGTCAAATTCAATGTAAATAGTAAGTGTTCTCTATATTTTAAGTCTGTAGGGTACCCCATTCTTCTGGCTCTGTTACTGTTCCTGGCCTGTGTGCTGGTGCTGTGGGGAATTAAGGAATGGAACGGACAGAAAAAGAGAGCTGGCTAGTGAAGCCATCATCTCTTAGCACCATGTCCTCCTTCTTCTGTGACACCGGGGCTGGGACACTTTGTTTCTGCTTTGCCAGCTGGTTCCTTATTGGTCTCTGACAGTAGGGGGTCCTAGAGGGCATCAGGGAGCCTACAAGGCTGGGGGAGAGGGAAAGGCTTGCTTTGTCCAGTTTGCTCCCTTTGCTCTGTGTCCCCTGGGCAACAGTTCACCATTAGCAACAGTTGGTTTAAGTGGCCACAGCACGTTCCAATCTGCAAGTTTTTTCCTCCTACCCCACACCAGCTTTATGGTGAAAACTCCCCAGTGTTACTAGAGATGCCAGTAACTAGCCAGACGGTGCTGCTGCCTTGGAGAGACACATTTTGATTCCATCTCTAAGCTTCTGTGGCATCAATGGTGGCTGGGAATGACCATTCATCAGAGCTCTGAGTCATAGCTCTGGCAGCCCCAAGCTTCTAATAACCTAGGTCCCTCTCTTTAACCACCCCCAACCCCAGGGGGAGCAGCTGCTTTCTACAGTTGCTATATCTGAGTCACCTTGGTTTCTCCTTTTGTTCTCTTAGTCCTTTAATACATGTTTAACCCCTCTTCATATCCCATTCACTTTGTTAAAATTACTGATATATTTTCTGTTTTGCTGGCTGGACCTGGACAGGAACAAGGAAACAGGGGTTCGTGCACAACATCTCTCTATGAGACCAGCATAGTGACAGCAGTTCTGCCTCGAGGCATATGGTGACCCCAGAGTGTTTTCAGCAAGACTAGCAGCAGAGCGGGCACAGGACTTCTTTGAGAGGCTGAGAATGGCAGGCGGGAGCGTGTGATGCCAGGAATCACCTGCCAAGTGGACACATTGGCAGCACCCATGGAAAAAGCCCCCTCTATCCCAAATCTATGGGGAAAGGTAGGTAAGCTTCTACTTTCTTTAGAACAAAATAGAACCAAATCAGGTGGAGAAGAAAATGTCAGAGTAAATTGCATACAATAAGAAAAGATGCTGTCTTATGAAACGTAAGTTCAGTTTTATGTATATGCAGGCACATGTATACCGGTGTGTAACAGAAAATGCCTTTCGACCGTGGATCTGAGATATAAAAAGAGAGAATAGGAGAAGGAAGGCTGACAGTTGGGATTCATGTAAAATCATGAGTCTTCTGTGCTTCTTTTTTTTTTTAAATTCCAAGAAGATTGACCTGGGCAAATGGCTGATAGTCATTCAGTCTTAAAGCCTCCTCATTCACTGAGAGAGCTCTCAGTAGGAACTTCCAAGGCCTGCAAGGCCTGAGGGCCCCCAGCCAGGCCTTGGCCCCTGGACCCTGCATGCCAGTCCTTATGGGAGCTGCTGGCTTTCTATTTTCCTCCTACTCTCCCTCTACATTTAAACAATCACATGCTCATCCCCCCAGTGAGTGCAGGGTCAGGATCTATCCCCTAATTTACCACCAAAATTATGCCAGCTCTTTCATTTAGAAACATGTCATTTGAAATGTCTTAGGCCCTATGTTAAATATCACTGGACATTACCCAATCCAGTGTTTCCTGGACTTTTGGGATTAGTTTTCTCTTTTTAAAACTCTACTCCTATTAACCACACACACGTACTTGTTAGTACAATTCCTGGTGGCAGGTGTCTGAATTTAGAGTGCTGGTGACCCTCGGGTACTAGCACCAGCCGGCCGCACACTCTCCACCTGAGGGTGTCATCTAAAATATCTGCTCGAAGACTGGCTACATTTGGGCAGGGAAGTGAGAGGAAAGTCTCAGACCTGGTTAAAAAAATAAAAGGGCCTAGACACACCCTAGAAGCTGAGTGAGCCATTCTTCTGGAGCTTATTTTAAAAGGATCCAAAAATGCAGGTTTCTGCTGTGGTTTAATTTTTCACCGATAAGCTCCTTTCCCCAGCCAGCTACTCCAACTGACCAGCCTCTGGCCCTGTGATAACCCCGAATTCCTCTGAGGGCTTCAGCAGCTCCTTGGCATTCAATCACGCATTTTGGGGCTCAGCTGGACTACATTGCTGAGATTTTAGAAGCTCTTTCATGCTGGGGATAAGAAAGGAAATAGTTACCTTAAGCACAATTAATGAAGAGTGCAGAAAATTCCATTCATAAAAGAATGGAAAGGGAAAAAGATTATTTATGAATTCGCTAGTTTCTTTCAGACTCTATAAATCTGTAGTAACTTTTAAAATTCCAATTCTGTGCTGAAACTTGGATGAGATGCATAGAGATGATCTGATCTAACAATGCAGGCAAGAAAAATAAGAACCAAGGAATTTAAATGACTTATCTCAGCTCATTTAACTGGTGATCAGCAAAGCTGTTGGACACAGCATTGATTTCCAATAGATAATTTGTCTTAGGAACATCAAATATAATCCATTGTTACGCAGTGCACCATATGGTAGGGGGGGCTGCAATTTCACAAGCATTTACTTGGCATTGAACATTTAATTAAAAATTTGCATCACCTAGAAAGCTCCTAATGGAATATCTGGCTCAAGCTTCAGATGGCTTACCCTCACAATTCGCCAACCTGATGAAAAGGGACATTGTTACCCAAACAGGTAGAGACACTCGGCCCCAGCATCATCTCCTTGCTTAGATGGGTGTGTGTGCAATTTTGGATGTAGGTGTATTTATACCAAAATGGGATTTTCAAGAAGTAAAGATGATAGACCTTGGAGGCCATCTAAGATCTTAAGAAATGGCATGATCTCAGCTGCCTTGTTGGTATTTAATACAGGATTTTAAATACCATTGCATGTGAATACATTATTCAGTCAGAGAAAAGAGACGCTGTACATGGGGGGTCACAAGTAGAGTGCTGGTTAGATTTTAATGTCAACCAGCAAGCTTGTTAAAAATCCAAGTTCAGATTCAGTAGGTCTGGTTGGGGCCTGAGATTCTGCCTTTGTAACAAGTGGCCAGGTGATGGGGTGCTGCTGATCCATGGACCATACTTTGAGTAGCAAAGATCTAGTAGGTTTGTATGTAAAGATGAGAAGTGAAAAGATTTATAGGCCCTGGAGATGAAAGGATGGGTATCTATGCCTTGTGTTTGCTACTTATTAGATAAATAATTTCAGGAAGATCCTTGAGCCATTTTGAGCAGTAGTTTTCTAATGAGTAAAATGAAATAATAATACCGATACTCACTCCAAGCAAATAAGAAAATACATAGGCAAGTGGTTTTGAAAAACCCAGGCTATATAAATAATTGCTAGCTATGGATGTCATACTGATACTTAGCTCATATGAACTCTTAAGGGGGAATGCTTTATGGTTACTAGTTAGGGAAAAGTTCCTCAGTAAAACTCGGAGAGTGAATTTCTCTCTATCTGCACTCTATCTTCGAGTTTCGGATAGATTGGTGGACAGAGAGTGCCCTGTGGGAAGTGGCTAATGTGCCAACAGGCACAAGAACACATTTAACCATTAGGCATTGTGCTTGGTCTTGTTGAGACTTAATTCAGCTAGTGATTGTCATGGACGGCAATGTGATAGTCACAGCCTAGACTGTAGAGCCCTCTATTTACTTTATCATAGACTCAGGACTTGGGAAATCTTTCCAGACAATGGAAAACCTTGAAAAGATGCCACTGCAGACTATGCAAACACACAGTGTGTCCAAGTGCACTTCTGTGTGGGGAATGGAAATCTCACAGCTAAGCAAACCTGGGGGGTCTGTTGGTCAGGTCTTCCTTTCCTCCCCTGGCAAACCAAGCAGGAAAGTGAATTCCTGTGGGATAGCCCACAGGATGCCTCTACTAGGTAAATGGTAGGTTTTTAAAAAGCTGTCTGTCCACTTCTTTCCTACTTACACCACAGATGGTTCTCCTGCAGCATTTTCAGCTGCTAGTGAATGCTGATGTAAGCGATAGGTACATCTGTTATGCTGTGGACCACTTTCTCTCCCCTCTCCTTCCCCACCCCACCTCCTGCCACTGACTGAACACTGGTATACTATGGAAATAGAAACAATAAGATCACTCCAATTTACAGTCTGTCCTATTTCAATGGAGTGGAAACAGCGTCATAATAACAGCTTTCAACGGACCATACAACTAATGGAAATGGGGCCATACTTTATTCTGAGTGTCCAGGTAACAATGTTTCCCTCACCAGACAATGCATCAGCGATGAGCGCTAATGCTCAGTGTTTATTTTATAAAGCTACATAAAGAAGAAAAGCAAGATTGATAATTTCTCTTGAATTGATAAAGAGAGATTATCTCTAGAAAGTGCTTCAAAAAGTACAGGTATTTGTTCTTATACCCATCGAGGAAGAGGACAGCCATAGTTAGAACTGTTCAAATCCCAGCTCCACCACTTTCTAGTTGTGTGATTCTGGACAATTTACTTAACTTATTATACTTCAGTCTCTTCATCGGTAAAATAGGGGTACCAGCAGCATGCATGGTGTCATTGTGAGGCTCAAATAAGACACTGCACATGTATAATGTTTAGGACAAGATGTGGTACCCCTTAAAAAGATGCTAATAGTTCTTACTATTATTTTCTCCACTCGAACCCTCTGACATCCCAGTATTCCCCAGAGCCCAGTAGTACACATTCTCTGGGTCCAGGAGCATCAGAAGAAATTTCTAAAGTCTTGCAGATGTCTGGGTTCAGTCCATATTGATATAAATAATCATAGCAGCTACCAATAAGGACAAGTCAGAGCTAGCTGTTTTACATATGTGAATTCTCAGGGGGACCCTAAGATGTACTATCTTCATATACAAATGAGGAGATCAAGGTTTAGAGATGTACTTGGTGGTTGTAGAATTGGGATTGAACTTCTGGATGTCTAGTCTTTGTGCCCATGATCTGATATGCAAATTAGCACAAATTCTCCAGGCCACACAGCTCACACCTGCTTAGACTTATACCCAACAGCTACACATTGCTGGAGTGTTTGGGGACTTTCTGGGGAGGCATATTTTTCTTCTAGAAAGCAATAGAATTTGGGGGGTTTCCAATATCTGTGTACAGGCAAACAATTCTCTCTTTCTGAAAGGGAAGTTTCTAATTATGCTTTGACTTGTAAGGAGAAAGTTCCAATAGGTTTCACGTTGCTAGGGAAGACATCTCTGCCATTCTTAAACATCTATCTGTGAGTCTTCCCTTCATGCATCAGAGCAAGTAGCCACAATGTGGTCTTAGAAGGTTCCCGTGGCCCCCAGATTCGATGACTGCTGTCTACTAATCAATGTCTAAGTCTCTTTAAGGCAGTGCAAACCCATTCTGATATCATAGATTATGTCAAATACAAAAAAGCAGCAAAATGATGCATCATACAGGCAGCCTTTCTGAAACTAAAAAAAAAAATTATGTCTTTTGAGTTCAGTAGACAGGCAGTCTGGGTCAGCATAGGCAGGCTAGTTTCAAGTTCCCCACACCTCTTTAAAATCAGTGTAATAATATTTGTTTCATGGACCATGGCAAAGATCGAATGAAATAGCATTTCTAAAGCACTTAACTCAGTATTTGGAATATAGCAAATTCAATAACAGTAGTTATTGCTGTTGCTAGTTATTTTCCAGATATGTTCTGGAATGCTCTAGGGGTGAGGGAGATAGGGAGTGAAGAGGTAGATGCTAATAGGGAGAGGCAGGCTTTTCAAAAACAGTTGACCCTTCTCCCTCACCCACTCTCGGTGAGCCCCACTGTATATGATGCTTCACTTTGGTGGGGATTGTCTTCTGAGTGTGAAGCACTTATATCCCCTTAAACAGCTTCCCTAACTGACTGAGGACTGTCCACCTGTTCTCTACTGCATTGACTTCAGTTGGGCTTTCATCCACTTCTCTCCATCAAGTTAGCCCTTGAAAGGTCACCAGTGATGTCCATATTGCTTAATCCAATGGTTCTTAATGAATTCTCAACTTAACCAACCAATGGCTTCTGTAACTTGGATCCAGTTGAATCTCTTCTTGAATCACGTCTTTCCTATCTGGCTATGTATTCTTAGTCACTTTTTTTTGCTGATTCTTTCTCATCTCTTTGATCTCTTCAGTGTTTGACTGTTCCAAGACTCAGTCTTTAGTCTCCTTTATTCTGTCTGCATTCACTATGTTGGTGGTTGCATTCTGTCTAATTGCTTGACCCCCCAGTATACCTCAGTCTCAGCTACTCCACTGAATTGCAGACATATTTCTCTACCTGAATGACTAATAGACACTTCAAGTTTAATTTACTGGTATTTATATTAAACCCTTCTGATCCCCAACAACCCTATGCATGTTCCTCTGATGATCTTTTTATATCAGTAAATTCTACCGGTTGCCTATTCTGCCAGTTGTTCATGCCTGAAACTTGAGAGTAATCTTAGCCTTCTTGTTTCTTATTACATAGCACCTCAGCAAAGCTCTTCTCTACCTTTGAAATAGATTCTTCCAATTCTTACTAACTGTTCAGTCTACTCTGGGTTATCACCTCTCACCTGGAGTATTGCAACAGCCTTGAGATTGATGGGGAAAGCCGATGCCTGCAGCCTTGCCCATTGACAGTACGCAGTTAAGCAACACAGATTCTTTAGGTAGTGTTCTTAAGAATTGTGTCTGATTATATTACTCCTTCGCTCAGCCATTCCAGTGGCTTCACATCTCAGGGTAAAAGCCCTGGTCTTTGCAATGGCCTGCTTCTCTGATCTATTTTCCTACCCCACACCCTCTGCCTTGCTCCCCCAGCCTGGTCTTCACACTGATCATTCTTGCCTTAGAGCTTAGGCTTGCTGACTCTTTGGTTTGGAATTCTCTTTCTCCAGACTTTCTTACTTCCATTAAGTTTCTGCTCAAATAGTGTCTTTTCAGAGAGGCCCTAAAAACTCTGTCTAATATATCCCCTATCAACTCAATCTCTACACACTGCTTTAGTCTTCTGTATAACAGCTGATGTGTTGTATGCTCATGTTTGTTTGTTTTCTAACTCCATTAGAATGAAGCTTTCCAAAGGTAAGTGACTTTATCCAGTCTGTTCACTGCTCTGTCTTTAATGCCTAAAACAGTGCCAGGCGTCTGAACGAGTGAGCGGATGAGTAAAATGAAGGCATGTGGCAGAAACTGGCTAGAGACCCATAAAACCTATTTCTTATTTCTGGATATATGATTAGTTTAACATTTACCACCAGCTTAAGGCTAGGTAGTAACCATGGTAACCATGCCTCGTTTTCAAACATGGGAGGCATGCACTTTACTGTTCCATTTTATTGAGACCATAGTTTGAAAATGTCAAAGCCAGAAAACAAAGGAAGTTAAGTCCTTGAACCACCATGTGGAAAGCAGCCTACTGAACTGACTGGATGTATATAAGTGAGGAAAGTACCTCATATTATATTAAGCCCTCAGAAGGTGGGGAATGCTTGTTATAGCAGCTAGCTTTTCCTAACTTTGAAAAATCCTATTAGAGCCAGAAAGTACTTAGATAAAAACTAATGTAACTGAAAATACTGAAGCTTAGCAAGATTATGTGTGATTTCCCTAAGGAAGGGTTGCCAGATAAATTACTGGATGCTCAGTTAAATTTTAATTCCAGATAAACAATGAATAATTTTTCATATAACACTGCACGAAACATAATAAAAAAGCATTAGTTGTGTGTCTGAAATGAAAGTTGAACTGGATACCCTGTATTTTCATTTGCTAAATGTGTCAGTGCTAGTCTAAGGGGACTTTAAAACAGAGTCTCAAATCTGAATTAATTACCAATTCAACTTCCATGCAATTAGCCTACCCCCAAAAAACACTAGTTCATAAATGTCAGGAAGCAAAAACTCTTAAATTTATATCATCTATTCCCTGTTTACAAAATACCCAGCAACATTCAGAAACCTTGAGAATCCATTCTTCTAGCTCTTTTTCCCAGGAGAAAATTGTGGTTTGACTACAGGGTATGGCCTATGGCTATTTCTAATTCTGTGCTCCACACAGCTCAGCTTCAGTATTAATATCCAACAACTTTTCATTACCAGAAGAAGTAATTATAACTAGATAATCCCACTGATGAGATGATAGGGTCAGTTTAAAGGTTAGTTCTGTAATTTAAAAGTGCTATAAAAAATTCATTTGTTCTCGATGCTCATTTCCCACCAGAAATCACAAACCTCAATGGAGCTTGGGTAATCATCTCCATGGCAACTAGTTACCACCTTCACCATGGAATGAGGACTGTGAAATTCCCAGGAAAAGATCCAGTATTTAAATAGATCTTGCTTTCAAACCAATAAAAAAAATGAAACGAATATTCACAAAATGGAAAAATATGCATATATAAATCTGCAACTGAATGGCTTTCCAAACATTTGCCATTTTTATGAGGACATCATGAGAAGAACTAATGGATCACTTTATGAAGCCCAAGAATCCTAAATTTTCTCTTATAGTAACCTGCACTCCATAATGACAACTTTAATTCATGAAAAGTAAAACAGTGTACAGTTATGAGGTATAAATTAACTTACAGTCAGATGAGTGGAAGTTGGAAGTGACCAAATAGCTCTAAAAAATGCATTACTTATTGCAGTACTTTGCACATATGCATTTAGAATGTAAGTGTTCTACTTTGGATTTTGAAGGACTTTACAAGTACAGGATTGTACTTTAGACCAGGGATTGGACATCTACAGTTCAATTTCTTGTATATTACCTGTTCGTAAACATAAAGCAATTTGGAACACGCCCACACCCATTCACTTCCTCACCCTCTCTAGCTGCTTTTGCCCTAGAGTGGCAGAACCCAGTAGTTGTGATGGACCATAAGGTCTGCAAAGCCTGAAATATTTACTATCTGATCTTTTACAGAAGAAATAATTGCCAGCACTTGCTTTACACCCCACAGGATCTGTTGCAGGACACCCTCTTCCTTAAAGCATTTTCATTTAAACATTTAGTGTATGTTAGACAAGCAGCTGGGACACCCCTAAAGCTGTTCCAAACCTACTAAAAATTTGCCAAACCTGGATGATAGGATTCAGTCCTGTTCTGAAATCCTGAGCTAAATAGGGAAGGGATATTTCTCACTCGGATGCTGAAAAACAGATGATTTATTCTGAAGTCAGAGATGTGGACCCACGGAGGGAGGCTGAAAACAGACAAGAGTGGCAAAGGAGGAGACAGAACCCAAACCCGGACCGTGGGGGACCTAGCTCTTCCAGGCAGTGCACCATTCACCACTTGCATTGAGTCTGCTAACATTCCAAGAACCAAAGCAAGTTTCATGGTGGAGCCTAAAATCAAAGGCTAGGGAGGTAATGGAGGAAGTGTAAAATCACCTTGCAAACGGCATGGACACTGGGCGGGGAGAGGAAATGAGGCCATTAACTCCGTCTACCAGTCTAACAGAGCCAGTTGGCTAATGTGTTCTACAGAAATCTCTCTCTCTCAGCTCTCTCCTCAATAAACCCCTTGTAGCCGGATATGTTCGCTCTTTCTCAGACACCTCTCCGTTTCCCCAACCGAGGACAAAGTTTGTAAAAAATACTCCACCTATTCATTGGAAAATGAGTATTTTCACTTAACTCTCCTAACAGGAGGGAGGTAGTGACTCCTGGATTCTAAAGTAAGAATTTACCAACTCAGTGTCAGCAAACTTGCCAAAAAAAAGGGAAAACATTAGATTTAATATTTTCTTGGGCTTATTATTTTTAAATCTGAACCTAAAAGTCTTAGAAAGGGTTTAATTTATTCTACCTTTGCCAAAGCTGCAGGAATTCAAGAAGGATATCACATGCTTCTCTCTCATACGTTCCTTCATCACTAAATTTTCAGAGTTGATGTCCTAGTGAAGGTGACTGTGAAAACACTTTGCATTTGGCACTGGGGCTGTTCACAGAAGTTGTTCTACCTCTGTGTGAAAATACCACACTGCATGAGGAGGTGGGAAGGGAAAGGGCAGGGTAGGGAGAGGAGGAGAGGGGAGGAGAGAAAAGGACAGGACTTTCATTCAGCTCCAGCAAAAATACTAATTTCTACATTCCTCTCTGGAAGTGACAGTCTTAAAATTATGATTTATTGTGAGGTTCCCACTGGCCTGGCCAAATGCCAAATGAGTGCAACATTCTGTGGTTATCTTAATCAATTTCTATCTACCTTGCGCAGTTCCCATTCTCAGTTGGATTCAAACCAAAGGCGATCATCTGTCTGTTAAGTTTCTCCAAGCTTTTGCCTTTTCTTCAGCTGAGAGCTCTGTGGTCTAAATTGGAAGCATTCTATCTGCTCAGCCAGAAGGCATGACATGGCCCACTGTCTCCACGCAGAACAAAGGGCAAGAAGCTGCTTGGGTGAGTGACCCTGGCAAAGTGAACCTGAACTCTAAGAAGCCAAGCAGGATGATTCCTCTGCCTGCTGTCAAGGAAAACGAGCCTTTTGTTGTCATTTTAAATTACCCATGTAGTTCAAGTTCAACAAGCCTTTCACGGTCCTTGTATAACCACCATATCCCATGACTGTATTGGCCCTGCAGCTGGAATGTTATCAATTTAACTCTCTGTGTTCTTGAATGGCCCTATGGATAAAACTCTGTTGTTCAAGTGAGCTTCAAGTAAGGGCATTGCTGGATGCTAGTGTGCCATTTCCTCGAGGATGAAACAGAATTAACATTTTTTTTTCACCAGCCCTGTTAATCAGAATCTTTGTAGCTCCGAAGTTGGCTGATTACATACTAGGGACAAATAACATTAGATTCACCTAGTTCCTTACTGATTCCTGCAACAACACTCTTTCAGGTATGGTAGGGGGTAAAATAAAGCCAAGGCCCTAGCTCTTGCCTCCAGGGAGCTTAGATTTTCTTAAGGAGGGTAAAAGCACACACATAGAAAAAGAACCAATATTCCGGAGGCTGTTCATGGTGAGAACAAAGGAATACTGTGGAAAATAACTTTTGGAAGAATTGAATGATGTCAGTGTTTTTCATATACTTTTTTTTCCTTTTTCGATAATAGAAGGTACCAATGAGTGGATTTTTGCTTTTTATTTTATTTATTTATCTACTTACTACTTAGACTGTTAACACTGTAACAGATGTCGCTACGACTCCTGTGCTGGCCGCCACCCCACCCCCACCCTCTTCCCTCTGGCCATCAGCCACACTCTTGTGTGTGTCTATGAGTTATGCACACATGTTCTTTGGCTAATCCTTTCACCTTTAATTCTACAACAATGTTTTTCAAATGTAACCTTGCAGAACAGCACTGGATATAAAATAGATCAAAGTTGTTCCCTTGAAATATCTTTGCCCTTATTGCTCCTGAAGTTTGAAGGGTCAAGGTGCTCCCCTGTCCGGGCTCCTGAACCACACATTGTTACACTGCATTTATTAGTTATTCACAAGTGCCGTCACTACTATGAGCACTTTAATTTATTCATCCTGTACCCCTGGGGCAGACATTGCTTATCAATCAAAAATCTCCTACAGTCCGAGCCCAGACTGAGCTTTGGGGCCCTCATCCCGGTGCCCCCACCCGCCATCGCCACACTATTGTGTTGACAAAGAGGAATAAATTGATTTGCCCTTCCTGTCTTATTATTTAACACAGTGCCAAGCAAATATTAGATCAAGTGATTAAAAGAAAAATAAGACCTTATTTTCATAGAATGGTGAGTAAAATGTAGCTACATATTTACCAGAGATATAATGTGATAAGAAATAAACATAAAACATTTCTGTATCTTGACACTTCCTTTTTTCCTGAAATGTTTCATATTCTTCTGACCATTTCCCCAAGGGCTATGAACTGGACTCACCAGCCACACTGAAAGAGGGCTGATGTGAACACTCACTTACATAAATGCCCTCAGCACCCATGATGAGGTTGCTTTGCATAGCTGCTGTCACGTGCAATTTTTTTTTTTACTATTAAATCCAAAGCACTGTCAAAGTAACAAAGCAATGGGTTTCTATCTGCTCTTGAATAACAAACAACACTTGGATGTTCATATTGTTTTTCCACTTGTAAAAGATGCCTAAGAACTCAGACCCAAATGACAGCAGTTCACTGAACAAGTACTAAGTGCCGGGCATTTTGCCAGTGTTTATTGAATTTATACACGAAGAGTAAATTATACCAAGTTGCAAAATGTTTGTTCCTTTTTAAAAGAACTCACTCAACTGTGGAAAATAGATTATTAAACATTTAATGTCTATAGTGTATGTTTTCACCTCTTTTCTATTCATTTAAGATACTCTGTTGGTTCAATTGCCTTTCTCACCTACCTAATCCACTTGGCATAATGCTTTTAATTCTCTGAAACTTAATTCCATGTTATATCCTCTAGTGAATCTTTCAAATCCATGTCTACTAGCAGAATTTAATGTCATTCCATCTCTGTTCCCTTAGTAATTTGCTCATTGTTCAATTATTGCAGAGGGTACCTTTAATTATGGTTAATAATTTATGTTTCTTTTCCCCAATCACATCCTTCAGGGTGAGAACTACATTTTTCTTCATTTTTATGAAAATTCTTAACATTGAGAGTCAGCATGTATTACATTGTAGTCTGGTCTACACAGCGGTGATGAGACCAAGGGAGAAGTGAGGCTCAGAGGGTCTAAAATGCCTCCCAAGAGCTGGGTGATTCAGAGCATGTATGGAGTAAATAGTATTTATAATTGAGTGGAATGCAAAGTAGCCTATGGTGATGGTCATAATGCAGGGAGTACACATAATATGGCAGGGGAGCAATCAGTACTGTAGAAAGGGCAATTTAGACAGGAGAAATTTCATAAGAAAAATAATGAGAAAAGCACATGGAGAGTTCATGAAATGGAGAAAAACCCATTTAACTCAGAGTATGGCCTGATTATAAGAAAGAATGAGTTTAGAAAGTTTATAAAAGTCCTTGAATTAATACATTCAACAATATTTTTACTGAGTACTTACAATGTTCTAGGCACTTTTCTAGTCACTGGAAAACAGTAATGGACAAACCCTTGGCTAAAGGATTTGGATTTAACTTGGGAGCCATTAGAGAGTCAGAGGAGACTGAAAACCGTAGACTGTAGGGCACAAAGCGATGCAACAGCAATGCTCCTTCCGGAGTCTTCACCTGAAGAAGGGTGGCTCACCACATTACACAGGAAATGCTATGCAGGCAAAGTTATTTTCAGATCAGAAGCTAATCAGGAAGTGACTTTCTGCCACGGAGCATATATAACCCCCCCCACCTCCGCTGTTGGGCAGAAAGTGCTCTTTCCTGCAGATAACAGAGACACCGGGCAGAGAGCTCCAGTTAACAAGTGAGTTGCACAGACAACAAGCAGACAACACTTGAAATAAGGCTGAACATTAAAAACACATCACCAGTCTTTGGCAAAGGGTATTAATAAGTAAAAAATCATGTATTTTAAAGTAAATTTTGAGCAGATACAAATGTAAGTAACTAAAGTTGCTCCATACATTCAATAATGACCCCTAAACCAAGGCCTAATGAATTCTAGACCAGAGAGCATAAGATGAAAACAATGCAGGCTATACATAAAGAAGGAAGAAGCTATGTTGCGCTATAATATATAAAGAACTCTTATAAATCAACAATTAAAAGAACAAATGACCAAATTTAAAAGCTGAGGAAAGATTGGAATAGAAATTTCTCCAAAAAATATATGAATGGATAATAAATATGGGGCAAGGTGGTCAACATCATTAGTCATTAGGGAAATGTAAATAAAAATCATAATGAGATACTACTTCACCTGCACTGGTCACACCCATTAGGATGACATGATGACAATAATAATAATGACAGTAAAAGTGGAAAATAACAAATGTTGGCAAGGGTGTGAAGAAATTGGCATCATATATCCACAGAGAAACTTGACCACAAATGTTCATAGCAACATCAATCACAGTAGTCAAAAAGTGGAAACCAAAAAAGCCACAAAGAAGAACATCTCTATCAGGTGAAACAAAGTGTAAGTTCATACAATAGAATGTTATCTGGCTGTAAAAAGGAGTGGGATGCTGAGACATGCTACAACACTGAGGAGCCTTGGAAGCATTATGGCAAGTGAATGAAGGCAGACACCAAAGGGCACGTATTGCATGACCTCCTACATGAAGTTTCCTAATGCACAAATACAAAGAGACAGAAAGTAGATCAGTGGCTGCCAGGGCCCAGGGGCAGACGATGAGGGAGAGGATAGAAAGGATGGCTAGCAAGTTTGGGGCTATTTTGAGGGGCGATAAAATGTTCTGGAATTTTATAGAGCAGGAATAGATATACAAATCTGTAAGTCTACTAAAAATCACTGAATTGTGTACTTTAAAAGGGTGAATTTTACAGTATGCGAGTTGTATCTTAATACAACTTATTAAAATATACCATTCTTATTTTAAAGTGTAAGTTTGTTCTTCACGAATTCTTTCATTATACTCAGAAAATTTGGGGTTAAAAATACTTCAAGTGTTTGTTCTAAACTAGCTTTTACAAATTCACCGAAGTATGTTATGATGACTGACCCTAGGCAGAGAGAGTGTGCTCCTCGCCCAAGGTCACTCAGATAAATGTGAGGAGGCCACGATCTAAACTTGGTCTACTGGATGCCAAAGACCAGTCTCTTCCTTGTCCTTAATGCTTCTGTCAAAAATACAATTCACATATCTTCTTTGGTTCCAGAAAGAATGAGGTAGCTTTCAATGAACTAAAACAAGGGTAGACCCTAGTATCAGGACCACATGAAACATAGTAAGGGCAAAAAGTCATGGCCAAAAAAGAAACTGCTTCAGGTGTGCAGGTCCTATAGCCTGGGATTCTATGTTTTGAAAAATACTGTTTTGGATAAATGACCTTTTCTAAAATTTGCGCATCACAACATCCTGGACCAGAGCAAAGATGTATCTGCTCTGTCTACTACCAAATGAAGGCTTAGGATTTGTGTGCAGAGGCTAACGCTGGACTTATAAACAGATGGATGTAGGAAAGAACCTTTTAGAATTGAACTTCTTACCAAATAGGGAATCTACTTTATTGCAGAAAAGAATTTATTCAATTCTACTTACATTACTCCAGATTATCTGACTTCTATAATAGTTTCACTAAAATAAAAATTAATATAGCTTTGAAAATTTCACCTGAAAACAAATTATGAAGACGAGGTAGCAAAAAGGTTAAGTTTCTGTTTTTAGTTCATTTTCAACATTTGTCATAAATATAATCAATTTTCAGTAAAAAGTGATATTTTGAAGGATCTAATGATTGAAGGGCTGACACTGAGGAGAGTGTTTTGGATTCATAAACAGGGATTCACAGATTATATAAAGCTACCTTTAATTATGCTTGATGATAATTGTGTTCAGTGGTACTCAAAGATCACTCTTAAGACTTACTTTAAATTATGAAATGAATGGACACATTTCCCAGAACTCCTTAAATATTAACAATGAGAACACTTTGGAGGCTTTAAATTACCTTATACTTACAGTGCCACAGTCGCTTCCTGAACATGATATCAGATCATTCCTGACCCCCGCCTCCACCTGTTATTCTAAAGCTATCAAATTTTACAACTTGAAGGAACCTGAGAGCATGTTATCAACTCACTTATTCTAATAAATACCATCCTAAAACAGAAATATTGCAGGTCCGTTAGGTGCAGCTATCACTAAAATGAGTGGCAGTTATTAGGAAAGTCCTTTTGAATATTTTTCTTTCTGGTACCTTTTTTGATTCATCCAATATTTGTTGACTGCTTACTGTGTGCCAGGATCTATTTTTGTTTATGTGTTTTGCCTTTCTATTAAAAATTAAGGAGGTGAAATATTTATCCCACTGTCAAGTTGCTTTATCTTCCTCCTTTTCATGAAGCTACTATTATGCTGCTTGTGCATGATGACTTTAAAATGGAAAGACACAATTATAGTCTGGTGGGTTTTTATTTTCCTTTTGGTAACAGCAACATCATTAATAAAGTTAAAATACCAAATCAAGAGGAAATGAGATTTCTAAAATTCTAAAAGAATAAATAGGAAAAATAACCACAAACACAACTCTCTCTGTACACCTGGGACATACGCACATGTTTGAGATAATGGATCTGATGAGGAAAGGTTTACAAATTTCCCATCTAACTCAGCCTCAGTGGTTTAATGGCTCAGAACACTGAGCCCACAAATGGGAGTAGGTGAACTTGGATGTTTAAAAGGGTGGTAGGTGTGGAAAGACACAAGCACCCTCACATCTCCCTCTGCCACGCACTTGAAGGGGATGGCATGGACATGACTCAAGGTGTCCTCACCCACCTCAGAGCAAGACCAAGTTAAAACATGTCCCATAATATACTACACTAACCACTTAGAACAGCTGTTTTCATCTGGGGGTCTGAGGATAGCATTCAGCGGTGTTTGTTTAATTGGCTTGGAGGAAAATGACATCTTTATTTTTACTCACCTCGAACTGGTATTTTTTTATTGTCTTTAGTTATAAACGTTAGTAAGAAGCCACAGTACTATTAGCAGTCCTATGATTTTGTCATAGATATTTCTATATTGCATTATTGTTATTGCAGATATTCTCAAATATGGTTAACACTCAACACTACTGCAAAATTATGGGAGTTTCAGCCCTATCTTTACACTATATCTCACATATCCTTTCCCCCCAACTTTAAGATATAATTGACAAGTAAAATTGTAAAATGTCTAAAATGTACAACATGATGATTTGATATATTATACACTGTGAAAAGATTCCCCCATTGAGTTAATTAACACATCCATCATGTCACATGTCTTCTTCTTCCTCCCCCTCCCCGCCCCTCCCCCTCCTCTCCTTCTCCCTCTCCCCCTCTTCCCCCTCTCCCTCCCCTCCCCCTCCGCCACCGCCTCTCCTCCTCCTCCTCCTCCTCCTCCTTCTTCTTGTTCTTCTTGTTCTTCTTCTTCTTCTTCTGGCATTTGCTTTCTACTCTGCTACCAAATTTCAGTATGAAATTTATATAAAGTTGTTAACCAATGTTATCTCAATAAATTTAATTTACAAAAATTCAATCAAACAATACAATATTATTAACTATAGTTACCATGTTACTCATTAGATCCTCAGAACTCATTCATCTTATAACTGAGATGTGTACCCATTTACTAACCTCTCCCTATGTCTCAGAACCCCAGCCCTTTGTTCCTCTGTCTGACTTGTTTTACTTAGCATAATGCTCTCCAGATTTATCCATGTTGTCTAAAAGGAGAGGATTTCCTCTTTTAAGACTGAATTTATTTATATATATATATATAATATATATTTAATGGATTTAAATATATAAATAATGAATTTATATATATAAATACATATATAAATATAATGTGCTTTTTGCTTTTGCTGTGCAGAACCTTTTTAGTTTGATATTTGATGTAATCCCACTTGTTTATTTGCCCTTTTTTTACCTTTGTTTTTAGTGTCAAATTCCAAAACCATTGTCAAGACCTGTGTTAAAGAGCTTATCCACTAAGTTTTCTTATAGGAGTTTTAAGATTTCACATTCTACTTGCAAATGTTTAATCCATTATAAATTGATATTTTATATAGTTTAAGCTAGGAGTCCAGTTTTATCTTCTTGCATGTGGCTGCCCAGTTTTCCCAACACCATTCACTGAAGAGACTGCCCTTTCCCCACTGAGCACTTTGGCTCCCTTGTCAACTGACCATAAATGCATGGGTTTATTTCTGGGTTCTTTATTCTGTTCCATTGATCTCCGTGTCTGTTTTTTTACAAATACATATTATTTTGATGACTGCACTTTTTAAATATTGTTTGAAATCAGGAAGTGTAATGTGTCCAGCTTTGTTCTTTTTTCTCAAAATTGCTTAGTTGGGGGGTCTTTTGTGATTCTAAACAATTTGAAGATTTTGTCCTATTTTTGTGAAAAAAAAATGCCATTTTGATGGGGATTGCTTTGAATTGGTAGTATGGACATTTTAACAATATTAATTTTTCCAATCTGTGATCATTCCTGATAATTCATTGTCGATGTATAGAAATACAATTGATTTATATGTATTGATTTTGTATCTTGTAAATCTATTTAAAGAATTTGTTAGTTCTAACCATTTTAAGCAGGTAGAGTCTTTAGGGTTTTGCATATATAATATTTCAGCTGCAAATAGCAGTAGTTTTATTTCCTTCTTTTGCATGCCTTTGATTTCCTTTGGATGATCTTTGATTTTGATGCATTTTATTTCTTTTTCTTGCCTAATTGCTTTGACTGGGGCTTCCAGGACTATGCTGAATGAAAGTGGAGAGAGTGGGCATCTTTGATTTGTTCTTATTTTAGAGGAAAATCTTTCAGTGTTTCACCATTAAATATGGTGTGAGCTACAGATGTGTCATATATGGTCTTCAATATGTTCAGGTATGTTTCCTCTATACCCAGTTTGTTGAGGGTTTATTATGAAAAGATGTTGCATTTTGTCAAATGCTTTTCCCCCCTGCATCTATCGAGATAGTCATATAGTTTTTATTCACTTTGTTAATGTGATATATCACATTTTTGATTTGCATGTGTTGAACCATATTTGCATCTCTAGAATAAATTCTGCTACTCATTGTGTATGATCATTTTAATGAACTGTTGAATTTGGTTTGCTAGAAATTTGTTGAGGATTTTTTCATCTATTTCCATCAGGGATATTTAACCTATATTTTTCTTTTCTTGTACTTTCCCTGACTGGTTTTGGTATTGGAGTAATACTGGCCTTGTAAAATAAGTTTGGGAGTGTTTCCTATTCTCTTTTTTGGAAAAGTTTGAGAAGGATTGGTGTCACTTCTTTTTTAAATGTTTGGTAGAATTTACATCTCCTTATATTACGAAGAGTTTGATAATGTATCTCAGCATAGATGCTTTTCTTTGTTGTATGTATTTTAATTTTATTATTTGAAACTATTTTGTAGACCTATTCATAGGCTTTAACAGACTGCTAAAGAGATCCATATATACAAAAAAAAAAAAAAAAAAAGTTAAGAGCATCTACATTAGAGTGAGACAAAAACCAAAAACATATGGTTAGAAGTCTAAAAGGAACTGGACACTTGGCTACTTTTCTCCCAAGTGTCTGCCATATAAAACTTTCCACGTGCTCAAGAATCACCTGGAGAATCTCATTAAAATGCTGATCTGAATCATCAGACCTGACTGGCATGGTGCCCTGGAGTTTGCATTTCTTAGTTCCCAGGTGAAGCTGATCTGCTGGCCCATGAATCATTGTGAGTAGTAAGGTTGTGAGTCTTACCACGTTTTAGCTTCTTCTCTTTTAGAGTGTTTATCTATTTTCTTTCACTCACCTAGTACTAAGCCACAGATGGTATTTGTAAAAGCTGATACAAGTTTATGTCATCAAATTTAAGAGAGGGTGTTTTCCAACTGGCTGGCCAGACTATAAGCATTTTTCATCATCAAAAGAGCAAATATCTCTGAGAAGCTTCAAAGTAAAAACCTGTGCCATTGGCCCAAATAATGAGCATGAGGATTGTGAGTACCCTCTTCTTATCAGGGGCTCTAATGGGTTTTCCTGGTGGGGAAATTCAATAACAACATAAGGCGAATGTTATTAGCTGAAAGGGTTTTTAAATCAAACTGGATAATCACATCTTCTCCCCTCCCTCTTTAGAAGGTCAGAGAATAGTAATAGAGGCTTTAAAAATGCTTTGTGCATTGTTCTCCTTAGCTAAAAGAATGGACTTGATTAGGCAAATGGCCTTTGTGTTGCCACATTTCCTATCATTGGAAACTTCTGGAAAGGAAAGATCATTATCAAGGCAATCAACCATTGTCACAGGTTAGTGGTCTCTGGTGGCCTTTTCCAAACCTTTCTCTAGGGCATTGGTTTCCCAAAGAAAGTTGGGAAACATCTGGTCTCTCCAGCCCAACCTCCTCACACTGCATTTGCAATCACATTCACTTTTGGCCTCAGCTAATCACTAATTTGTTCATGCTGCAATCTTTAAAGCAAGAGCTCTGGGGCTTCTCTTCCAGACCAGTCTTTGGATGTCTCATTTCTCTGATCATCATTAATTCTTTTCCAACTCACTGAACAGCCCAGTCTCATAGGAGAAAGCAATTTGCTTCAACCACAAAATATGAGGTAGATTCAGAATTGAAAACAACATGGAATTAAATCCCAGAAATTAAAGGATGGCCTGGGCAAGGGTGCGTTGTGCATACCTCCTCTTCTCATCCAGATACCAGAGCCTTAGTAACTCGAATCTCTGTGACCACCACCTCAGTCCAAGCTTCATGTCCTGCTACTCTCCATGTGGCCCAAAGTCCCCCATGCTATAGTCTCTGATTATGTCAGAACCATGCTAAAGTATTTTATGATTCTCCATATCCTGCAGTAAAAAGCCCTCCCTTAGTGGAATATCTAAGTCCCTGGGTAACCTGCCCTTTCTCATAGTTTCTTGCACTCTCCAACCTCAGTCAGCTCAAACTGCTCATAGGTTTCCAAATGCCCCGTGTTCTTATGATTACATATACCCTGGCCCAGACTCTTCCCTTTTCCTCAAATGTTACCTACCCACTTATCTGCCTAAAAATACCTGCACCTCTGAATTGAGATTCTTGGTAAAAAGCCTTTGTTGCTTTTGCAAAGGAAAATCGCTTTTTCCTCATGCCATGTCTTGTTCAGAGCATCCCTGTACTCTTATCACAGTGCTCTACAGTTCCTTTTGTGTCTGTAGGACCACTCCACTAAACTGTGAGCCTTGGGAGCCCCTGGGCTGGGTGGATTCCTCTAATGCCCAGACTCTAGCATAGTGCCCATCACAGAGGAGGCACTTCCTCAATGTCCCTTAAATGGTTGATTGATTGTCTAGCTTATCTCTCTGTCTCTCTCTCAAGTAACTAGGAGAAAAAAGGTCAGAAGAGAAGGCAAGAATGTTGACATGACCACAAATATGTGAAATAAAGGTTTGAGTCATCGCTAACATAGTGAACACAATGTAGAACTGGTTGTCTATAAAAGGACATCTGAGCAGTGATTTTTCATTCTCTGCCTGATGTAACTAGATAGAGTAATTTTCCTTGAACCTCAGATAATATTTACTTTCCCCAAAGGTGGCTGGGCTCAATGTGTAGACAGGCAAGTGGAATTTGGGAGAAAAGAATATAGTCAGATTATTATTATTACTTGGCTGGCTTTTCTTATTATTTCTCTCTGTGGTCATAGATGGACCTCTCAAAGGTCCCATAGTTGATGGATCAACTTACTTGAGACAGAGAAACTGAACTACCCACTCTGGATTTACAGCATGCCGTGTGTGCTGCAAATGTGCTTTTCTGCAGAGACAGCTCTTGGAACTTCTATGTTTGAAGCCTGTGTTGTTCTGAAAGGGCATGGTTTCTTTTGTCTTCAGTGCCTTCATTCTTTTTAAAGCATAGTTGTCATAAAATATTATATTGCTTATATTCATTTCATATGTACAATAAGTGATTTGACATTTTTATACTTTTACAATGTTCTTCTTTATTCTTAAAATCTCTACTTTTCTGAAATTGGAGTTCACAGAAAGAAGGAAAGAAAATTGAGTAGAGTGTCCCTTCCTGTTGCTTTTCCAGCTTCCTGTTTCCTTCAGCAGGAAAACTCAGGCATTTTCTAAGTGTTTTGATACGACAAATTTATCCTATTGATTAATCTGCAAACATCTGAATTTCATGTAGTTCCTTGATCCACACAAAACCCATTCCTACAACTGTGCTCCTCCGGTCTTGCTGTCCTTTTACTCTCTGCTCCTATTCATGCATTTCCACGAACCGGTTCTGCAGGGTGTCACTTAACCATCAAAATCAAATGACTGTGTACCAGTAGTAAAATGCCACCCACACAACAAGAGGTATATGTTACAAACTCTTACAAACTCAATCATTTTAAGGTGTTTTCTCTGGGGGTGATTTTGCAAATGCCCTAAAGATGTGAAACATCTATGAATCTTTTACGCTAGTTTTGATTGTTTTTTTAGAGAGAGGGGAAGGGAAGGAGAAAGAGAGGGAAAGAAATATCTATTTGTTGCCTCTCACACACCCCCAACTGGGGACCTGGCCCACAACCCAGGCATGTGCCCCAGACTAGGAATCAAACTGGTGACTCTTTGGTTTGCAGGCCCATGTTCAATCCACTGAGCTACACCAGCCAGGGCCCTTTATGCTAGTTTTTGGACCCAACATATTTTAAAGTATTGTACCTGCATACATATCCCCAACATCTTTTCTTCTCAGGGTTGACATATTATCTGGTTAGAGGACAGGAATGACTTTTAACTTGTTGCTTAAGCATGTCCTCAGGAAGGCAATGTTTGTTTCTATTAATATTGACTGACCCTCCATGAGAGACACCAACATCAAATTTTAGCAACCAGTTATTTTCAGAACAGAAGTACGGGAGAAGGTACAGGAGAAAGCCAATGACGACTATGCGAGCACTAGGCAGTGGGACTTACCGAAGCAACTGGAGTTGCTTTATCTGGTCCAGAGGCACGGGAGGACGTGAAGCTCTTCCAAAGAGATAGCTAAATGGACTCCTTGAAAAATTAGAAAAATAGAGGAAAAACAATATTTTCATTATTTTTATCTATAATGACTATCTATAATTAGTGATGCTGAAGAAACACAGAGACTTGGCATGATTGTACATTTGCTTCAAGGGCGATGCTAAGTTTGAGAGGAATGACAGAGGTCAGCCCAGCTGTGTCTTCACAGAGGCTTGGCTGGGGAGTACTGCATTTTGCATGGCATTGTCAGGGATTGAGGCCAATACTTGGGATCATTTTGGGACACTGAGCTTTTTAAACATTGGATGAAGAAGATGAACAAGTGTATCTGTAGAATTTGCTGTCATTTCCAGAGAACTGCATAGGAAAAAAGAGAAAAGCATTCTCTGAAGTTTTGGGGGAAGGTAATGTTCTCTTTGGTCTAAAATGATAAACATGTATCCTGCTGAATACTAAGAAGTAGGAAGAAAATATATGCCAGGTGTTCTTCGTGGTTGACAGTTCTAGGCAGTTGGTGAAAGCAGGTGAGGCAGAAAGGGGGTTCCAAATGAAACCCAAGCATTGGGCATGGTTGAGTTTTATGTGATTCTGGAAATATCTAGAATTTTGGTTGGAAGACTGCTAAAATGATATTTGCCTCTAGAGAATGGGGAGAGAGAGACTGAGAAGCAGATAAATTTGGCCCATTGGCCAAAACTCACTTAAAAGAAATGAAGAGAAGTTTCCATATAAGGCATGATTACCTGTTTTACTTGTTCCTAAGCCTAGGATGTAAAGGAATTAAGTCTAGAAAAGTGAGATAATATGTATAGGTTTAGCAGGTAGGGAGAAGACAAAAATAAAGTCCTAAAAATTTATCTTCATTAAAATTCTTTTAAGACCAGGCAGCTGAGTGCTGGCCTGTGAACCAAAGGGTTGCCTGTTCGATTCCCAGTCAGGGCACACTCCTGGGTTGTGGGCCAGGTCCCCAGTTTGGAGCATGAGAGAGGCAACCACACATTGCTGTTTCTTTCCCCCTCTTTATACCTCCCTGCCCCACTCTAAAACTAAATAAATAAAATCTTTTTTTAAAAAAGAAGAAAATTAAACAAACAAACAAACAAATAAAATTCTTTAAAGATGTTGGGCCATTAGTAAAACTACCTTGAGATCCACATGCCAAATATCATCCAAAATAGGGAGAAACACGTGACTCCTATTTCTGCACGAAAGTTCATGGTGTTAGTACCCTGCATAATCCAGCACACTGTGAATACATAAGCTGATATTCATGGGGGAGAAAAAATTATTGGATTTGAGCAATAGCTTTTTTATTATAAATATCATTCACATCTGTATCTATATATGTCAAGCATTATATTTTAATGCTTTCTCTTTTAAAGGCATTCTCTTCACTCTCACAATAACCATATAAGGTAGTTATTATTGTTTGTTATGATCATTTCAGCTATCACCAGACTGAGCTAAAATTTATATAATGTTAAGAATAATTATTGTCTCTTACGATAAAAGTCTGAGAAGCCAAAGATTCCTAGAGGAAGTGCCAAAACCAGTGCACTGGTTTATGAATATCTTTAAGGGTGTAGGATTTTTCCACCTCTCCATTTGCCATCCTTTGTATGTTTGCTTCTTTCTCAGCGTTGTTTGTCACAGGTGGCTGAAGGCCTGGCATCACCATACAGATGCAAGTACTGGCAAAGGAAAAGAGAGTTTCCCCCCTTACAGCTCAGAGGTCTCTAAGCAGGCGTGTCCTGAGGTCCCACTGGATTTCACTGGATTGAATCATATGCTCGGGTGCTGGGTTCAAAGAAAGCTGGAAAAATGAATAATGGCATTTTTCATCTGCACTGTGGAAGCAAGGCTCTGACCACAAAGGTGGGGACTTGGAGTGACGATGAAGTAAGCAGCAATCATTTTATATGTGAGGGGAACACAGAGGACAACAGACTTTCCCCAGACCACAGAGCTCAGAGAGGCTACACAGGGTCTGAAACCCGTGCTCTTTATAACCAAACTGTGACATACTCACTGTGCAGTCACTCTGAGACCCAACCATGTCTTGGAATACCTTGGATATATAAAATGACCAAAGTCTGAGATGATGCTTAATTACGCCCCACTGATGTTTCTACCATTACCTTTTGCCCCTTTATGGAGAAGGCAGAGGGTGAGTTTGCTGCCTGCCTGTTTTCTTTTCCCAGCTTCCCATTTGACATTGGCGTATTGCTTTTTTTTTTTTTTAGTAACTGGAAAAATCCACCAATGCTATTCTAACAACACACATTATAGGATAAATCCCTATGAAACATCAAGGAAGCTTCTTTGATTTGAATGCTTCTTTAAGTTTGTCAAAGCCTACAAAGAAGGACATTTTGCTAAAGAACTAAAAGCTTCAAAAACTCTCAGAAGAACTTTCTTTGTGGTTGTTCTTTCAGATTCCTTAAACCCCCCTCATTGCTCTTGAAGCGTCCCTTCAATTTTCAAATGATCCTTTAGAGCCCAGATCATTTGCCAAGGCATATCTAAGAGCTGAAGGAAAAGGAGATGGAAAATATGGTATCTGTGACATGGTGTGTAGCACAGAGGGTTGAAGCACACTCCCAAGTTCAGCCTACATTAATTAGCGGCCATGCACTTCCACCTCAACCTTTCCAACTTTCTTGTCATCACACTGGCACAGTCCAATAACCAGGCAAATAAGGCTTCCAGTTTAGTCTGCGGTGCCATAAACATTCTGGCCATGAAATAAAATATTGACAATCAGTCAGAAGAATCAAGTTTTTCTATTTTTTACCTGTCAGGCTGCATTTGGCATTTTAGCTGAGTCAAGAAAAGGTGCTCAGATATAGTAAAATGAGCAGGTGAGCACTTTGGGAGTCCAAAAGAAATTAGTTTCACTTGTTGTTAACTATATGACCTTGGACTTAGGATCTCTGAGGATCAGTTTGCTCAGTGGATAAACAAAAGTGCTTATGTGCACTAACAAGTTTTTTGTAAGAATTAATATAAATAAGACATTATGCTCTTCCTATGTAAAAACCAATACTAACACTTATTTCACTTTCCCCTTTATACTTCCCCAGAGCACTCTTCCTGTTCTAAAATTTAGCCATTTATTTACTCACTCATTATTTTTCAATCACTCATTCATTAGCTGTTTATTAAACACCTCTTGTTGCCTATTTCAAAGCTGAAGTTCAAAGTGGTTTATCTCTGGATTAACTACTATGAATAACACAGTCGATGTATCAGAGGGCACTAGGTCTAGTCTAGGAACTGGATGAGTAAACCAGATATTCCAAAGTAGCAACTAGAATAACAGGGCTTTCTTTATTTTATGCATACATCCTTTTTTTTTTAACATTTAGATTTGGGTGCCTTTAGGAAGGACAGTGGATCTCCAATTAGCCAAAAGCCCACTATTTTCTACAGGGGTAGACAAAAGCAGGTTTATAGTTGTGAGTATGCAAAACACTGTTGATTCTTGTATTATTATTAATTAGTTACTGTGTTATTTTCCATATGAACAACTATAAACCTACTTTGCCCCACTCTGCATGATTTATATCCTGGGTCATCTCCCACTTCTTTTACTTTTCTGGATCCTAAAGAGATTTGTGTGTGACCTGAATATAAACAATAATTGCGATATTGCAGGAAAAATATTAACGGACACAGGTTCAACTTGCTAAAAAACACTAGGATAGCCCTCACCAGGTGGCTCAGTTGGTCCAAGAGTCACCCATACACCAAAATGTTGCAGGTTCGGCCCCCAGTTGGGGCAAGTGCAGGAGACAACTCATCGATGTTTCTTCCTCACACTGACGTTTCTCTCCCTTTCTCTCATGTTTCTCTTTCTCCTTCTCTCTCCTGGTTCCTTCCTCTCTCTCTAAAATCAATAAAAGCATATCCTCAGGTGAGGATTTAAAAAAAGAATATGAAGACAGTGTTGCTAACTCTAGAATAAATAGAATAGTGGAAATGGCCCCACACGTATCTTATTGATGGGATTGACTTTGGCTCCCTGACATCTAGATACAAATCAGACAAGAAAGCAATCACGTTCTACCACCTCTGAAAGAGACACCCACCTTTAGCATGCAGACATGAGGAAACTTGAAATCGGCATTTCAAGATGAATAATTCAAGTGCAGTATATTTTAGATTATTTTACTAGGAAATTTATTAACTGGAAAACACCTTTTTAAACCACTTTAATAAAGAGCATTTCAACCATTCAACATTTTAATTTTATTTTGTTTTGCATCTTAATTAAAATTTTGCATTCTAATTTCCTTTTCCCCCCTCCTCTCATATAGCATATTTGGACTGCACAGTGATTTTTTTTTCAGCCATTAAAAAGGACCTAATTTGCCTAGGCTGTGGGCAGAGTTGGAAAGGCGTTTGAATATAAGACCAAAACCCATCCTGGCCATGGGTGCCAGCGAGTGCCATTGTCTGTTCTGGCTTAAAAAACAATGGGGACAATTCTGGGGTTTGCAGCCAATGGGTGTGTCTCGGACAGTGACAGCAATGCCACAGATCCCGCATTTGGTGGTTCCAGGCCTCAGCCAGAAGCATACTCGGGGTGCAGGGTTGCTGGCATTCCCACAGTTGCCCAACGATTTCCCTGCCTCCCTCTGCCAGCCTCCCCATGTCCACTATTGCTGACCCCATGTCTGAGAAGAGGCTCTACTTACAGAAAAGAACCAATCACCAGTCATATTATATACAGATTCTTGTTATTGTGGGGTAGTATCATAGGACTTTGCTGTGTATATTTTACTTTTTCTTTAAAAGGTAGGCCTTTGTGTACTTGTCTTTCTGAGAAGACTATAAGGTTTCCGAGGTCAAGGACTTTGCTCTCTTGCATCTTTTATGTCTCTTCTGCCTCAGTGCATTGCATATGGCATTCCATGTAACAGACGGTCAATCTGTGTTGGTTTGTAAATACAGTCAATGAGTGGATCAGCACAGAGTTACCACACGGAAAAGGAATCAGCAATTCTGCTCTTGAGTCATAGCTACATCCATGACTATTTTAATAACCTGGTAGAAGTCAATACATTCTAAGGATTTTTTTTAAGTAAGGATTAAAAATATATATATAGGGATCATAATGTCTACCCTATCCACCACACAGGGCATTGTGAAGGTCAAGCCAGACAGTTCCTGTGAAACACAATCATGCTGATAACACTATAGAAGTGTCGTGTGGACTAGTCATTTTAATAATTATTGGCAGAAATGAATTCTTATCAGACTGTGGCAGAAAATGAGCAGTAACTGTCTTTCCTCTTTGACTGGCGTGACATTTACACAGTCACTCGCCAGTGATCTGTATGCTCTAGGGATAAGTCATATAGATGGTCCTCGCTGTGGGGTTGGCTCTATCTAGAGATGTGTTTTATCCCAGAAAACTAAAATTATTCCTGGGGGGATTACCAATAATAGTACATACATACCGTCTGGGACCCAGAACGCAGACAGGTTAGGAGGGAAGAAAGCCGCGTAGGACGCACAGAGATGACGCACTGCGAGCCAGGCTTGCTCTGGGGATGTAAGAGTGTCTCTGAACATTCACCCCAAAGCTAAGTGATAAGCCTCCCGCGTTGGTCTGCCTCTCTCTGGCTGAGCCACGGTCCCCCTGTGTTCTCTGAGCTTCCTCTACGACCCGACAAATCGTGCTCTCCCCTTTCACTTTCCCAGTCTTTGGACGGTGTTGTTAGAGTGCAGCACCTTGCCTTTCATCCTTCACTCTCAGATCATTATTAACCAGCTACCAGCTAAAATTTCTATGCTAGACATATTGATTCCTAGGGCTGTCACAGCAAATTACCAGAAACTTAGAGGCTTCCAACAAGAGATTTATTCTCTCACAATTCTGGAGGCCACCAGCCCAGAATCTAAGTGTCAGCAAGACTACACTCCCTCGGAGACCCTGGGGAACAATCTGTTCTTTGCCCCTTCCAGCTTCTGGTGGCTCCAGGCCTTCCTTGGCTTATGCTCTATAACCCTAAATTATGCTTCTGGCTTTGTATGCACATTCCCCCCCACCTCTCTGTCTGTCTGTCTGTCTGTCTCTTTACTTCTGGCTATTACTAGAACACCTCTCATTGGACATAGGGCCCACTGGGTGATTCAGGATGATCGTAGCTCAAAATCTTTAATTATATCTGCAGAGATCCTCTTGTTTTTCAAATAAGGTCACATTCACAGATTTCAAAATTTAGGGTGTGGACATACCTTTGGTTGGAGGGGCACCCCCATTTAACTTGGCAAAGAAATACTTCCTTGCTTTTCATGATAACGTATCACTTAAGATGTATTCCCAAACAATATAATTTCACTTGTAAAAAATGTTTAACTTTATATGAAATATATACTGTAAAGAATCTTTTGTACCTTGCTTCTTTGGCTCAACATTAGGTTTGTAAGATCTATCCACACTTGTTTACATTTACAGCTGAAATACAATACAGCAGACTAGTGTAAAAGGGCCACAACTGTGTACCCATTCCACTTTTGAAGTGCACTGGGCTGTTGCAAACCATTTTGTCCTAAGCATTTTTGTGCATAGATTCCTTTGCATATGTGCATGATCATCAAATTTGTTAATTCCTGGAAACTCTTTTTCTGAAGTTGTTTGACCAATTTTTACTCCCACCAGCAATGTATGAAGATACATACCTGTTACATAACATGTAGCGTGACTACTTGTCAATCACCAAGGATTTTGACTGGATTGCATTAAATTTACAGAATAATTTGTGTATATCACCTTCTAAAGCACTTTGGTTTTGTTTCATATATAACACTATGACATTTAAATTATATGTGTGGAGTACTTTTACTGCTGTTGTTGAAATGAGCATGAAGGAAGAAAGGAAAATAAGAAGTACATTACCATGACAGGGAGAAAGTTTTGATGAAGGAAATGGAGAGGTTGAAACCCGTGAGGCTATGAGTGTCGCTAACGTAGGTGAGAATAGAGGTATGAGATGAAAGAACCCCCAACAAATCTGAGGAGGAAGTTCAAAGGGAACACAGTGGGAGAAGGGGGAAGGGTCTGAAACTGCTCCCCCAGGGACGGGAGTGGGAGAGAATGAAAATGGAACAAAATAGAGACAGAGGTCATGAGGTTCAGAGCTAGTGTTTGAAATCTTGAATGAAAGAGACATGGGCATTTCCCAGAAAAGTAGCAAAAGACAAGCGCATGTAATGCATGAAATCATGAAGGCATGAAGGGGCATCAGGGCAGGAAAGGCACTGCAGCTGTCAATCCCACCACGCATGGGACATGGCCTGGCATGCTGAGCTTTCCACCCTACAATTTGAGAAGGTGAGACTTGGAGCAATGTGAAATCCAGTCCCTGTGTGTTTGCCATCCCCGTAGGAGGGAGTTGTCACATTGTTCAAAGTGGCTAGCTTTATCTGCTCATACTGTAGGTCCCCTTCGATAGCCAAAGCCTTATTTTCAGACAGACACTTTACTATTAGGATGTGTCAGTGGAAAAGTACTTGCCTTATGAGTCTCACAAAATATTAACATTTTGGACTCACTCAAAAAAAGGAATTTAGCAGCTTTGTGGAGGCATACTTGACAGAACATAAACAAATTAAAAGTACGCACCTTGACAAGTGTGTCGTGGGTATGCCCCTATGAAACCATCGTGACAATCAAGACGAAGGACAAGTTTCCTCACTCTTGTCAGTCATCTGTTGCTTCTGGCTCTCCTTGACCTTTCCCCATTCCCAGGCCACCGCGGGTTTGCCTTTTGCAACTAGAGATTCACTGACATTTCCTATAATTTCATATAAATGAGATCTTAAAGTATGTATTCTTTTTGACTGGCTATTTTCACTCACTATGTGGTAGCTGTAGGAATTTTCAGACCATTTTCCAAGTGGATGTACTACTTTACATTTCCACCAGTAGCATAGGGGAGTTCTGGTGGGTCCGCATCCTCACTAACACTTGATATGATCTGTCTTTTTAATTTTAGACATTTTAATAGATATGTGGTATCTCACATGGTCTTCTTTATATTTCCTTAATGAGAAATAATGTGGAGCATACTTTTACATATGTATGTTTATATATTGTTTAACTCTTTGTTCAAATTGGTTGTCCAGTTTCTATTAAGCTATTTGGTTATTTACTGGTAATTTTTGAAAAATATTTATATGTTCAGAATACAAGTCCATTGCTTGTATTCAGACCTCATAAAGTGAGTTAGAATTCTCAGCTTCTCAATATTCTGGAGAAATTTGCATACAATTTATTTATTTTGTCTATATGCTTGAAAGAGTTCTGCAGTAAAGCTACCGGGAGCTAGAGTTTTCATTGTGGGAAGATTTTTTTAAAACAAATTCTATTCCTTAAGAGATACAGGGCGACTTAGATTATCTATTTCTCCTTAAGTAAGCTTAGTAGTTTTTGTCTTTCAAGGAATTTGTCCATTTCATCTAAGTCATTGAATGTATGGGCATAAAGTTGCTCATAATATTTTCATTATCCTTTTTAATCATTGTAGAAGGCATGTAGTAACCTTACCTCTCTCATTCTCCTCAACTTACAAGTACTATTGCCTGATGTCAGTCCTCTTTGAAAACATTCTTTCATGTACTTTGTTCTTTTTTTATAGTCATTTCAGGTGGGATAAATGCAATCTCTATTTACTCCATATTGGCCAGAACTTAAAGTCCTATTTAAAATTTTGATAGCATTGAGAAGATCATAATATGTTAATTTTAGACACCCTCTAAGACATATGATAATGTGTTAACTTTTTTCTTATTTTGTCAACTCTTTAAAAGAAAACTGTATGTGTTATCTCTGGATATATTAAAGGTAAAAGGTTCTACAAATCACTGTAAAGGTTCTTGAACTGAATGTTCAGTAGGTCTAAGTAACCATTTTATTTAGCTTTCCAACCATGAGTTGTACAGCACTCAAAATTTATTCTGGGTATTTTGGGTAGGAAGAAATTTACTTATAGGGAAAACTCATACAATTGTTAGAAAGCTGGATGAATAAAGGTCAATACATGAACTTTCAGGACATCCAGGAGTTCAGAAATTTCAGTTGTTTAAGGCACCAGCAAGTATAATGTATGTAATTCCTTGCCAGACATCTGAGAGCCATGGGCGAACTTCCATGCTGGCCACAGGCGTCTGCACCTACAGCTGTCACCAGAGAATAATGCCCTCTGGTTCCCGTCTTCCACCCCATACAAGTGTCTCTTACTGGTGGAATCTAATCAGACTCATGTGGGCAAGAGCATCTGAGAAACTTAGTTTCCAGTTTTCACGCCTAAATGGAACAGAAGACAGACCCCCAAACAATGATGAGCTTAAATATCGACAACCTCAAATTCACAGTTTTAAATGCCAAGTACAATGGATCCTCATGGGAGGAAGATCAAGAATTCAAATATTTCAGTACATCCATCATTCCAGTAGTTCATCCATGGACTCATCCACCCAGGCATCCCCCCACTCAATGCTTACTTATCTCACAAACATGTAATGAGAATTCAGTGGTTGCCAAGTCCTGGGGTACAGGACACAGGTGGGAAGTGCACTGGACCATGCATACATGTATGACTATCAAGGTGATGATGTCATCTCTCATATCCAGTGACTGAACGGGGCATTAGGTTGGGGCTCCACACAAGTTTCCAATGTCAAGTCCTTAACACCACTTTGTAGGCACTAAAGAATCACTCAGCTGGTTCAACTTGACCCTGTTTTCCTTTCCTTCCTAATGTTTCCACTACTCATCACCTTGTACCTTCCAGCAAAGTAGGAAGCAAGTCCTAGCCTCCCAAGTTCTCCTTCCCTTGCTGCTCACAGGAGGATGTAGAAGCAGTATTTCTCTTTAAGGAGTATGCTTCCGATCACTATGTTTAGGTTAAAAAATAGAGACAAGTTTATTTTTAATTTTAGGAAACTACAACATTCTAAAACTTATTGTTTCTGGTACATATTTTCTGCTTTCTGTCCATGATGGTGGTTATAAACCATACTGGACTCCTGTGATCTTTTTTATCTTCTTTTACCAAGGGTGGCATTCACTAATGTTTTTCCCGGCACGCCTTGCCTGTGTTCTCATGACCCATGTCTCCATCAAGCTTCTATCCCCTTTGGATTAGATTGGGATAGCAGAGGAGGTTGGGAGTTGTCTCTCTTCACCAGCTTTTAATTGTCTTAGTGAGCAGTCAGCATTTCAGGGGTCTTATGTCTGAAGGGAACCACAGACCCACATTGGGCATAATGAAATGGTTGGGAAAAAAATGAAACACTTGCTAAGAAGGATAAGGAAGGAGAAGAAAAGAAATTGTTCTTAGATTCTGTAAGCATAATGACAGCGAATGGTTTTGATAAACAGCTACAAATAGGGATTATTACTGAAATTGTTTTCTGAATGCTGCAAATTTAAACAAGTAATATTGTGAGAACTGCTTCTGATTCTCAATAGCACTCTATTAAAAATGGAGAATATAAAGATCTCTTAAAATTCATTTTTTATAGAAAGTTATCCAGAAAGAACTTAGAACTGAACATCTGAAGAAGTTACGTTCTAGCCTTGACACCCACAATCCCCAGTTCTGTAGCTACGGAACATCATGTCCTGGTGTCTTGCTATTGCTGAAGAAGCTATGCTATTATTTAAAGACCCAGTTCTGAAATTCCGTCATTCTATCTTTCCATTTTTCTCTAGTGCTTCAATAAAAATAAAGTGAATGAAGCCGGCAGTTACCCTGCGACCATCTAGAACTAAGTTGCATCACTCATTTTTAAGGAATTTTTCCCCTTTTCAATTGTAAGTGAGTTTAACTTAAAGTTGGCCTCAACGTGCTCTGCTCCCTTACTATTTTGGGGATCAGCTCTGCTTCTGTTTACAACTCCGTGGTGATTGTTAATCAAGCAGCCAACAGGTGGCGCTGCAGGTCTGTGTCAACTTCACAACCACTGACTTTTCTGCTTTTTTATGGTAGTAGAATATCAGCACCTCTGCGTGTGTGTTTTTTTTTTAATTCAAAATACAAAGGGCCCAGTGAAATAGCCTAATAAGCCTCCAATCGGTATAAACCCCAAGGATCAATAATATGTGTTAGCTGCTTGCTAATGAATCCGACTGCTATAGGGAAGACATTCCCCAATCTCCTGCCCCCATAAAAATGTACTGCCAGAAAAGTTTGCCTCTTTAGTTGCTCGAATATATTGAAAGAGGAAATCTATGTCCATGAAAAGGCAGTATTCCAGCCCGGGAACATTCAATATGATTTCATATATGTCATGATGGAGACCAAGAAACTTTTTAGAACTATTTAGGTATTCAGCCAAATTTGCAATGCCAAACATTTTTAATTTAAAAAAAAACCCATAGCATTTATATCTGGTAGTATTCTTGGTGATAACTGAATTCAAGTGAACTTGTGTTGCAGATGGGGTAGCATAGTCCTAGCAATGCTGTATGACCTTCAGGAAACTGTGACTACTTAATAGCTGATCCTCAATTATAATTGAGGTCTGGCCTAAGTCTACGTGGTCTCTGCAGGCCTTTAGTTCATTCAAGTAAGTTCTAGATTTAGGCAAATCCCAAGCCTCGATTTCCCCATTCATTAAAATATTCTCCCCTCCCCTCCCCACCCCTCCCCTCCCCTCCTCTCCCATTCTCCCTCTTTACCTCCATTTCTTCCTTTCTCCCTCTCCCTTTCTCTCTCTCTCTCTCTCTCTCTCTGTTTCTTTCTTTATGATTTACTGACTCTTGTATTTCATATTTGCTAGGGTTGCTTACAAGGGTTAGGAATTCTTATTCTCTGATTTTCAGGATGAGAAATCAGCTGAGTTTATAATTCAGTGAAACATTATGGCAGTCACCCTTTTATGACATGCACTATACAGCTTGGACAAGTTGTACCAATCTTGTCTAAAATTCCTTTTTTTAAGATCAATAAACTAACAAAGAAAGCAGCTGTTTGATCTACAAAGGAGCAGAGGAGCTAGTGGTGCAGGAGGAGGGTGAGTAAACATCTGGTTTTCTTCTTTGTTGTTAAGGGATTCTTTAGGGATCTCTTGGGCTCTTACTTGCTCTGAAGGATCTGTAGTCGGATTTGCAAAAGGAACAGGTTCTGACCTCCCCTCTACCTGTCACGTTGAGCCAACCTCTGGGACCCTGGAGAGAGGGTAACAAAGATCACTGTCGCTCAGATGAACCTGCTTTCTAAATTGTTCTTGGTCAAATGGCTTGAGCAGCTGCCCAGGAATGTTGAGGAGCAAGGACTGGAGGTCTGAGGTAGTGGTTCAGGTTGTCGTCCCTCTCCTGTGTTGTCCGAGAAAAAGTGACCCCGTGGGAAGTTCCTGCCAAATGCAATGCAGAACGAGAAGATATTTATCTGCCAAATGCTAATTAATAATGATAATAGCTGATGCTATATATCAGGTCTATCTCTCCACTTCTTACCACAACCTTGATGACAGATATTAGTCATTTCTTTGCCAGCTGAGCACAGTGAAATTCAGATCGACTAAATTACTTGTCCAGAGTTATCATCATAATAAATAACCAGTGGGTGAGCTGCAGGTGGTTCATACTATTATATACAGTAGAACTAGGATTTAGTTTTGAGTTTGTTTGCACCGCTAGTGTTCTTTGCTTGTAAGTGGACTCAAATCTGTAACTATAGCTTAGAAACATAATGAGCTAGAAGGATATAAAAATTTTAATGCCAGGCTAAACCATAACTTCTTCAGATGTATTATTTTATTAATCTATTACCTTTTGGGTAAATCTATTGGGTTCTTAATAGAGACATATGTTAACAACTGAAACATATAAAAGAAACACATGCACAGCCTCATCGCCACAATACAAAGCAGCTTTTCAAAAATCAGACACGTGGGCCTATGAAACCTGAGTGGAGGGTCCAGCTTCAAGGCTTGGGGTAGTGGGCACCGAGGCTATTCAGACATTCCAAATATGAATCTTGGCTTTTTCACCTCTGCGGAGAATAATTTTTCTATATTTGTTCCTGAACACAAAAGCATAAAACCAGAGCAGCCTTATTTTCCATCTTCTCTGTCTCATGCACCTGGGGAACATGTCGGGAAGATGCAGCTTGTAAATGTTTGTATTGAGAAGAGAAAAATGGTGATTATTTTTCAACTCAGCTGTGAATTTCCATCTGGGTGATTTAGTTTCAGGACTTTTCTCTGTTTCCTTACCAGGTAAATTCTGAAACAGTCAAGAATGTTAATGGCCACATGCAATTGAAAACTACTATTAGCATTAGCTTCTAGGGGCTTACTTTTCTCAAGTAGTGATACAGTTAGATGTAGGCAGTTGCTGGGATGGGCTTAGTGGCTTGATAGTGTCAAGGAGGCTGACATTTGTGACTGTCTCAGCCTTGCCTTCCAATTTGGGCATGAGATGGCTGCCCAAGTATTAGACCCATGTCTGCAGTCAAAACAGGAAGAAGAGGGAGGGGAAGCATGACGTAACTCTGTCTTCTTTATTAGTGGAGTCAAACCTTTTCAGACTTCTGCTTACATCTCCTTGACTATCACCGAGTCACATGGCCACCCCTAGGCACAGGGTAGGTTGGGGAAGTATGAGTTTAGCTGGCATGCTGTCTCAGTGAAAGGTGGCAAGGGAAAAGGTATTGTTAGAAAATCTGCCACAGTTTTTACCCTGTGAGAGATGGCTCAGGGGATAGGCACCTACACATAAGAGCAGGTACTATGATTCCCACTTTAGTACTTCCTAAAGAATAGGCAATACATGCAGGATGAAATTCATGCATTTAATTCAACAAACACAATACTCATTAAGCATTCTGTTATACACTGAAAACTACAGATACAGTCTCTGATAAAAAGGTTAAACTCTACCACTAGAATGTGCCTCCACCCAAGCCTTAACTGGTTGGCCAGCTGGTGTAATGAGACCAGCAGCCTAGGGCTGGTTAGGTAAAGTACAGGGAAAGTGGTGTGTGTGATGAGGCCAGATGCACACTCAGATCCCTTCTCTCTCATAGCTCTCCTTCTGCCCTTCTAAGCATATGCCTGAAACTGAGGGGGAGAAATGCATTTCAACCACTTTTCTGGCTCCACTGCTCCCTTCTTTCATAGTTATTTGAAATGGGAGAACAATTACTAGTATAATTGTTCAGAGCATGGAATGTTAAGGGCTCATGATTTCCAGTGGGAAAAAATATATTTTTTAAAATTGGTCTTGCAAATGAAAATCAGGTTCCTCTTTTCTGCTCACTCCATCTAGCACATATGGCTATGTGGGGAATTTTCAGCCAGATATTTCACATAGATGTGGCCATACTTTTCTTGCCATATATTTAATTCCTTTCCTCTGTGTAACCATCCACATAGTACAGAATCTCAGGGTGTACACTTAGCAAGAGATAGGAAACATTTATTCTAAGCTGTATGTGACAGTCTAGCTCTTAATGATGAGTTTTCCACTATAGGGATGAGAGTATCACACAGTTATTAATGAAGTAAGCTTGGTCCCCTTTTTTGTATTAGTCATTGTGGCTATAGCTCCTTTGGGAATCCCCTGGAAAGAGAAGTAATATACAGGGCAGGACTAGAGATTCCTAGGTCTCTTGGAAAAATATCAATAATATCGCCCCAAACCCACATTGTCAACCAAAGTAAATTTGTACAGAGGATGAAAATAGGAAAATATAGAGGTGAGAAAACTTAGCAGTATGCTGTCTGCTTTTCATGCCTCACACCTACCGCTTTCTTAGCTCTTCCCCAGAGCCTGAGAGTAGATCATCTGACTGGTCAGTTTTAAGACATTGACCAGATCACAATTGCCAACGGGTAGTCACCTTGCCTAACAGACAGACAAACAACCCTGGAACTGAGGTTCCCTACTGCTTTTTGTTATATTTTCTTTCCAGTAGAAAAATTAAAATGTCAGTGAGAATTCCTGTCGGAGTTTTTCAAACTTTAATTCTCTCCTCTGATACTATGTATTTAAGTGGGGCAACAAATTTCTTTTTTTCACTTTTCTTCCCTGCCATTTTTTCTTTTCATGTGTATCTTTACACATAGAACCCTGTATTAGTTCATCAAGGCATACGTGGCTATTAATAAAATTGTGATACTTGCATTCCACTACTGCTCTTTGTGTCCAGAGGATTCAACTTTCCCCGCAGGCCAGTTTATCAGAGAGAGCAGTCTTCTTGGCAAACAGCTGCTTAACAAACAAAAATGTGTCTATCAGCACGTTTGTTAACAGTCTTGTCTGATTGACAACCAATTCCACACTCTAACAGGATGAATGTTGACCAGTCCTCGTCAGTTACTTACCCTGAAAGACCTCTGCAGACCACGTGAGCCCAGACACCGCAGTGCCAGTGGTGTCTCACTTCTGGATTCCTCTTGGAGTTGCTTCCTCAACCAAGGTGATATTCCCTCCAACTGCAGCAAATTCCACTGAGCTTATTTTGACTGTATCAACATGTTTCTGGCAGCGTTTTGAGGAACTCAGCACTGGAACTATATACAACTGAGTATATATGACAAACTGGAAAGGGCTGCATACCTGAAGCCCATGTGAGTGAAAACCAAGGAGCTTTTTCTTAGAATTTACCGTGAGGAAAGAAGGAGCTGTGCGTGACAGGTGTAACACCATAGCAAAGCCCTCACCAGCAGAGGAGAAGAAAAATTCCAAGTCTCTGAGAAGAACCCTTGAGCTTCTGATAAATCCCTTCTCCAACTCTGTCCCAGGAGAGAGAATGCTCCCAGATATTGTGGGTATTTGAGAGCAGAGGAGAAACTAGGAACACATAACCCTATGCAATGAGATACATGCCTAGGTAAAAACAAAAAACAAAAAAAAAAACAATAAACAAGGGGCTGGGGATGAGTGGAACAGAGCACCTAACTGTGACTGCACTGAATGAACGAAATTTAAGTTCCTTTACTGGGTGAAATGTGAGCTCAGTTAGATGTTGACTTCAACTGTGGAATATTAAAGCTGCAGAAAAATAACAGTATATTTTTTGTAAACTTATATTTATGGCCTCAAATTTAGTACCTACAATCTAAGTGGGGTGAAGAACAACTGAACAAGCTGTTTGTTAAAGCACTGTGAGCAGTGTAGTTTCAGAACCCCTCAGGCAGACTGTAGTACCTTCCCGTTTACAGACGCATTTCACCCAGCTTGGGCGCCTGTCAACTCCATCCAGCCCCTCCCCTCCCCTGGGAAGCTGCCCCATGGAACAGTCCCCAACACGAACGTCTGGTAGAGTGTGGAAGATGCTTAAGAAAAATGCAAATGTTCATGAGCTCACGGAAGGCACCCTCTGAAGACACCCAGAAATGGATAGAGAGGAGAAAGGTAAAGAGTTTGGAATCACTGTGAGTGACTGAAGACCAAAGCCAGGTACACCTGTGTAATTATGTTGACAGGACACCCTTTGAAATCTGGGAAATCTGGGTTAATATTGTATCCCTTCTGAAAAGATAAATTTTCACTTATCCACATAGTAGAATACTACTCAGGAATAGAGAAAGAAAAAGTAATTGACACATGAAACAATACAGCTGGATTTCAAAATCATTATGCTGAGTGAAACAAGCCAGATTTCCACACCCCCCAAAATTACATACTGTATGATTCCATCCATATAAAATCTTTTAAAATGCAAACTAATCTACATAGATTCCAAAACATGAAAATTAAGCAAATTCTTGACTCCCCAGGGAGGGGTGGGGGAGGTGTGGAGCAAGCACAAAGAGGCACGAGGGTACCCTTGAGGGCGGTGACACGCTCATCGTGATGGTGGTATTGCTTCCAGGGAGGTACACTTATGTCAAAGTACTTCAGGTTTCACAGATGAAACGTGTGCAATTTATTATGTATCAATGATCACCAATAAAGTTCTTGAAAAATTACCACGTTTTGCCTTTGAATTGTCCCCACAATTTAGTACTTTCTTACTCTTTTTGATTGTTTATACAATTTGACCAAATCTGGTCCCTGAGAAGAAGATCTGGTATAATACTTGATTCCTTAATGTGTTTAGAGGAGAATTATGGGTGTTGCTTTAGAAGGTCTTTGTCTAATAATTGAACATTCTATTTTGATTCTGTCTAAGGAAGGAAAAGAACTTGAGGATAGTGATGGCAACAACTAAACAGTAAGTTGAAGGCCAGCCACAGGAAACCAGGGTGGTCCTGATGCCCTGTAAGGTGACAAGGTGACCCAAACAAGCTTGTAGAATGTTGAGAAAGACTTTTAGGAAGACCTTATCCTCAGGAGAATGTGTAGGACAAGGTTAGGCTAAAAGGGCAAGCCCCAGAGGAAACCTTTTAAAATAAATATTTCCAATCTTGGACATTGTTGTCCTCTCAAAATAAACTTTACTTATCTATTTATAGCTTGGGTAACAGGAACCAAGCTCCTCATGTGTTAACACAGGGCAATTCATTCTGAATGTCACTCGGAAATGAAATTTAATCAATCCAGTCCAGATTCCTAGTTTACAATGATATCAGAGAGTTTGGATGTGAAACCTGCCATGAGATAGCATATCTATATTCTTTGTGCTTATTTTTGTATTTTTAAATATATCATTTTGATAAGGGTACACATGCCATGTACATATAATTTAAAGGATAAAGATAAAATGAACACTGAACCCATCACCCAGTTTAAGACAATGTAACCTTAAAGCTCCTTGGGTGTATGTCCCTGACTGGTTCCTCTTACTTTCTCCTTCTGGAGATAATTAATATCTTGAATATCATTAGTCATTCTTGTGCTTTTCTTCATAGCTTTCAATTTATGTAGGTGCCTGTAAACAAGATATCATTTCATTTTACCTGTATTTAACATTTTAAAGGGTGTTCAGTCATAATGACTATATTCTTCCTTGTCTTTTTCACATAGTATTAGGTACTTGAGATTCATTTGTATTGATATGTACAGCAATCGCTGCTTTATTTCAACTGCTCTATAATAGTCCATAAGCTACAATGTATCTGTTTGTACTAAAGTCTATAGAGATTTGGGTTGGTTTCATTTTTTTGTTATAAACAATTGTATTATGCATATTTTACATGTCTTTGTACACAGTGTGATAAGTTTAACTCTAGAGATAGAATTGCTGGAGTTATAGGATATATATATATATATATATATATATATATATATATATATATATATAAATTTACTAGATTATATTAAATCACTTTCCAAAGTGGTTTCTTCATCCCCACTGATTCACTGTCTTGTCAATACTTAGCATAATGAGACTTTACTCTTTTTCAATCAGTGGTTTAATTTGCTGTATTTTTATTTTAATTTTGCATTTTTTGATTAGTAATAAAATTTAGCACCTTCTTATTGCAATTGATCATTTGTGCTATCTTTCCTTTGAAATATGTATTCCTTTCTTTTGCTCATTTTATAGTAAGATGTCTTTTTATTATTAATTTTAGGGGTTCTTAACATATTTTGAATTACAAAGCTTTGTCGATTACATTTGTTGCAAATGTCTTCCCTCATCTTGTGGCTTGTATGTGTGTGTGTTTGTGTGTGTGTTTTTAAGGTGTCAATTTTAATGTAGTGAAATTTATCAATCCTTTCTCTTAAACTTTGTTCTTTTTGCTTTCTTTTGTAGAAAAGCTAAAGGTAGGAAGCTATAACTTTTCTCATGTATATTTTTGTCTCTAAGTTTGCCTTTTTATTTTAAGTTGTTAACCTTTTCAGAATTAATTTTTGAACATTAATTAATTAATTATATGAGATATACACTCAATTTCTTTTTTGTTTGTTTTGGATAACCCATTGTCTTACTATAATTATTTAATATTTTATCCTTTCCCCGGTCATCCACAGACTAATATATATTCAGTTTACTTGTATGTAGTAGTCTGTTTAGGGACTCTCTGTTTGGTTAGTCTGTTTGTCCATCCTTGAGCCAATGTCAAGTTGTCCTCACTAAAATTAAGCTTCAGTTTTTATTTCTGGTTGCACTAGTCATCACACACTTTTTTGTTACCTTCCTGTTCTTCATTCAGCCTATTTCTATATCAAAATAATTCTTGCTTTTCTTGCTTTAAGAAACTTTATTTGTCAAGAAAGCTGTCACCAATTTATACCCTTTCCCCAAGAAAAGGGATTATTTCTCAACTCTGAGAGACCACAGCCTTAGAAGAAATTATCTTACATTATTCTGAGTTATTTCACTCATGCCAATAAATCTTAAGCATTGCTTTCATCTATAAGCAAGCATTTTGCTCCCAAGAGTAATTAACTCATTGTAGACCACATCTAAGACTTCATAAATCGAAAACACTTGGCCTGGAGTTCCGTGGTGAATTTATATGACAAATATTCTGCTTTAATGGAGGACAGCCAACATAAAGAATGGTGCTTCTTCTCACAGAAACATATGCCTTGTTATGAAGAGATTTGGCTGGTTCACAAAAATCATTAAGGTCTGGAAAACAGTGTTTGTGGCTCTGCATCGCAGGATGGTCTTTAAGACCATGTCAAAGCCAGTTCCTTTTTTTATTCCTTCACTCATGCAGAGTGACTTATTAGATATAAGATTACGTGAAGAAAAGGACATAGTTGAAGTTGAGATTTAAGAAGTTCAGCAAAGTCCACGTATTGGAAGAAAGACTATTTCACTACAAAGTACTGAAAGGGTAGGTCCTTTCAGACTTAGAAATTCAATTCGTTCAAAAATAGATAGTAGATTTATCATTGAGAAGCCACTTGATAATTTAAGATTTTTATAAAGACTGATATATAATACAGAATGGCAATTTATTAATTAATGGTTGGCAAAACTTTGTAGTATTTGCCACATCAGATCTGGAACTTTTTTGTGAGCATGGAATAGATTTAATCAATTATTAAATAAATAATTATTAAAAATTATTGTGAGCCAGATATGGTCACAAAAAGTTAAGCTGATTGTGGAATTTGGAAGTTGAATAGTGTCAGGTATGTCGGTTACCTACTACTAAGTAACAGCACCCCAAGCTAGCGGTTTAAGATGTCAATGATCATTTATTTGGCTCCCCAGTCTGTAATCAGGGAAGAACTCAGCAGGGACTGCCTGTCTGTGTTCTGCATTGTAGCCACCAGAACAGCCTGAATGCTGGAGGGGAGTTGAGGCCTGGGAGCCGGATGCATCTGCAGGTTTGCCCATTCCCGTATCTGAGAGCTGATGCTGGGTGTGCATCATACTAGCCACTGGAGTTTTTGGCTGAGGCACCTGGAGGTGGTCCCTTCACAGGGCTGCTTGGCTTTCTAAGAATATGATGACTCTGTTCTGGGAGAGGACACCCTCGAGTTAAAAAGCAGAAATGCAGGGCATTTTTGTGCAGTAACAACACTATGGTCTACTGGGCAGGGCAAAGCAGTTGTAAAGGTCTTCCTAAGTTCAAGGGGAGGAAATGTAGACCTTGACACTCTTTGGGAGCAGTGTCACACTAACATTGTAAGTATACACACACACACACACATATATATATACATATACATATATATAATTTATCTCTATATATACACACATATGTGTGTGTGTGTGTGTGTGTGTGTGTGTGTATATATATGATTAGATATCAATGGTAGCCAATAGCCATCTTTGGAAAACACAACCCGCTGCATCAGCTGTCAGAATCTAACTTATCCATCTCTCCACGTGGAGACATAGCAGCTACTTGGGTAAACAAATGTCATTCTTGCCCCATCTAGAAAGAAAAAACAAGTCATTAACTTTTAAATGGGTAAATTGGATATCACTGAATTGGATGTACTCATGTGAAAAATATATAGACTAGTGGAAAAGACAGTGGGTAAATAATCAAATGCTGTATCAGTCCCAACTCTGTTATTATCTGTGAGAGTTTAGACAGTGTCAACCTTGCTGAACCAGTTTGACAAAGAGGTTTCTTTTACTCTAAAATCATGTGACTTACACATACAATTTAATGACTGAGTATCTTGTTCCTCTAACATATTTTCATTTGTTCTCCCTTTTAAGGAAATATTTATTTAGGGGAAGGTTGTCAAGAAGGATGGTGTCAAAACTGCTAGGAGAAGTACATTTTAAAATCTACAATCCACTGCAAGTCTGAAAACCTTCAAATGCTGTTGCAAAGTTTTTGTTCTGGTGTTTAGAGAAGAAACCAATTTCCCATCAGCTGGTAAAGAATCCAGGGTGGGACAAGAGCAGGTTTACAGTGGTTTGTATGGAAAATAACACAATAATGATAAATAATACAAGAATAAACTCTGTGTTTCCGGTACTCACATTGTAAACCTACTTTTGCCCCACCCTGTATGGTTAAAGAAATCTAGAACATTTCTACTTTTATTAATGACATCTTCTCTTAAAGAGAAATTATAAAGGTAATTTAAAGAGATCAGCAGTGTCCCTTACTAATCACTCTGGAGAGGAACATACTAAGTCGCCCTTCGACCTTTTGGGAGCTATAGATAATTCTTTGTTATGTGAAGCTGTCCTGTGAATTGCTGGCAGCTTAGCACCTCTGCCCTCCACCCATCAGATGACAGTAGCATCCCTTCTCCTTCTTGTGGGAACTGGAACTGTCTTCACAAGTTACGAAACGACTGTAGCAACAGAATCTCTGTTAGGAAACCACTGCTTTAGCATGGCATGCTGGCATTTTGCAGACTTGCTCTGTTCATTCATCTCAGTAAATAACCCAGATTTTGAAAATGCAGTGAGTCCTGGGCATTGTGGCTGTTCAAACTTGTGGAACAGTGATTTTCAGCAGTCGAAGGTTTAGTCCCCAAGATTCTGACTTAACTGAGCCAGAATGTCACCTAGGCAAGGTTTTGTTGTTTTTATTGTTAGTGTGGCTTGTTGGCTTGTTTTTAGCCCCAAAGGTGATTCCAATATCCCATGAGGTATAAGAAACAGTGCCTTAGAGAAAGGCAAGCATCTCATTCTGAGCCTTATGTTTGTGGGCATTTGCCACCAAAATACGGAGGAAAAACAAGCTTTGACAGCGTTCCGGTCTTTTCACACCAGCAATAGTCACTCCGGCCAATCTCAGGAGTCATCTGGCCAATGTCCCCAACAGGAAAGGATACAATTAGAAAGACACAATTATCTATGGATTCAGAGATCAATTCTAAATCTGGAGAAGAAATGGGAAGAGATCTGTATAATTAATCTGACAAAGAGAACTAATGGAAGAATTGAAATGCATAACAAATTAATGACAAAGATAAATACTTACTAGGGTTGTTCTTTGTGTGAGAAGACCCTGTTACTGACAGTGCTTATTGATATCTATTGTTATGGGCAAAGTTAGGAAGGCAGATGTGATGCATGCTTAGTAACAGGGATTACTTTCAATAGTGCCAGTAATAGCATTGTGCATTTCTATGCCCATTATAATCATGTAAGACGAAGATAGATTTGATAAGAAGTGGCCTGGGAAAACCTCAGAGCTTTCCTAGTGTTTAAAGTTTCAAAACAAGCATTTTACTTATCATAGATACTTGCAAGGATTTTTCAAGTGCATATCAGCAAAAAGATATGCTTGATAAAAATTAAATTGTGCCAATTCTCCAACCAGGTGGAAATCTCTTAGTAGTGACTGGCTTCTGGCTCCTAGAGGCTACTAAGAAGAGCAAAGTTATTGACATTTAGAATTCTAGAAATCTTTTGGTTGAGGAGTAGAGCATTGAATGCAGTTTATGAAGGTAAATGGATCACAGTGGCAAGGAGAGCAGCATTTCAGAGGAAGAAAGAGGCAAGGGCTTTCTTGAGAACAATAAATAATTTGTTTCATATGATGCCCAGGCTGTCTGATGTTCACAGAAAGTGCCTGTTTTAAGCAGGCAATTCTGCATTCTCCTTCATACCCTCTTCATCCTCTCACTGCCTCAGTCCCTGCACAATAACAGCAACGCCAGATCTGCTTTTCAGAAAAGACCCAAATTCATAAATTTCTCAAAGAAACAGCAATCTGTGTCACAGTGAAGCAAGCAGAAACACCTCATCCTCTCCACACTTTCCGAACAGCAAAACATGACTCAGCACCATCATCATCCCTGCAAAGAACAAATACCTTTCTACATGTGTGCTTTGGTGGCAAAGACCAAGTAGATCCACAGATGATCCCTGAAGTGAGGATTCCAAAAATCACAACAATTATGGTAAATAGTATACTTTAGTTATTATTAGGTAGTTATCAAAGATTTAGTGGCATAAGAGAATGAAGACAGAAGTGGTATTGAATTCACGTATTTCCTCAAGAAATTACAGGGGTCACAATTTTGATAGTAAACCCAGGGGCTACTTTTTCTATGGGTGAAAGCCATTTCATACACCTGAGGTTCTTGTCTCCTAGGAGGAAATTCTCTACCCTGTGTCAACTTGGTTTTGCTCCATTGCCCTTCTCCCAGCCCTGAGATGGAGAAAAGAGTGTGCCCTTTCAATGGTGTCTGGAAAGCAGAAAATCCTTAATCCTTGTGCTGTCTTGGTGCTGGTTGTCTGTGTGCCATTATTGAATTAGCGACATCGTGATGTCCTTCAGTAACTAAACCAGGATTAGCGAGACCCTCACAGATGTGTTGTTACTAAGAGTACTAAGTTTCTAGGACCAAAAGGAGTAGTTTTAAATTTAAAGGGCTATGCGTCCAAGTTAGAAGGAGAGTTCAAAATCCTTGTAGCAGTAAATATGTTTTAAGGAATTTGTACTATGATATGTATAATTCCATTATTTTAATGATTATAATGTTAAAAGATGTTTCATATGGCAGCCAGCATCATGTCTGATTGAGCATTTTAATAATTACGAAGATTCAGATGATCATTTGTGTACACAAAGTACTTTTGGAGACACCTCATCCTTGAAGCCACATGTGAGAGGGCAAGGACCAACTTTTATGGTAAAGGACATGTAGCTTTTACCAGTTGTGGACCCCTACCTACTAGTAAGTCATCACAAGAAAAAGAAAACTAGAACCAAGAGATGGAGAATTTGATATTATTTGTTTGCCCATATCCACCTATTCCTGAAGATCTACTTACTTTGCTACTCTTTCAATTATATAAGGAAAAAAGTCCTTTTCTGCTTACTCCACACTAAGTTGTATTTCTGTGTCCTTCAGCCAAAAATATCATGAGCAACACATTATTATCCTGATCTAAAATATGAAGAGGAAACTGAAGATCAGAAAGATGAAGCGATTTAAACAATGCCAACAAGACAAAGGAAGAGACAAGACTTCAGTCTACTGGCTCTTGTGCTCTTTTTGCACGCACCCAGCTGAGCTAATAACATCTGATAACGTCTGATAAACATGCAATACATCTGTTCAGGAAGTTCTTCCATTAATCAACCACTAAATATTTCCTGAGCTTCCTCCCAGGATGATAAGCATTTCTGCCACATGTAAGTTAGGCTACCTGCTCTCAAGTCACACACACAATGCGATTAGGGAACAAGGCCTATGCAAAAGAAGCCGTTCATTTGCAAAGAGTTAGTGTAGCAATACATGCTAACTACTTGTGCAGGCCATATAAAAATTGAGGAGGTTTGTGGAAAATGGGTGCCGTGGATGCCAGGACTCTTCTTGGGATGTTACAAACACTCAACCCTAATTTGCATAAGGAAAATATTTTCTTTAGTTAAACGACTAGAGAGGCCAGAATAAAGTCGGCCTTAAGAATGACTCTGTCTTATCTAGTTTATCTCTTCTTTCTCCTTCTTAGTTCTGTTCTCTTCTGCAGTGGATTGATTTCCCCCACAAAGCAGATTGACCCAATCCGGCTAGTCTCTGGCACAGAAGGAGCTCATCAACACAGCTTGTGACCAGGAAGGGAAAGGCTCATCCAAGCAGCTTCAGTTCACAATTTTTAGGGAGAGACTGGTGTGTAGACTAATCGTGGTGATGAGGAGTATGTGGAAATTCTGCAGGTTTCCAGCAGAATCAAGTGTCATTCACTATGCTCATGAGATGGGATCTTACTGATTCCCATTGAAACAGAGTGGTGGGATACCAGGGGTGGGAAAACAGGGGGTTCCCCAGAAGGAGGAGGGTGCTCTTCCCATTGAAAGAGAAGAGCAGTGGGTTTATAGAATAATTGTCAAACGCAGCTAGAGAAGAGAGGGAAAACTTAGAGAGGGCTGAGATAGGCTTTAAAGGATGCTGAGAATTTAGAATTGTACAAAAAGGGACCCTCTGGCCGATTTACAATCACATGTGCTGTGACTTAGAATAATTAAACATCATAGCCAAAGGGAGAGGAAGAATGGAACCCAGGGGAGAGCCTTGACAGGAGCAAAGGTTCCCTACAGAGAAATGCCAGTTGTTACTACTTAATAATTCCTCTGCATGAAAACAGCCACCGATGCTCCCCAACAGAGGTAGGGGCTGAGGGAGAATGCAAATCAACAGTTCTTTATGTCTTAGTCACACAGTAAGTGATTTGATTTAAATGACACCTTTCCTTTTCTAGCTGTGAAGTTATAGAAAAATGTTCTTATTTGTGTATTTTGGTGCAATATTAAGTTACAGTCCTAGGAAGGACCCTGCCTTACCTCACCTAAACTCAAGTCAAATCCACGTTTTAATCTCCCAGCTATTAGTAGCATAGTCACCTAGATGGTGTTGATGAGAGCCAGGGGATGTATTGTTTGCAATTTTCTTTTTGGAATTAATTCATAACACTGCTTTTAATCTTACCTCCAGCCCCCAAGAAGTAATCCTAGTAAGGAAGAAATGCACTAAGCAACCCAAGTGAAAACTCTTGCAGAGGCAGGGGACAATGCTGTGGATGGTAAAAATAGTATTAATACATGGGAGGTTAATTGGCTTCTTGCAGGCTGGTTTTGGCATCTCAGCACCTTGTAAAGTACTGTTTCTATGAGAAAATGAAATCTGAGTTGCCTATTGGCTGAACAACTGTATAAGTAAGTGGCTCTCTCTAGTCAGTGACTACATTGCCCAAATGGGGCTGCTTATGCAGCAGCCTCTAGGCCAGGCACAGGAGTTTGATGCAGGAGGGAGGGGCCACTGGAAGTGTCCAGTGATAGGAGTGACAAAATGAGATCTGTATTAAGGGCCACTCAGATAGGTCAAGTTATGAAGGCAATTGGATGAAGAGGCTGCATGGAAGCAGTGGCCTTTAATCTTTCCTCCCTCCCTCCCTCCCTCCCTCCC
>PVIA01002976.1:0-185862 GCA_004024845.1 Tonatia bakeri | reverse complement strand
CCCCCCCTACACCAAAGCGTCCTTTGGGCAGACCCTTGCTCCCACTGGGCTGGGCTTCAGGCAGCTGTGCTGTGGGCACATGCGTGGGTCGTCCACGAGCTGTTCCTTCTTGCTCAATCAGGTACTTGCTCCAGGCTGGCCTCTGTCCTCCCAGGACTTCATCCTGGATGCCCACCGACCCTCCACAGACATTTCCGGAGGAATCAGAGGCTGCCAGCTTGCTTCCTTTCTCCTTCTCGGAGGGCACCTCTCCACCGCCTGCCGCTCCCTGCAGACAGGGAAATCTGCATGGCAGACTCTGCCTACACTTGGCCTCCTGGTCTTTTCAGTCACCATGAGGGCTGCTGGGAATTCAGTGGGGCTTTCTAGGGAGGCAGCAGTCCTGAAGTGGGGAGAGAGCTAAGGGGGCGGGGTGATTAACTGTTCTGGGCTCCTAGTTATCACCAGGCTTTGATGCAAAGAAATTGCAGCCAATCTCTCTCCTCCTCGCCAGCTAGGAGGCATTTCTTAGCGGCTTCTCCCCATCCTCACCCAGAGAAGGCACTAGGCGGATAACGCCACCTCGGAGACCTGTTGGAGTGGCTCTGTGATGGGCGGTGGTAGGGCGGCAGCCATACAGACAGCCTCCCATGATTCCAGCTATGATTCGCCCGTGCAACAGCGGTGTCATTGATTTTTAGACTCCCCTCTCCTCTCCTTACTTGCGTCCAGGGCTACCGCCTGTGACACTGGTTCGGACCCTGGGGCGGATGAGCAGGGCTCCCGCCCCTTCCTCGACACCCCCCTCCCTTCCCCCTGCACTCGCTAAGCCACCGCTCGGCTTTGTGTGCACATCCGCCAGCCCGTTCGCCCGCAAATTTGTGGCACTCCGAGAAATCAATATAACATGAATTTAACGACAGCTGGATGATTAAGTGTTATTTATATTTAAGAGTGGCGTTTTGAAAAAGACGTCACGCTAATAAATCAGACGGCTGTTTGGGAGATGCACGTGATGAGGATAATTGCCCTGCAGGCTCTGTGGAGCAATGCCCGGCCCGTGCAGAGCGCTGCCCGCGGGCACCACCTCCTCGGAGGCTGCGAGGCCCCGCCGCTTCCTACCCTGCGCTCCCGCCTGATCCCCCTCCCTTCCTCGGGCTTACTCTTCTTTCTCCCGGCGGACCGCACTGCCCAGGCTGTAGCGTCCGGTTGTGGCTGGAAGGTAGAGTCAGCGAGGAGACTGAAGGGGGCTCTGCTGCTAAGTGCTAAGAGATGGAGCTGAGAAGTGAAGGCAGGCAGGGGGTCCTAATTCCCCCAGCAGAGGCCTGGTTGCAGGAGGAGAGGCTGCTTCCCTGCTTGGTCTGAAGCAGCTTGGAAGAAAAGCTTCCTGAGTCCCCGCAGTAAGTCTGTAGCAGCCTCGACCCCTGTCCTATGATCATGTGGCTTCAGGCTCCCCAGGGAAGAGGATTTGTGGACATTAGGGTTTGTCCTTGTGAAAGTAGCAGAGCGGAAGAGAATACTGATGATGATGGTGGTGGTAGCTGGTATTTATTGAGCGCCTATTCAGAGGAGGCATCATTTAAGTACTTTGTACAGGCTGGCCCTTTTCTTCCCCATAGTTACCCAGAGGGGCAGTTCCTCCACTAGGAAAGGGAGATGCACGAGGGGAAGGACTTTGTCCAAGATTCCACAGTGGGTGGGTGATGGAGCCAAGTCTCAGCCTTAAGCAAACAAACTGACTTCCCTCCGTAGTTATCACTGTGCTGTTTGCCTCCTTAGAACATCAGTGCGGAGTGTGGTGTTACCCCCGTGGGAGGCTTAGGAGAGTGTGCCAGGGAAGTTTAGAATACCTGGTTTCTGCTCTGGACTACCTCTGTGACCCCAGGTGAATCTATTTCTTTTTATTTTATTTTATTTATTTATTTAGAGGGGAAAGGAGGGAGGGAAACATTGATGTGTCAGAGAAACATCGATTGGTCACCTCTCACACACGCCACAACCAGGGATGAACCCACAACCCAGGCGTGTGCCCTGACTGGGAATTGAACCAGCAACTTTTCACTTTGCGGGATGGAGCTCAACCAACTGAGCCACGCTGGTCAGGGCAGGTGATTCTATGTCTTATTTAAACATCAATTTCCCAATTCATCAAAGGGGGCTGAGTCTTATCTTCACTGTCATTGGGTTGTGAAATTGAATGGATCATTCTGGCAGAGTGCTTAGTTTCTGAGGGTAACTCCTGCCTCTTTTGTCAAAAAACAGTCCTCCCATTTTCTCCTGGGAAAACGTAGGGAGGAGTGATTGGGTGCAGGCCTGATCTCCACTGTCGATACCTGAGGCTCTGAGGCTTATGCTGGTGGAGTCTCGTTCTCCCTAGTGACTGCTCAGAATGTGCTGGTGTTCTGGAAACAACACTTTTTCATTTAATCCTCCAAATCCCCCTGTAAAATGAGGATTGTTTATTTTCGCTTGGGTGGTTTAGGAACTACAGTGGATGCTACATGGCGGCTGGTCTTTTCACTCTTGGGGAAGGATGCACACAGTATGGGCTCAATTATGTTCATTTGCCCATTCATTTGGGTTCCAGGTTTGGAAAGCCAGAGGCAGGAAGGAATCTTTACCGTGGATGTCATGCCACACTGGGAGTGTGGTCCATACAGTATTTGGAGCAGAGGGTTCATTGGAAGTTGGTGCCCATGGGCTGTATGTGGGGAAGGCTGTCCTGCAGCACTTAGTCTGAGTGTGCCTTTGTTAAGAATTAGCTCGGGATTCTGGGTAACATGGGCATGAGGCCCTGGTGGGGCTGTGGGCCTGGTTAGGTGCTATCCCGTCTCCAAGCCAGGTCCTATTTGCCTGACTCAGTTTCTCCGGCCTGAACATTTTAGGGAGCAGCCTCATGTGATCTTCTTGGGGGTTTATTTCCTCCCAAAGACGAACTTTTATTCTATACCTTATTCATTGGCTTCTCCTTTACATTAAAGTGAGTGAAGTTTCTGCCAAACTTGAGGTGGCAAGAGGGGGTGCACTCGGAATTTCATCAGCTGCCCTCTGGTGCAGCAGGAGTGGCTGACACTGTGGAGTAAATCCCGCCCGGGCTTACTGCAACAGGTGTGTGTGTGTGAGAGAGATCCCAGGTATTCCCACTGGGTGGGCTGAGCTTGGTTTCCCTGCCCCCCTCTCCACAGTGCCTTCTCCGTGAACCAGGATTCGCCACAGCAAATTGGATTTTGGAATGTTGTCACTCCAACACAAAACAGATCACTAGCTAAGAGGATATCGTCTCCACAGTCAATGGGCTGGACGCAGACTGGCTGAATCAATTCCTGAGGTCTTACGGGCAAGAGTGCTTTCACGAGCAGTCGAGGAAGTGGTCACTGGGACTGTGGGAACGGAAAACCTGAGCTGGTCAACGGCTCTCCCGGTCTTCACCCAAGATCTGTTTCACGTCTGGCACACTCCCCGCACTTGTGTTGTCGGAGCCCAGCTGGATCTCCCTCTTGGTACTTTGGGGTGTAGGTGAGCAAACCACTCCTTGGCTTTGGCCCAGAGGTCAAGAGGAGGGAAAATAAGCAAAGCAAGGTTGGCCAATTGTTTTTCCCCTTGTGGAGGGAATAGTCCCGGAGAGGGGGCGTGTCAGGGCAGCAGCCATCGGGTTGTGTAATCGAACCAGACCAATGCCAGCCGACCTTACAGAGATGGTTTTTAATGAGGGGAACACACCAGAATCATCTAGGAATCTGAGGCAATGCATACCTGCCTGGACATCCTTGTCTGCCTTCCCATTGCAGACCTGCTTCTGGAAGGTGAGCCTAAAATAGAGCAAAATTTCTCAAAGCATATTCTGTGGGAGTGAGTAGCTGTTACACACACACACACACACACACACACACACACACACAAAGTTTCCATGACCAAGTAAGTTTACCCGGAGTGTAAAGCAAAGCCAAAGAGCTGTGCAGAGCCTTGAAACACACTAACGTGGATTGTGAAGCCACACGAAGCAGATATCCTATGCAGTGGCCTGGGACTCAACCGAAAAATGCTGGGCTAAGACCAGCACTCTCATTTGTCTGCTTCTGGCTGTGAATAAAGGCATAGGTTTTACACACCCAGAGTCCTGATACGTTTCAAGGAGAATTCTGGCTGCTGGGTAGACAGGACAACTCTCGGCTCAGCACTGGCCCCTTATCCTTCCAAGGTAGCAGGGCGGTTCTCAGACAGGGCATGTTTCCTCAGGGTCCTAGACACTTCTGGTTTGTTCCCCTGGCTGGAAAGCACTGGTGTTGTGGGAAAAGCTGTCACTTCCCAGCTAAGGGCTCTTGGGCAAGATCACCTGATGTTTCAGGATTACCATTGACAAAAGAAGCATGGTGGTGGTGGGGAGGGGGCATGTTAGTCCAGATGAGCAATTTAAAATTTCTTTAAATATGTAGGCAGGTAGAACTCTTTATTCAAAGGGAATTTCGTATGGAATTCTAATGCACAGAATAGATGCAAGGACTGTCTGGTCAAAGCTGTGGGGGAGCTGGAGCCCTGAATCCTCAGCCTGTCTCTCCCCAGCCTTGGCCTGGCCTCCCTAGAAAGCAGAGTCTGAGGCAAAAGCTGGTATGGTAACACTTGGTTGAGGGTGGAATCCCTGGGCAGCAAGAGTGAAGGTAAAAGGGAGGAAGGTAGGGAAGGGAGAGAAACAGAGAACGCATTCCCAGGCTAGCCACGTCTTCCCGAGGAAACACAGCTGTTTGCTCAGGCTGCATCTGGAGAAGCCAGTTGGGAACACGGTCTCAGCAAAACCTGGAGGGCAGGCACTGCTAGCACCCATCAGTGGGTCTTTCCCGTGTGCCCCAGCTCTCCGGGTTCCATTCACACCAGGAGGTGGGGCCTCCTCCTCACTTTGGGGCTGTGATGCTACATCAAACTAGAGCCTCTGGGGTCGGGCCCACGGGCTGGGCCATTTCCCCACTGCAGGCCTGCTGGTGCCGCACCTGCAGGATTCAGTCTTTGCCCCGAAGGAAGAAAGGACTCAAGAACTTTAGTACAAGAGGAATAGTGGGAGGTGTCCCTGGGGTGACTCTGGCAGGGAGCGGGCAATGGCTGGGGATGGCGGGAGCATGTCAGTGGTGGGGCCAGGCAGATCTGGGTAGGCACACAGATTGGGGGTCTGGGATAATGGATTCCATACAAGGATTGTATGATTCTTCAGAGCAGAGTCAGGTAGCAAACTGGGGCTGGCTTCTCCATTAATGCATTCAGCCCCCAAAGTCCCTGGCCCTATGGCTGCAATAGCCAACCACACTGTCACTTACCTGAAGGAGACCCCGAATAAAAACTACATTAAGAATGGGTTCCAATCAGGTTTCAAGAGGCTTTCCTAACTTTTAGGGCTTATAAACCACAGGAGAGCCTTCCACACGGTGGTATGTGAAACTATTTCTCAGCCACTTCTGCTAGTGACGGCTGACGGGCTGGATGCAGATGGCCTCTGCCTCGCTCCTTGTTTTAAAAAGTATTACAAGCATTGAAATATAGAGCAGCAGAGGACACTTGTGCATAAAATATGTTCCATAAGTAATTTTCTCTTCCCTCCTTATTTTGTAACAACTCTTGCACTCTGAAGCTGCTCCAGGGTCAGGCGGGGCAAAGGACAGATGGCTGTGCTGTGCTGGTGACCCCTTCCGCGCTCTCTTCGCCATTAGATGCTGACCCCGTCTTCCTCTCCTAAATGCGCTTGCCGTTAACTGCTGATTGATGTGAGCAGCTCACTGCTTCCAGACGTGCGTCTGCGTTGGCGTGTCTGCCCGAGATTTCCGGCTCCCTGAGGGTCAGGCCTGGCCCCCGCCTGAAGCAGCCTCGTGTGTAATCAGCAACTTAATTTATACTTTTAAATAATGGTAGGGAAGCTGCTGCTGGTAGTAGCGATGATGACAATAGCACTGAAATGATTTCTTTCTTTATGTATACAAGAGGGACCATTTCTTCTCTTATATATACTCGGTGCCTAACCTAGGGCTTGTCATACTGGAAACAATCAATAAATATTTGCCGAGTAAGTAGGATGAATGGATGGAGTAGGAGAAGGTGCAGATGAATGGTCTTCAAGGACAAAAGCAGGGATGTGTGAACCCGCCACTACGGCGGGCACCTGCTCTGCAGCAGGGGTGGGGTTAGAACCACAGCACCTCGGGTGGCTATTGCAGAGGATTCAGATGAGGGCAGGCTGAGTCCGTCCATCTCCCAGGGTCCTGGGTGCAGGTGGAATGCCATGGTCCTTTCGAATTGATGCACACAGAATCGATTTCTCACTTTCCACGTAAAACTCGCTATGGGCTTAGGTGCCAAAAGATGGGGAGGGATGACCAAACTGCGTTTCCGGGAGAATTCCAAAGCCTAGTCTCTCCAGGGAAAAAGCATTCCATGGCCAAGTAAGTCTTATGAACCCTAATGCTGAGGCCTGGGAGTCCTTCCATAAACACTGCTGATTATTGTTAGCCAACCATTTTTCAGCTTATGTCATGGGATCCCATTGTGTGGGTGTATTTGAACCTGGAACAGGTGGTCAACAGAAAGCTTTTGGGTAGATGCGAGCGTGCAACTCAAAGCTTTCAGGTTTGAGTTTGGTTTGGAGGACGAAAAGCAGGAGAACGAATCTGCTGTACTGTTTGAACAGGACTTGAGAGGTCTAGCTGCCTGAGCAGCTGGCTTCCTCTCATCCCATTCATTGGCTTTTGAGAGTCTTTGGAAATGGCTGTGAATTATTAGGAGACTTTCGCAATTCTGGTGCCTTCAGACATGCATATATTTTCTAAAGGGATCATTTTAAGGAGTGTGATTGCAGGTTTGACAGGTTTGTGGAGGTTTCCAAAAAGTAGCACTTTTCAGTTGCACGTAATAGATCAAGGTGGATGTTTGCAAAATATGTGAGTAGTGACGTTCACCTTCTTGATATATATACATTTTTAGCTACACTTATGGAATGAGAGACTCGAATATAACCGGCAAGGATAAATGTTTTGAATTAACAAAGAAGGTTGAGCTGTTAAGGCACAGCTCCCTACATTTTGGGACGGTTGAAACAAATTTTCTCTCGGGAAGGAAACTTTGCTACCCTAGACAGCCTGAAGGTTTCTAATTAGACTGTAAATCCATGGCTACCCACCACTGGTTAGTGATCCAGAGAGGGAAGCCAAGAATTTCTCATGGGAAGCATTTCACCAACCAGTATTCCTCTTACCTAGGCAATGTTGTGTGTGTGTGAGAGAGAGTTTGGGTGGGGGTGGGGTATCATCCCTGTGGTATTGGGGTTTGGGTCACCTGGTTTGGGTCATGTTGGCTGGTCATGGACCCAAGCCACACACCCAAGTACAGGGCCTTGGCCACGCTTTGCCCAAGCACTCTGCTCCTTTCCAAAGTGAGTAACAGTGGCTAACGCACACTTACTAACACAATTCCCCTGGCGCCCATTCATAAAGCATTGCACTGGTGATTCTATCAACATCAAACTGCTTGGTGACTGAGTTTAGAATTATAGGAATCGTAGAAATGAATTAGCAGTAAATCAAGTCCCAGCTGAATTCGAACCCAATGGCAGTGAGTTTTAAATTAAAAATACCTCGCTACGGCGAAGCGGTTGTAAGCCAAGCACCGGAGCTCCATCACTCTTGACTTTGGAGACGCGTAGCAGTCACCCTTTGAAAGGAAATCCCTGACAACAGCTTGTATTGATTCCTAGTCATGCTGGGAAATTGCCACTTCATTTCTTCTTCATAAACTGTTGGCTTTCTTTTTCTTTTTTTAAAAAAAGGAACCCTATTTGCAGGGACACAGAAGAGCTCTGGGAGCAGGGCAGGTGAGCGAGGGCTCAGGCCCAGGGGGCACCATTCCCAGCATTTTCTCTGGATCTTCTCAGAGGGAGCCTCGCGGAAGGGGCATTCAGGTCTGCGGGTGTTGTGCGGTTTGTTTTCCTGCTCGGACCCTGTTTGATTCTTCTTTCTGGGAGATCTGTTCAGAAAAACAACAAAGAAAACACTTGAAAGAAGCTGCAGGACTGTCATGTTGCAGTGACAACTGTGGTGTAATAGGAAATCATTTATGTAAGTTACAGTGCCCTCTGAATGGAGCTTGTGGGAAGTGTGGCTGCAGCTTCTCAAGGCCTATTTTTTTTTTCCTCCTGCAAAATAATCCCGAGGTTTTCATTTTCAGAGCAATTGAAGAAGTATTATTTGCTGGTCAGGGAATAGGGAGACCCGGCTTCTAATCCTAGCTCGGTCTGCTGAATATCCTTCGCCGGTTCCCTCTCTGGGGCAGGCCTTGATTTTTCCTTCTTTAAAGCCAGGGCGAGCCTTGCTGTTCCAGACCTGAAGCCCATGGGGTGAGGATGAACGTGGCCCGCCTGGTAGAGGGCCAGGCGAGCCTCAGGAGAAGGGCTGCATGTACACACGAGGTTAGAGAAAGCGAGAGAGAGAATGGAGCCTAAGCTCAGGCCTCTCACCAGCACACCTCCGCCAGCTCCTGCTGGTGTGGTGCAGAGCCCTAAGGGCGGAAAGCAGCTCGCACAGGGTCAGAAAGGAGGGTGCACTGGGACAGCAGGGGACTGTGGGAGAGGACGGCTATGCAGGGGTCCAGAGGCCTGGGCTCTGGCAGCAGTAGTAGGTTAAAGGTGGGACTGCTGCTGAGGAAAAGGGGCCATTATTTCCCTGATGCCCATTTTCTACTTTGCTTCATCCATATATAATTACACGAGGTAGATGCAGTGCTGTGGAATTTTTAATCAACTAATCGATTGATCAATCAATTAGTCAATTTAGTCGGTACTTATTAGCTGCCTACTATGTGCTAGGCACTGTGCTTGAGAGTTGGGTTGTAGTGAGCTGGAAGACCTCATTCCTGCCACCAGGGAGCTGCGGCTTGGTGCGTCCACAGCACACGTGACACCAGATGGTTGAGACGCAGAGTGGTGCATGCGCAGGGCACCCTGAGGATACACAGGAAGGGTCCCACCTGGCCTACACCGAGCCGGTGTAAGGGTGAGTGGGCTGGCTTCATAGTGGCTTGGCCAGGACCGGGGATAAGTGTCCCGAGAAGGGCTGTGTGTGGCAGGCCTGGGGAAATTCTAAGGAAGAGGATTAACAAGACCAGACGCCCACAGTAGAGAGACCACTATGAGGGCCACACAGAGAAAGAACCAGAGTGAAGCTTGTGTAGTGATGCAGGCAGACACGGGAGAGGGCTGACCAAAGGCGATGGCAAAGGAGGGAAAAGGGAACAGACTCCTAACCTCAGCATTATCGCTGACAGATGGTGAGTGTGGCAGTGAAGATGGGGCGTGAGGGGAACTTCCCTAGCTGGACACCGGGTGGAAGGTGACACCATTCACTTAGTTACAGATTTCTGGACCAAGACTGTATTGAGGGGGAGTGGTGGGAGAGTGTGTGTTCTTTTCTGGACTTGGTGAATTCAGGTGCTTATGGGATCTTCAGGGAGAGCGACCAGGAGGCTGGCAGATATGTAGTAGCTCTTGCATTCCTGGCAGCTTCCTCTCAGTACTCACTATACCATTTACTTCTGTAAACTTACGAGTTCATTTTGGGATCTGGCAGAAGCTTGGTAAAGAAGCAACAAGACCTACCTACAGATTTTTCCATTTTCAAGTGGTTCATATTTGGAATTAAACATACTATCTTGAACAGTTTGCTGGAGACTGTTCTGCAAATATCCAGGCTTTCACCTTGCCTTAGGACATCCTCGGTATTTTCCAGTGGGAAGTTGAGTTGTACACGGACGATTATGGAGAGAGATGAAGGCATCGAGGCAGGTTTGGAATTCAGCGATGGAGAGCGACCAGGCTTTGTTCTGGGTGTTAGCCCGTTCCCCTTCCTGGCACGTGCACCCCAGTTTCAATGGGCACACCCTCAGAGCAGCAGGGCGTGGTGACATGAGCTCCATCTCCATGAGATCATTGAAACTTTGACCTTGCTCTTTAGAAATAATGTCTTGTTTGTTCTGGGTGTCGGAACCAGTCTATACAATCAAGGCCTGCAGGTGGGATCTGGCCACTAGACACGCTCTGCCTCATCCAAAGAGTACGGAAGAAACATTTGTATTGTTTGAATGCCATTGAAGGGACAGTCCTTCTCCAGGCTCCAGATTCCACTCTCTGTTATCCTACCTTTGCTTCACACACTTATGGTGAAGGTATGTGCATTAAAATACCAGCAGTCTGGTACCTGGTAGGTGCTCAAACAGTGCTTAGTCTCATTTCCTAATAGGCAGAAACAAATAAATGAGTTAACATAGTATCGGCAAGTGCTTTACCTTCTGCCGGGAAGCTTTGTAACTTACTAGCCCCTACCAACAGCGGGAGCTGCCCAAGTGGCTGATGGCAGAACCTGCAGGCACTCTGAGCTCTGTTAGTGTGTCTACACTGTGGAAACTTTAGAAAACAGGCCCTCTGGTTTGAGCAGAGTGTGGAGGGAAAATGCTTCACTCCTTCACGCTTACCCAGACCGGGTCGACCTCGGACTCCAAGGCGCTGCTGTGGAAGGTTGCTGGGCTGTGTCCTCGGACAGTGCCAGATGTCCAGCTGGCCTGGGCACAGTGCAGACCAGACCCTCTAGGATGAAGGGACTCTGGGAATTCAGCCTTAAAGAGTGTCATTAGCTGCAAAATTGCAGTGCAATTTCAAGGGAAACAATGGCGCTCCTCTCTTCTCTGGATTGCTCCTGGGTATCTCGGAGCTGCTAATAAAAATGGCTTGTACTGTGGGCTGCCTTGTGGGGAGGGACGGGGGCAGCGTAGGTATCTTTGAGCTCCTACCTTTCCAGAGCCCCACAGAGATGACAGGGTTTCTGTTCTTCCCTGCTCACGCCTCTGTACCCAGGTCTCATGCATTTCATCAACTGCACTCGGCACCTAATGTATTTATGCAGCTACTCTGTTGGTCTCGGGGAAATCAGCAGTTTTTCCCATTTTATCTGGCGGCAACTTGTTTCCTTAGTAGGGGGCAGAGGGCAGGGCCAGGGTTCTAGGGAAGGAAGTAACCTAACCGCAGCACACTGTGTTCAGGACCAAAATAGAGTAGCCCACCCAGCCCTGGGTGCTGCTCCTGCAGCCACGGCTTGGCTCTCTCCCCTGAGCGTGGGGAGCTCGGGGAATGGTGAGCTGAGTCCCCTCAAAGGCTGCCTTGGGGAGTCTGGGACCACGGTAGGGAATCCCCGCTGCCTCTGCTTTTCTATCCCATTTTCCTGTTCTGCGTCTTGGACCGACCTGCAGGTTATCAGATGTCCTCAGAGGAGATTCTGGCTTTATGCTCAGATGAGAAGATCCCAGGCAGGTGTGCGCATGCTCAAGGTGCGGACCTTGTGCCTGGTGTCGGATCGGACTGGACGTCTTGGCTGTCGACGGCCCCGGGCTGGGTGATAGGGGAGAGCATGCGCTGCTACACCCAGGCCTGACTGCGTGCGGAAGGGGCTACGTTCGTGCCGCTCTCCTTCATTCCTTCCTCCAGGACGAGACCGCAGGCAGACCGAACGCTTCTTGACGAATACTTAGAAGCAAGCTGATTACATGTGTTTAAAAAGCTGTATTTATATTTATGGTTGCCGTTATTGAGTGAAATGGTATTTTCTTGGCACCTAGGATTTGAGTTGTAGCCGTTCCCTTGCTTTAATTTGATGATGCCGTGTTTAGAGTGTCCTAGAGAGCTCCAGCAAAGAGCTCGAGGAATCTCCCATGGCCAAATAGAGACCGGTAATTTCTAAAAATGTCCAACGACATTTCCCTGGCACCTGTCGCTTAGGGGGAAAAAAGGCATATTCAAATTTTAAAAGTCTTCAGGGCTGGAAAAATTTTTACCAGCTAAGCTAAGAAATTTTGCAGGTAGCTTTGTCCACATTCCGGATGTTTGCCAGGCCCAGGTGTTTTTGTGTGAAGAGGGCAGGATACCTAAAGACTCCCTGCGACTTCGGGCTGCCAAGAATGTATTTGTAATGGGCACTTTATTGACTCCTGTTTTAGCGCTCACATCTCATGTTCCCATTTAATCACAAGCTCCTTGAAAGCAGGCAGCAGTCGTATACACATTTAGAGTTCCCTTAGGAACCAGCATTGTGGGGGGGGTGATTTCATTTTCTCTCTCTCTCTCCCCCCCCCCTTTAATTTGGTTTCCTGAGCTCAGAAAGAGGAGTGCTAGAACAGCGATGGGCTGAGTGCTGAGTCTCAGTCTTGACTCAGTCTTTACCGTGTTGTCTGTGAGGCACGTAGGAACTGCTATTACTTCCTTTCCCTTAATCTGGGCTGGCTTTCTGTTGTCATTGGCCAGAAGGGTCTGAGGTTTCACAAAGGTGAAACAGAGAAAAATAATAGCAGCGTGAAATTCAAGGACATAAAGAGATTTTTACTTAGAGGCACAAATGCTTGCCCCTTGGTGGTCAATTGACTGCCTTTGCATCCCCTCTCTGGCCACTCCTTCTGTCTCTTGTGAAGAAAATCTTAAATTTCAGGTTTTTATCAACTCTCCTCCCACCTCTTTTCTCTGAGCCTCACATCTGGGCTGTGTGGTAAGTTGGGTGTCTTTGCAGGGGGTGGGGACAACCCAGTTTTGGTAGCATGGGATGGAGACCCCGTTCTCTTATAGTGACTTTCCACTTGACAGGTCGTTGCTGCTCACGCACCTCTGACTTGGGGACTGTGCGTGGGGAAGGCCAGAGTCTGCAGGTGGCGGGGGTGGCAAAGCCCAGTTCATCTCATGGGTTGAATTCTACAGGTTGTCAGTCACAGGCTCCCCTAAATGCTAGGGGCGGCCTCACCCACTGCTGAGTCTCTAAACTCCTCCCACCCTCATTTGGTACATATTTATTTCCCTTGAAGGTTTGTCCTCTGGTACTTTATCCATTACTATTTTTCTTGAAACTCTAAATTATGTTTCTCCTACCAAATTTCATTCTGGGGTCCAGTTGGGACCCTGTTCCCACCTGCTTAGATAGTTCTGAACTATGTGTCATTATCGTCCATAGCAAAGGCCTTACAATAATACCACGTGACTTCTCTCACAGTATCTCATTGGACCTTCACAAATCCTAGAATTTGTCATCTTCAAATTCAGTAAGGGGAAGTGTGACTCTCAGTCTTCATTCATTTTATGGATAAAAATGTGAATCTGCAAAGCACCAAAGACGGAAGGCTTCGGCACGGCATTTCCTGGAGAGCATCCCTTGTAGGTTTGACAAATAACTGTTGATGGAGCTCGTCTGGGGCCCAGAAGTCGTGGAGCACTGCGAACCCAGCGCAGACTTTGGAGGCAGACAGACCTGGCCGTTCCCAGTGATCAGATCGGCTGGGGGCTCAGTTTCCAATGATCCCAGGCAGGTGAGAGTTTACTCCTCTAAAACTTTCCAAACAAAGCAAGAGTCAGATTTGGTTCTACCATGACTACCAATCTTTATTACTAGGGGGCAGACACGAAAGCAGCCACACAGCCTGTTCTTGAAGCTCAGTTCAGACCCTGTCTCTGTCCCTGCTGGTGCCAGCTAAAGGTTTTGCTGATTTGTTGAGCTGGCGAGTCCCTTCCACCCTGAGGGTGTACTTGGGGGGCATGTAGCAGGCAGACCCCCCCACGCCAGCCCGCTCTGGCCCCCGTGGTAGGGGGTGCAAATACCATTTTCCATGTGTGCTGGGAAGTGAGAAAGTGTGGGAAGCACTCGCTGAGTGACTGCCTTAGTCAGTTGAGGCTGCTATCACAGAATACCATAGACAGGTGGCTTGAACAACAAACATTTACTTCTAGTTCTGGAGACTGGGCGTTTGAGAGCAGGGTGCCAGCATGGTTGAGCTCTTGTGAAGGGTTTTTTCCTGGTTCACAGATGGCCATCTTCTCGCCGAATCCCCACGTGGGAGAGAGAAGAGGCGAGGATGAAGGGCGGGTGGGGGGAGAGAGGGAGAGAGAGGAGTCAAGTCTCTTTTTCTCCCTCTGAGGACACTAATCCCGTTCAGTAGGGCTCCACCCACGAGACCTAATTTCCTTCTGAAGGCACACCTGTTATCATCACTGGGGCTAGGATTTCAGTGGATGAACTTGGAGGAGGATATAAACATTCTGCAATAGTGACTGACACATTTGTTTGAAAGAAGATTTGCAGGAAGCAGATATAACAATATTTGGTGGCAGGTTTCAGCTCCCCTTCCGGTGGAATCAGAGGACAAAATCTTCTGAGATCTGAAACGCAGACTCAGTGGGAGCCCTAGGCCAAGAACGGAGCCACAGAGGGCTCTGGACTTGCCAGATTCTTGTGCCCACAGGGCAGAGATGCCCAGACGGCATTTCTAACCAGTCATCTATCTTTGACATAACTTAATGTCCCATTGAAAACTTACTTCTAACATCCCTGATGCTCTTTAATAGAACCAGTAGTTCTGACTGAGATGGTGTAGTTGAAATACTCAGGGTGAACTCCGCTGCTGGTCTTTTAAAAGCCAACTTGCCAACCCCAGAGCATGCGTTCTCACGACAGCACATCAGTTGTTGCCTGGTCATTCTTGGGTGTAGATTTAAAACTAACTTCCGCACACTGTGCCACACTGTTGAAGCTGAAGTATTTTAAAGTAAATTATAGCCATCATCAAACTCTGGCTCCTTAGCTGTGTGACATTGGGCATGTTATACACCTTCTCTGATGTTCAGGTTCCTTATTATTAAAAAGGTAAAATACTACATGACAGGACTTTTGTGACAACTAAGTGACATAATACACATAAGTTGGCACATAGTACATGCTCAGTAAACAGAGGTATAATATTGTTAGAAGTTATTGCCTGTTCTCCAGGTACCTAAAACTTGTTCATTATTCTTCTTACCACTCTGTGTTGGATTAAAATGCTTCTGTTTCCTTGGTTTAGAAATAGTCACCTCTGTTTGTAACATGGGCTTCAGTGGGCCTGTGGCCTTGGGGCTCTACAAGCAAGTGGGAAGAGAATGAGGGTGGGTGGCCAGTTCCATGCGTGAATCAGTCTCGATCCTCCCTGTAAGTAAGACCACTTTTAAAAAGATTTAAAATTGTGTGTTTTTATAAGACCTTCACTGATGTCTTAGACTTAGATAATGTATTTTTCTTGCCAGGCGGTGGCGATGGTTGCCGGCTTTCTCAGGTTCACCACCCAGGACTCTTGATTTGGTTTACAGGGAAGCAAGTAGGAGACTCTCTTGGCTTTAACTCAAGGCAGTGACTACCCATTAGTGAGTAAGTGTTGCCTGGGGCCTACCTGGTAATTAGGACAAGCATTGCTGGATGGGGCATCTGCTAGTGTTTGCCAGCGACGAAGTTATAAAGCTGACAGGGTCTATCGGAGATCGCAGGGATGGGTCCAGTGCACATGGCCTTGACATACCTGGATATGCTCACCTGCATCCACCAGGAGGTATTATGAAAACAGCCTATCTCAGCCGTCTTCAGTTCTGGGGCCCGGTTTCCTGGTGAGATCGCCTTAAACTGGATAGGAAGGGCCTACAGGGTTTTCCTGTGTGGATTTCATTGTGCGTGTCCAGGTAGCCAATCAGGATCCTTTGCCCTGAGGCACCCTGATTGTCAGAGCATGCCCAGCTCCTCCAGTCATGATGTTTATTGGCACAGGGACTTTTCTAGAACCTCTCAAACATGACAGGGAGGTCCCTGACCAGCAGCTCCCTGTGTTTCAGATTGGGCCTGGGAATGGGTGTTTTCTGGCCCCCGCTTCTGCATTTCATTTGGTGGACCTGGCAGGAAGCTTTGCCCCTGAGCGGACGGCTCTAATACTTTAGCTTTCTGATGGGTCTGGGGGTGGAGGGTCTGGGGGAACATAGAGGATCTTGCAGAGGTGTTATAAGCCTCCAGGGTCAAAGAACACCATTAGTAATAATGTGGAAAATAGCTCAAGGTCAGCTGAGAGTGCCTCCCCCATGTCCCCACACTTCCTTTAATCTGTCTCCTCAGTCATGCCAGGAAACGCTGACCTCAGGGCGAGTGGGTCACAGGCCACAGCTGGGACTGGCAGAAACGGACCTCGGAATGCACACTGTGCTTCTAGATCACTGGGGTGAGCAGGGGGCGGGGGGCAGAGATAGGTATTCAGAGCAGTAGGGCTTTTGTCTGCAAGGTACCCCCAGAGAGACTGGGTTCTTCAGGAACCAGAGTCAGGAAGAACCTCGTTTTTTTGTTTTCATGGCACGGTACATCACTGCACCCCAGAACCACAGCCCCATGCTCCATGCGGGACTCACAGGCCAATCCCCTGGCTGGACCTTACTCTCAGGGGCTAGACCACCCCGAGGGGTTTGTTGTGGGCCGTGCTGGACCCATGATAAGATTTCTTCCTTCCTTCCTTCCTTCCTTCCTTCCTTCCTTCCTTCCTTCCTTCCTTCCTTCCCCCCTTCCTTCCTCCCTCCCTCCCTCCCTCTCTCCCTTTCTCCCTCTCTCTCTCTCTCTCTTTCTTTCTCTTTCTCTCTTCCTTTCTTTCTCTGTGTCTTTCATCTTACCACAAACTTCCACTTCGGCTAGAATCACTTAGCTGGTGTTGGGGCAGGGGCTCAGGCACCTCATTGCTTTTGTACAAAAGAGCGACACTTTGGTGCAGAGTTTTGGGGCTCAAAGGGGTGTGTCTCCAAATATAGGATGTATGACTGGCTGGTCCAGGCCACCTGAGCTCCAATAGCAGTAGGGGAGGGAGGGGAGGTGGGGCCTGGGGGATTTGCAGGTAATCAGATCACCACTTCAGCTGGAAACCTCATACCTGCAAAAGAACTTCCTCTTCTCACTTTCCAGAGCCTTCCTGCTATGAGGTGTGCTACAGGAAGCTGGGGGCTAATGAAGGAGCAGGGCTGGCCCATTCCATCCCCAAGGCCAGCTCTTGCTCCAGCCCTTGGCCTCGCAGGGCCTGGTTCCTCTAGCTCCTCTTCAAGGACCAGGATTTCTGAAGGGGAGGAAGACTCACCAAGAGCCTCAAACCAATAACCCTCACTGTGGCTTCTTGTTTAGGGCAAGTGTTTGCTGAGAACTCCGACCACCCCTCCTCGCTTGTTATGTTTTAGTATTGTAAATAAAGGTCTAGGAGTCAGGTCTCCGGCACCCAAGGTTCTGGGTAACTCTGCAGCTGTGATCTGGAGGTGATCTCTGAATGGCTTTTCCAGCCCCAATTAAGGTCCTTCCTGCTAGTCACATTAACTCTCACCGGGAGCCTTCCTGTCAAAGGGAGGGAGGCGGGGCAAGCACTTAGCCTTAGTACACTGTCAACTCTGGCTGCATCTCAGTTGCATGTGGGGCATTGATTTTCCAGGTCCCTCCTTAGCAAACCTGCTAATAGGATTCTTTCCCTCTCCTTCCCTCCGCCCCCTGCAACCTGGCCCGACTCCTGGGCAGACCTTGATTACATGTCTCATTGATTCCATTCAGCTATTTATTAATACACTAATTAGTATGTTCATTTAAAGGAGAGTGACACCGCTTTTTAAAGATAAATGTACAGAGGTGCAGGTTAATGGAAATTTCTGTTTATTTAACACTGACGTCTGGTGTGAAGACGATTAGTTTTGGATGTTAAAAGGACACTGGAGTTTTTTTCCGGGGCTCAAATCACTGTCACTGACAGTCACCCTTTGAAAGGTGACACCTGGAATCATATTGCATTTTCCTTCAGTGATATTCGCACAGGGGGCTAGCAGTGACCGAGGAGTGAGGGTGGAGGCCTGGCTGTGCAGTCTTTCAGGGACAGGGCTGATGACGGATGAGGATAGCTGGCTGGTGTGGCAGGAACAGGCGGGGCTCACACACTACTTGTGTGTAGGGCTGTCTGGAATTTCATCATGAAAGGTCTATGAATGGGTTATTCTATCATAGGCTTCTTCTGTTTGTTCTTGAGTTGCCTGCAAGTGATATTTTAATTCGGGTAGGTGAACTCTGCAACAAACACCCTCAAATGTCAGTTGGTTCACACATCAAAGTCTAGGAATGGTTACTGTGTGGGGGTGGGTTTGCTCTGTACAGTCCTTCAGGAGCCCAGGTTCCTTCCATCTTGTGGCTTCACTATCCCTTAGACTTCTCAGCTTTCCATGGGACTTTCATATCCAGCTAGGAGAGAAGGAGAGAGAACATGTGTGAAGGAGGTTACAGAGCTGGGACGGGGACCTGGATACACCCATGCTCAGTGCCTCCCAGCCCAGCAGTACGGGGACCGAACGCGGAGAACCAAGTGCAGCTGCAGACAAGCCCAGGGACAAGGCAGGGCTGAGAGGGCCTGCAGGATGCCGACAGTTGGGGACAGAGCACGCTACATGTCATCCTGTGTGGCATGCTGCAGAGTTCAGGTCAAGGTAGACATTTCCTAAGAGGTATATTCAAACTGGGTGGGCAACAAAAAGGAGTTGTAGACTGAAAAATTAAAAAATAAATAAATAAATAAAAGCAAGTAGAAGGAAAGTTCATGAGCTCCCAAAGCGTTTGCCCAGGTGTTGGGTTCCTCAGGTAGGGCCTGAAGATGTCCTTGTGTTGGAGAGGAGAAAGCGGAAGGATGCAGACAGAATGCTGGGAGCTGCTGGGGAGCTGCGTTACTGTGATGGATTGATTTGAAAGGTGGTATTTTGAGAAGGTTCAGCATTGTCCACCTTTCATGCCCTGATGGTGTAAGAGGGAGTCTTAGCCAAGGGCACCATTATCATGAGGTATGGGCCCTCCCTTTGCCTTTTCTCCAATGACCTGTGCTTCCACTCCCTCCCCCCCCCAAAGCTCTCGGCAGTTCCCGGTGTAGTTCTGGCATCCTCCCTCCCACTCCTAGGCCTCACCTCATGCTGCTGGCTTCCCAGTGATATCCTCCCTTAGAAGAGGGCCTGAGTATTAGGCCATCATCTAGGGTTAAGGTCACTTAGGAAGGTTACACTAATTGTGCTGGGAATCCACTGGGCTTCTGGGAAGAAGGCTGCAAAATTGCACACAGCAGTCTGGCAATATCTAATAACAAAAAAAACAACAATCCCCACTCCTGAGAATATCGCTCATGGAAATAACATTGCTAATATGTAAGAATGTAAGCATATATACAAGGATGTTCAAATGGCATCCATCTTTGTGCCAAAAAAGGAGGGATGAACTGAAGAAATTACCCATTGACAGGGAAGGGCTAAATAAATTATGGTACATACACACCATGGAGTATTACACAGCCATTCCAAAATAAAATCACAGCTAAACCAGGTGACTTGGAGGGTTTCCGTGAGGTATTGTTGAGGGAGAAAGCAGGTGGAATGTGATGAGTCTGTGTGTTTGATTCTATGAGTGTGGAGAAACATGTGGAAGAATACTTGGATGTCGCCACATGCTCCTGGAGGAGTAGGGGAAGGTGGGGGTCAGAGAAAGGGGAAACCCAAGACAAAATGTGGCTTTAAACTTCTTCTGTGCTGTAGGATGTGGGTAGTGGTGAAAGGGGTTGGGCAGAGAAGCTACCTAATTTGACTTGTGTTTTAGAAAGACCACAGTCCTAGAGGTATGGTGAGTGGTGTGGAGGTGGATGGAGCTGTTACCATAGTCCAGAGAAGAGGTGACCAGGGCTCTTGAGTCAATGGGAGTGAAAGGAGAAAGTGTCCAGAAGCAGGCCAGAGGTTAATGAGCAGGCCTTAATGATGATGAGGTGAGGCAGCTGAAGGGCTTGGAGGACACTCCCCACCACGGGTGGCACTGCTGTCACATGGGGAGGAAACACAGGAGAAGACACAGGCCTAGAAGATACAAAGGGGCTGGGTTTCGGTGAGCTGAGCTCCAGGTGCCTGGGGGACACTGAATGGACATGTGGGGTCTGGCATGTGAGTGGCCTAGGGGTCAGCGGGAGAGGGAGGACTGAGGTCCACCCTGGAGATGGGGTGAGGGGCTGTAGGCAGAGGTGTGTTGTTGCAGCCCAGTGGGAGTGTGTGATTTGATCCCTGGGCCAAGGTGGGTCGCGCTGGGGTCGTGGACGGGCAGAGGAGCTAGACTGCCTCCTTCCTCCTCCCGCTGAGCCTCTCGGGCAGCAACATTGAGGGGTCGGGGCAGGTCGTTATGTATAGCAGAACTGAGTGCCTTGAAAACGCTTAAGAAAGTCATATTTTGGTTAAAACCCAGCTATGATGATATTTTAAACCAGTGCGCTGCATTCAGATCCCCTTTAAGTGTCCACTAATTTCCTCCTTCAGGTCCAAAAATGCTGACTGACTCTCCATTGTTGCACTCACCACGAATCCAAAGAGGCGCTTCTGGAAATCCATCCCAGCAAGAGAGATAAGGCCATAGCTCTGAATAAAAGTTTTCTGATGGACCAGGGTAGTGAAGGGAACTGGAGAGTAACACAGAGAGGCACACACTGCTTCACGGGGAGGCTGGGCCTTACTGACGAGATGTCTCATTCCTGAACAGTCTACCCCCAAGGAAGGGCGGGCTCATCCCCCTGTGGTGGGGGTGGGGGATACTCCAAGCTCCAGCTGAAGACCTGCGCATTTGAGCCCTCACTTTCTTTCTAGAGAATGTGCCCTCCCTTCGGGGCACACCTACCCATTGGGTACGTTATCACCTTAAGGCACCAAGACGCAATAAGAGCAAAGCGAGGTTGTCTGGCACTGGTGTGGCTCCCAGCATCTGCGTCCCTGCCGCAGGCTGCACCTGCATCTGGACTCCGCCTCTCCCTCCTAGCAAAGGGAGGACCCAGCTACCTGTTCTGTCTTCTCCTGTTTCTCTCCTTCATACTCAAACCATAACTCACCCGTTCCTCCAGGAATATGAACTGGGCATTGGAAAATCATTTTAGAGGGAAAAAAAGCCTAGCTCCCTGCCTCTCTCCAAACAAACAAACAGGGAATATTAAAGATACAGTAGCAACTTAGCCCAAACAGCAAATCGCATGGCTGCTGCGGACGTTCTCCTGCAGTCAACGCACTTCATCATTTCTCAGAACACTGAAGGGGGTATTCATACAATCGTTCCTCACAGAATCAAGAAAATCTGTCCATAGGGGTTTTTCCAGCATCTGCTTTTTCACATTTCAAAAATCACAGGACAGACCAAATTTATCAAAGTCACTGGGGTTGGGGCCCAGGCATCACGTGCTTTAAAGTTCCCCTGGTGATTCTCGTGCGCAGCCAAGTTCACAGTCATTTCCAGCGATTGAACTAAGCGGTTCGACTCTGTCTGAGACTCCTCAAAGGGAGTGAATCGTTAATAAATAGCTCGTGAATGGGAGGATTAGGCTCCCTGGGAATCCAGTGCCTTTAGGTGTGGTGATGGTGGGGTGCATTTTACTCATGCAAGCTAGAAAAAAAACACATTAATGTTTGTGTCCCATTTCTAGCTTTTTCCAAAGCTAGGAAAAAGCTAGGTTCGGTATTTATTGGACAGCACAATAGAATATTTGGTCTTGGTTTTTTGGCAAGAACACGACCAAAGTTGGGTGAGAATAGGTGTTTTTGGGGTGGGTGGTGCGGACAGAACCTAGGCTATTTAGTGTTTATTTGTCCGCAGACTTTCTCACTGTTGTCAGTGTGTCTATTTCCAGATCCGTGCCCCTGAAGTTATGTTGGGACATTACAAATTAAACAGAAACTCACATGCACTTGAAATTGCCCTAGGTGCATTAGCTTATCATAAAAATCCTCTCTCAGTCATCTGGAAGTTAGAATTAAAGTCTATACTGAATTAACGTTGCATTAGAGTTTCACTTGGTTAAAGGCGAGGGCTAGGAGATCTAGAACTCCAGTTCCTGCTGTGACAACCCAGTGCTGTTCAACCGCAGGGCTCTCCAACCCCTCACGAGCCCCGCCGGATTTGGGACGTGACATTCCTCGAAACTCTTTTGAGCCTTTCCAAAGCGAGGCTTTGTCTCTCTTCATGCTGTCCCCATCGGCGGCCCTGGAGTGAAGCCACCAATTCAAAGGGCTGTTTGGCTGGGTGTTTTCTTCAGTTTCACGTTTTGTTCAACTGCGTTAGATGTGCTCACGCTCAGACTCCCCGGGGCCCAGTGTGCGTCAGTGACTGGCTTTCTGTCCTCATTTGGTCATGGCGATCTTGGGATCTGCAGTTGTGGCTACAAAGAGAGGTGCTCTCTCGTTGCTTGCTGTCCCCAGGGCTCATTTGCAAGCTGCTGCATATGGCTGAAACACAGAGTAGCCCGAAGAAAAGAAATCCAGGCTACCAGCACTCTCTGGTTACCTTCAGCGCTGATTTGATTCTCCTGGTGGGTGTGCACGGGGTCCTGATGGCTCTATCTCCTTCCCTCTCTTCTCTGTCATGCTGGAATTCCTGTCCTTTGGTTCTTCTGCATGATAGGCATATGAGCCAGGTATCTGGGACAGCTCTGCCCCTTGCCAGATGACCCCAGGAAGGGCCCTATAATAGCTTCCAACCTTGCCTCTTCACCTCTGCCAGCTGCTGTGTCCATACCTATGCCTGCGTGCATGCAAGGGGACCCTGGCAAAGGGACTGAAAGACCTACATTGGTATGAAGGGGACATGTGTTGAGTGCCATTCAAAGACCTAGAGACTTAGGCAAAGGTGTAGATATGGGAAGGTTGAAGGAAGCACCATGTCGTAGGCTTAAAGGTAAAGGCTCTGGGATCAGATTTAGATTCAATTCACATCCCACCCCTTCCCAAGTGGGACAAGTCACTTAAACCTCCCTGGGGCACCTTCCTTTGTAAAATGGGGTGATCATACTTCCCTCACAGGGTGCGGTGAGATGATGTATGTGTGCATCTCAGTCCCCATGCCCAGCCTGGAGCAAGCACTGGTGAAGACCATGGCCTGGTATGTCCTCCTTTTGGAAAGGATTTAAGCTTCAAATTATTTCTGGAATTGGGGAAAATGTCACTGTGGAGCTAGGCTGCTGTAATTCAGTTTACTGTTTCCAGAAAGGAAGTATTCGAAAAATAAATGTATTTTTTTCAGGCCACTTGTAACAAATTGGCATACTTTGGGGCTCCCTTTCCTTGAATAGTGAAACCAGATGGGCCAGTTTGGCATTTGACTTGCATATTTTCATTTTGTGAATCTCATGGGTAGAACCCAGGGTTCCCAAGCCCTGCTTTCCCTAGGATTCTACTAAACAGGTTTTGAAAAATTTTAGATTCCCTAGCATCATCCCAGCCTGATTGAATCAGAATCTCCAAGAGTGTTGGGAGTTGGGATGGGGACGGAGAACTTTCTGGAGTGGGTTTCGAGGTGAATTTGGTGATCAGTCAGTTTAGGAAGCGCAAGCAGAGCCAGGTCACCATTACTGGAGTTTTAGTACACTGGTGGAGTTTCAATACATTCAGTATTCCCATGAATGCTGTCTCCTTTCCCTTCAGGTCTTCAGGTATTCCCTGTATCTTTAAAAATAAGCCTGTATTACTGAAAGTCAACTGTAATTGAAAAATTAAAAGAAAACCCTCAGTATTCAAAGGGTTATCAGCAAATACATCTTTCTGCTCCTGAATCTAAATGAATATCTGGTCCTCAATAAACAGTGGCCCTTTTGGACCATGATGACACTATATTCTGGAGATAGTCTTACAAATGGATTCCACTAGAATTCTACATAAAGCCATTGAACCATTTAAATTTGACCTATGCATTGGATTTCTTTCTTTCTGTTCCTACATCCCAGCTGTGTCATTATGTTGAACCCACTAGGGCTGGCTGAGGGGGATAAATGATGAAGACCTCCTCAAGCAAATCCATGTCGGTGTGGTTTTCCTTCTCTCTTCCTTTTCTCGTTCTTGTGTTCAAACCTTCCCAGCTGTGACCCAGGGGAGGTCTGAGGGGAGGAGGAAGAAAACCATGAGACTGTGTGTGGTTGTGGGTGTCCCTCCCTGACCCTTCCTTGCCTCCTCTTCATTCTTCTGCTGGGGAGGAAAATGGTCACACTTGGGTCACCGTGCTTGGGGACTCCTACTAACGCAGGAGCCATCGCTCTATGCTGATCGCCTCCTGCCTCCAGGAAACCACTTCTGGAGGGTCTTGCCCGTGTCTCTAAGAGTCACTGCAGGGGGAACAGGCTCCAGGAAATACTCAGGGTTACTTTTCTTTGGTTCCCTTTCTGCTTTTCAAGGGCAGGTTTTCGATGCTGTGAGTGATCCTACTTTGCAGTCATGTCAGTTTTGTTCCTCCTATAGGTTTAGGGAACTCAAGGGAGGGCCCTAGGAGCCTTAAATCTATGGATTTCTGAGAATCTTTAAAGACTTGGGTGTAGCAGCTGGATGTCAGAGAGATACCTGTCCCCTATCCTCAGCAGTGCATGCTCTGACCCAGGAGAGTGTATGTGTTCCCTTGTGACAGGACCTGTGGGGTCTGTCCCTGGCCTGACAATGGGAGAGTGAGACTGGGTCATATGGAAGTGTCTTGAAAATAGGGTTCTTCCTCCTTCTTAGGAGGAACCAGAGAGCTACCCGCTAGCAGACCAGGAGGCCACTGGCTCCTTTAGCACCTGAGCATTGGCCACTGCTATCCTAAAATAGGAAGGAGAGGGTGTTTGCAGGCATGGCTGAGGAACATCCTAAAGTTTAGTTATTTTCAAATCCGTCCTAAACCAGCACTTCTCAGACATTGCTGTTAACTGGGAACCCGTGAGCCAAATCACATTTGTGTTTCATTTGGGAGCATGGAATGTTTTGCTGTGGCCAACCTTTAAAGATCAAGAGACTTGACTGCAAATGTGGTTTTGGCACGTCTGTGGAAACATAGGCATATCTGAGAACAGTGAGCCTGCATTCCCACAGGGCAACAACTGGGGGCAGCTAGAGGCTGCTTCCGAGAGGCACAGCTCTCCAGTTTGTAAAGCTACAGGCTCCTTCCGCAGCCTGCTTTGTTCATCTGTGTCATTTGCCTTACTTACCTGGAACCCGGGGTTGTCCCTTGAGTTCAGAAGCCCTGCCGTGCCACAAGAATCATGTAAAGATCTACCAAAGGACTAGATTTCTGGTCCCCTGTGTCCTCAAAGGTTCTGATCCCATGGGTGGGATTTGGTAGCAGTAAACCACACTCTGAGAGCTATCAGCCTGAAGCTCAAGGCACAGTTTCCAAGGAGGGTGAGTGTGAGCTCCACAAAGAAGCCCAGGCAGATCCCACTGAGGAGTGGCCTCAAGGTTCACTGTCAATTCAGGGTGAGAAGCAGATGCAGGGGCTTCCTTCTTTTTCCTTCTCTGGAGCCCAGGGGTCTCAAGCAGGGACAGAAAACAGGACACGTGGCTGAGTTCTTCTCTTGCACACGTAGGCATGGGCTTGAGGCTGCTGCATTCTTTGTGGCAGTGCTTAGTGAACAAAACTTACCTCTCTGAGACTTTTAGGAGAGACATAACAGTCACCCATTCCCCACTCACTGTTAAAAATGGGAGCCCAGCTCCAGGGCCAGTGGCTGGGAAGGCTGGAGTGTGACTCAGAAGAGTCAAAGTGGTGAATCCTGGAGTGTAGCCCAGCATGGGCCAGAGCCAGCAATGGAGAACTGAACAAAAGGTAGATTCACTGCTTCCTCTGTTGGCTAGGGACTTCCGGAGGAAATCCTCAAGTCCATCTGGGGGAGATGAGTGAAAATAGAGAGAATTCCGATGTCTGCCACTTTCAAATATTTTCTCTGTAATGTCACCATTGTTTTTTACTCTGAAGATTAGCTTTGGGTGTAGGCAAGGTTATTCTTGAAGTTGTAGCTAGTGCAGAGCACCCCAGGTCCTTTGGTGGTGGCTGGAACATGACAGAGGGAAACTGGATATAGGCTGGCTCCGGCAGGTGCATCCTCTGGAGCGCCCTGTGTATCTGGTGCAGTTGGTAAAGCCACTGTTGGACCACCCAAGGATGACTGGGTTTATCAAAGATGATTGGTCACTTAGCAAGATGTAGTTTCCAGGGTTGGTGGGTTATTAATAGTTTCCTTCCCATGTCCCAACCTTAGCTCTGAATATGCAAAGGTATGCCTTCAGTTGGCAGGAACATACCCAGCCACCTCCTGCTGGATCCAGACCCACAGGGGCTGAGTAACTTTGCGGTGCGTGGTGTGAGTCAGCCAGCCAAACCTGTCCCCTGCTCCATCAAAAGTCCCAACTTTGCTTAGGCGCCCCTACCCTAGTATACCTCTCAAAACCTCTATTCTCATCTTCCCCTTTTTTCCTGAAAAACAAAACAAAACACCACAGGAAAGTCACACAGCCCTTTGTTTCTCAGGAGTCTGGAAATCCAACTGTTGTTTTGATTTTTTATGAAATGAATGCAGGAAAAAGTAAAAACACACTAAAAGGTGACCCTCCTTGGGACTATGTCATGAAAGAGCTAGAAAAACTTCAGGTCAATCCATTGCCCTGGCGCTCAGGTGGCAAAAGGTTTAGGAATTACTCGAAGGAAAATGATGCCTGCTTTCTTTTTCTTGCTTTCCTCATCTGAATCCAACAATTTCAGTATATACTGAGGGTTTCCTATAAGCCAGGTCCAGTGCCAGGTACTGGGGTTCAGCAGTGAATCGGCAAACACAGCCTCACCCTCAGGGAGCATAAGGTCTCTCCTTGGGACACTTTGGCTTAGGTCTAGCTCTGCTTTGGTAGATTTTTAAATCCTCTCCTCACACCTACAGACTAGCTCTCATTGGGTTAGATCAGCCTGCCCGCAGGAGCTCCTGAAGTGATGACAGGAGATGGGGTTCTTTTGGGAGAATAAGTAGGAACGTTTTTGGGACAGGTAATATGAGCCCAGAGAACACTGGGAGAGGGGTCATCATGTTCTTGAATTCTAGGTCTGGAGAGGTCAAAGGGTCCTGGGATTAGGCAGGACGAGGAAAGGACATTTGGTTTTTGTAGATAATATTGATTTGGTGCAGACAATTAATTTAAAAAAGGCAGGAGCAACCCAGGCGTGTGTGTGCGGTGAGCTTTGCCTGGTGTGGCTTGCCACGCTCTTCCATCTGTAGCACACGCTCAGCTCAGATCGATGCCACGCTCGGTAATTTATTTATGAAATTATATGGCCCTTCCTCAAGTAACATTTTACTTTTATTTTATTTCACCTCCTAGATCCCTGCAGTGAAAGCAGAAGTTATTTCCTCACAGGCAGCCACCTTTTGACACTCATTCATACAAATGGAAGGGAGGACAGGGAAAAATATCTATGGTACGCGGCAGACATCTCGGCCCGGAAAGACATGATTCTAGTTTAAAGGTTTATGTTGCCCTTGGATGTAGTCTCTACCTAGAAACCTGGTAAGTTAACCCTAGTGGGCACCTTTTGTCCCTCAGTGGATCCAATGCTGGCAGTCCTAGGAGTCCCCAAGGCTTACCTGTCACACAGTGATGGGGTGCACACCTCTCTTCCTCTGCACACTTCAGCCTATTTCTATGTGTGTTTATTTTCAGTGCAACCTCCTGGCTTGTGTCCTGATGCTCCAGGATCTCTGCTTATTAAAAGGGGCTTGCACTTTCTCCTTGCCCCCAATAGGAATTGTACTGTCAGCCAAGGTCACTTAAAGAATCTCTGGTAACACAAAATGGGGTGACATCCCTCTCCACAAGAGGTACTCCCACCTGCCTGGTTACATGCTGGATGTATTCCAGTGGCAGATTCCTTTTTTTAAAGACTTTATTTATTATTTTTGGAGAGAGGGGAAGGGAGGAAGAAAGACAGGGAGAGAAACATCAATGTGTGCTTGCCTCTTGTGTGCCCCCTACTGGGAACCTGGATGCTACCTAGGCATGTACTCTGACCGGGAATCAAACCTGTGATTGTTTGGTTCATAGGCCAGCGCTCAATCCACTGAGCCACACCAGCCAGGACCCAGTGGCAGATTCTTTACTCTCCTATGAAATTGTCTCTCCTCTGGGGATTTTCTGGCTTAAAGAGATACCACTGTCCCCTCTTCCTAGTCTCAGCACCACAATCCTAGTTCAGATAGGTTTGCCTCTTCTTTCAAAGTCTGATAAAGCCTGTGAACTCTCCTTCCTGAGGTGGGTCTCATTCTCCTCTGGTCTGTTCAGCACTTAAGTGCCCAATTCATCTTCCTCACCTGAAGGGCTCAGGTTGCCACTCTTTTTCTCAAGAGTCTTCGGTGGTGCCCCACAAATGATTGAATGTATGTCCTCTGTACCCTAGGTTCTCAAGGTTATCCATGTTTTAGAATGAGCCAGTACTCTGGCTTTATCTCTTATGTCTTCCCTAACTTAAATCCAACGTTCTAGTCAAATCAGGTGCAGGCACACCTGTAGTATTATGTTTCACTTTATTGCACTTTGCAGGTAATGTGTTTTCATCAGCTCGGAGGCAAAACCCTCCACCAGCACTATGATTATGACTCACTGAAGGCTCAGATGATAGTTAGCATTTTTCAGCAATAAAGCATTTTCTAATTAAAGTATGTACATTTTTAAAAGACATAATGCTATTGCACAGTTAGTAGACTATGACACGGTGTAAACATAACTTTCATATGCACTGGGAAACAGCAATATTTGTGTGGCTTGCTCTATTGCGACATTCTCTTTGTTGCAGTGGTCTGGAACCCAGTGGCTCTGAGATATGTCTGTACCGTGTGTGGGATTTGGGGTAATGAAAGATCAGTAATTCAGCCTGGCCCACCCACTGAGGAAAATTCAAAAAGTGGGAAAGATATTTTCAAAAGTGTGCTTCAAGACATATAAAAGCTAGCAAGCTAGTAAATAATTACAAGGCTAAATTGTGGAAGAGCGTGGAAGTCAAAAGGTAAGATACCAGAGGGGTGAGACTTTTTTCTGGTTTCCACCGAGGTTGTGGAAGACCTAGGAATGCATTCCACAGTCTCAGTGGGTTCAGGGACAAAAGGTGAAGTGCAGGACCTATCAAGGTGGGTGTATTTTGCCTCGAGACTCTAAGTAACCAGCCCTCCATTCCCAGTTCTAAAGTCCAGCTTTGAACCATTTGAGTAGTTGCGAGAAATCCCCATTCCTGAGATGGGGTTAATGTTGTATGCATTGCAAGGAAGTCTCCTGGCAGAGGCATTAGAATGCTCTCTGGTGGAAGATAACATCACTCCAGTCATCAAATAATTATTACCACCAAGTCTCTGAATACAATGTCTAGCACACGATCAAAGATAAGTTGGCACAGAGGAAACAAGTCAACGTGAACAAGAATCAGCAGGAACGATTCTTGCAGGTTTTCTGGACCCTGAAATGATCGGGGACTAGCTCCAAATGACTATGATTACTGCTTTCAGGTAAAAATAAGACAAGATCACACAACCTGGCAGCAAACGAGGAACTATAAAAACAATGCAGTAAATTTGAAACAAGAACCAAAGAGAAAATCTAAAACTGAAAATGCAACAACTGAAATTAAGAATTCAATGGAAGCGTTATAAAAAGGATTTAGACACAGCTGAAGAGATAATTAATAAAGTGGGGGACAAGGTAAATAACCTGAAATGAAGGATAAAACAATACAGAAAAGGGGTTAAGAGACATAAAGGGTAGAGTGAGAAGGCCTTACCTATTTAATTAGTTTTCTATAAAGAATGGGGAAGAAGTATTATTTGAAGAAACAATGACTGTCAATTTTCTAAAACTGAGGAAAAATATCAATACACAGATTCAAGGAGGCCTACAAACTCCTAGGAGGATACATAAAAAGAAATCTAAATCCAGGCATGACATAGTACGAATGCAGACATTTAAAGGTGCCTTGTACTATTTATTTCCCCAGTAAGCCCCCAATCTCCTTGTCTGCCCCTCTGTGTATCCTACCACCCATGCCTTTGTTATCATCATGCAGACGGCACCTTTACTCATCAAGCTTCCTCTGATAATCCTCGTGTTCTTACCTCCAACCAGATTTCTAATTAGAATGATCAACGGCAATCTAATGTCAACAGTATTAACACTATTTCCATGACTACCCTACCACTATGGGACACTTACTCAGTTCCACGCATTGCTCTTGGCATCCATCATGCATGACCTCATTGAATCCTCGTAAAACCCAGGAGGGGTTTCTACCCAAGAAAAACCTGGGGCCACCCAGCTCTCCTCTGACCTTGTGTAGCATTTTACCTACCTTGTACCATTTCTAACATTTTTCCTACTCTAATCTGTGCTTAGAGCATACCTCATCTAGGGGGGCACCTTCTCTTTTTCGTGTGTCTCTTACTGTGCCTACCACCTCGCTTCGTGCTTGCCCAGTAAGTGCCCGTTTATGTGTTGGGCGAGTCTTGCACGTGGCTGGTCCCCAAGATGCCTCGAGGGCCTGTGGGTCTGTGAACAGTCTGAGCAGCTGCACCAATGGCAACTGTGAGCCCATCCCCACCCATTATCATCTCCGCCTGCCTGAGCGACTCTCGTTCACACGTTAAATTGAAGGCAGTGACCGATGCTCTATTTAAAGTGTCCTCGAAAATGGTACTCGAGTGTGTAACACAGTCATTTTGCCGACGTGGGAAGGTATTTATGGAGAGGCCGTTTTTCATTTGGATGGGGGGGTTGAAACGGGAAGCTGTTACATGACACCTGTGTGGATGTCAAATGGAAAACGAAACAAAACCACCCAAACCTCCTCCGCTAGTTACCTCCACCTCTATCAGGACATCGTCTCCCTGGTTATTTTTTACGTCGAGCCGTGTCTTTTCCATCAGCATCCAAAGATCACAAAATATGCCCAGAGCCAGTAAAGCCGAAGCAGGAATAGTCCGGAGCAGAAAGAGTAATTGCATTCTCGCGCTGGCTCTCTCTGGATTCGTTCGCCACCTCGGCTTGACAGCTTAATGGTTTGCGAGAGAAAGAACATTTGAGCACAGCCCGCCTCTCCGTCTTGCGGGGAGAAGAAACTGATGAAAGCACCAGGTGAAGTCTCCCGAGCAAGGGGGCTGTGCGTCGGAGAAGCGGTGTTAAGTTAGGAGAAATGGCCGGCTTCCTCAGAGCCATACACTGCCGCGGCTCCAGGCGGTCCGCGGATGTGTGTGAGTTTGTACATGCCGCTCGGCTCTGCCCCCTCTGGCTCTCTGCCGGGGCACTTTCCTCTGGGCATCCTTTGAACTAAATCTCTATTGATTCTACAGATTAAATCCGCTGCTCGCATTATCGGCAGCAGGAACTTTTACTTTCTGAACAGCGCTGACAATTTACTCCCTTTCTCCTCTCCCTCACCCTCCCTCAGTAACAGGTAATAGGTAGCACCAAGTCCTTTTGCAGACAGGGCCACACTACACTTCTACTTTTGCACCCAACCTTCATTTCCTCTATGAGCACTGGGAGAATCTGGAGGAATCCTGAAGACCACAGTGCTGGAAAATGTTCGCCTGCGTCCCAGAGGCGGAGAGCTTGTTTAGTTTGGTGGGGCAGTGTGTGTCTGGGGGGGTAAGCTAGAGGACTTAGGCAATTGCATATTGAAGTGAACAAACAAATTGTCTAGAATAAAAGCTGGCCCTCACAACACCCCAAGTAGGAGATCTTGCGATAGAGGCAGGAAATGTCTCTTAGGAGACTTCCAGCCCTTCCCTGCCGTTCCTGTGACTTGATTGATGGATTTTTCCAGGAAGCCTCTGACGCGACATCCTCCTCTGCAGAGTTCTGAACCTCTGGGGCAGTCCTTGTTTCTCAGGGGAGCGGCCACTGGCATTTTGGACACACAGTTCTCCATTTCACAAGACTGGCTTGCAGAGTGCAGGATGAGCGCTCTGCTCCCCTGGCTGCCGAAGGCCAGGAGCACCCAGTCTTCCACGAAGCCTCTGTGCATCTCAAAAGGCCCGGGGTGGGGGTTGCTGGCCAGACTGAGAGCTTATGCAAGTCTGAGAGGAAGAAGAACCTGTTGACACCTCTGCTTCTTCCTGAGGAAGTGGCCTATCAATGTGTCTTTGACCGCTGTGTGAGCTTGAATGAGTCACTTTGAAACTGAGCCTTTAGGGGCCTCACCTCCTGAATGGTGACAGTCGTAGAACCCATCCCTTAGGTTTGGTAGGAAGGCTAGTGTTAGTGAATGTTTAAGTGCCTACACCATGGTAGGCAGTTTGCTAAGTACATTATTATATGCAGTATCTCATCGAATCTTTGCAACCAGCCAGCCAAAGAAGCAGGTTCCATTCTTATTCCCGTTGTACAGAGGATGAAGCTATTGTTAGTCCCGCCTTGTGGATGCAGAGACTCGGGGTCATGCAGGTAGCTGGATTATAACTTAGGCCAGTGGTTCTCACACTTCAGCATGCTTCAGAATCTCCTGGAGGGCTTGTAAAAACCACAGACGGCTGGACCCCCCTCCAGAATTTCAGGTTCAGTAGGTCTGGGATGGGCCTGAAGACCTGCATTTTAACAAGTTCTTAGGAGCCCTAGTGCTGCTTCTTCCTATTTTTAAAACCGGTGACTTGAGTCTACAAGAATTTGCAATGTATTGTGAGATCTAAGAAGGCAGGTAGAGAGTACGTCTCCCCACCCCTGCCCCATCTGTGCGCACACAGCACACACATCAAGGGGTTGTGTATGTTCTGTCTACCTTGGACAGGGCACAGTCCCAGGGGTGGGGGACAGAGTCTCACTTGGGTAGCATCTTCAATGTCAGTCTGTTGAGTCTCAATCTATTGAGTCTCAATAGATGGAACAGAGTCTCAATCTATTGAGTCTTATCTGTCTTGGAAAGATAAGTCCTAAGTTGGCACTAATGGGGTTGTTGAGCCTTGTAGTAGGTGAGTGAAGGCCAAGGTGGGCGATGGGGCGGCAGTGGGCACAGGGAGACAGGCAGGGGCTGGGAGCTCAGGAAGTCCTCTAAGGTGTGTGTTATTACAGATTCAGTGACTTGTACTCAGGAAATTTCATTATTTCTCCGGTGCTTGTGTTTTCTATGACAATCACATTTTTATTCTTTTCTTCTGACAATGCCAACCTGTGCAAAGAGGAAATAAGGGAAGGGATTTGTTTCCTTCACACTTAAGCCAGGGTGTTAGGAAGGGACCGATATCTCCCTGGGGCTGGTCCCGATGGTGGCAGCTGGAACCGAAGCAAGGGAAACCCAGAGAGGCAAACGTGGGGTGGGACAGCTGCCACAGCATCCAGACTCGCTCGGTCCAGCTCCCCTCCCCACCGGGAGGTTCTCCCAGTAATAATATCATAACCACCATTCATAGTTATTGATTCCTCACTGTGTGCCAGGGCTGATGCTGAGCACTTTATAATAGTCGTGGGGGCTGGATCCTATTTTCAACTCCATTTTATAGGTAGAGAAATTAAGTGTGGAGATTCAGAACCTTGCTCAGTTGCATTCAGTCTGCAAGTGACAGAGCCAGACGTGGGGCCAGGGCTGCAGGAGGTGAGACCCGTTCCTGTTACCCTTTCGCACCAAAGCTCAGGTCAAACCTCAGTGCTCCCTTTGTTTGAATTAGGGAAGCCTCTTCCCTCGCTGCAGGGACACTTCAGTTCCTCTCCCCTAAGCTTGGGGAGCTGGTGATGCCCCAGACTTTAAACCAGCCTCTGCTCAGGACACTGCCCTTAACCCTGAGCTGGTTGCACATGCTCACAGGGCCTGAGTAAGTGTCTCCCTTGTGGGAGCACCAGGACCCCGTCCTCTCTGTGGGGCTGCTGTGTGGATGGCTGGCATGCCCGGGCTCCTGCAGGAAAGGTGGTGGTGGCATCCTCCCCCCACGGCTGTGCAGGGGCTGTCCCGGAGAGCCTGGGCTCCAGCTGCCACTCCTGGTGTTTGCAAGCCTTGCACACACGTCTCCTTCTCCATGTGGATAGCCGCACTGAGAGAGCTAAAGGAGGTGGCAGAGAGGACAATGACTATGAGATGTCTTTTCTAGAACGAACTGAAATGCAAGCGGGTCCAGGGCCAGGGTGGGATCAGCGATGCTCTGCATCCACAGAGGACTGGTCCTGGGCTGGGGGGTTTTCCTCTCTGCTTGTCTGGTAAGTGATCCCAGGGCTTGGTGTCCAGGCCGAGCAGGTGGGTCCGGCAGCCCCCACTGCCCGCGCAGTTCCCCATGAAATCAACCACAGAGGCTCCTGGCTTGAAGAAGGGCTTGATCCAGATAAAGACCTCCCCCAACCCCGCCCCGCCAGCTCTCATTCTTACAAGAGGTGTTCCTGTCATTGTGGATTTGACACCTCACTCTCAGACGGCCTTTGGCCTTCATGACCCCCTTCCTCTCTGTGTATGCCCTGCTTTCCTGTGCAGAACAAGCTGTAGACGGTGTGGAGAAAGGCTAAGGCATGTGACTCTCCATCCTGGGACACCCCACAGTCCCATTTCAGGATGCCTGTCCCAGCTAAAGGGAATCCCAGCTAAAGCCCTTAAAAATGAGCTTAACGTTTTGAAATAGAACTTTGGGTGCTGACAATGATCTCACTCAGAGCAGTGCGTGGACTTAAAGGATTAAGACCCTTCCAAAAAGGCTGGCTTTATCATTTTTGGCCAGAAAAGAACCACTGAATCTTATCATCGGATTAATAATTACCACCAAAGCTCTCACGTTGAGGATTGGCATTTCTGCCTCATGGCTTGTACTTATAGGCCCATTTCTGACCTTTGGAGTAATCCAGAAAACTCACTCTCTCCGGCGGTGGCAGCTTTCCCCGCAATTTCAGTTGACATCTTCCCTGTCCCTTCCAGACTTCCGCTCTTCTCTAGTTGCTTGTTTCCGGTTCATCTTTTCTTTCAATCAGCCTGTGCCCCGCAGAGTGAGTTCAACTCTATAAGACAGCCCACTCCCCTGCCTTGCCGAAAGGAGAGTCTGAGACTCAGAGTGGGAACTCAGCAGTTCATTCTCAACAGATACCGCTTTTTTTTCTGAAATGCTTTTCTCCTGAGCATCTCTTTCTTCCCTGACTTCTCAGATGTGGGACCTCGTGCCAGTAAGAGTCAGCTATCACTGGAAGGCTGCTTCTCCTCATGTGGGGGATGGCCAATGAGTAGCTGCTACAAGAGGCAGCTCCTTCAGCCGGCCCTGGGATCCCAGCCCTCCAGCCCCTCTCTGCAGCTGCCTCCCGGGTGGGCCCTCTGGGCTGGCTTGCCCACACTCTGGCTGCCTAATTAGTCTCCAGGTATCAGGAGTCCCAGCGGAACAGCCTATATTGAGCAGGCTTCCTCGGAGGAGAAGGTTGGCCGTGCCAGGTGCGGGCCCTGCAGGGGCTGGAGGAGGCCTCGTGCAGAAAGCTCCTTCTCTTCTCTTCTCTTCCCTTCTCTTCTCTTCTCTTCTCTTCTCTTCTCTTCTCTTCTCTTCTCTTCTCTTCTCTTCTCTTCTCTTCTCTTCTCTTCTCTTCTCTTCTCTTCTCTTCTCTTCTCCTCCGTTCAGTTCATGTGCACAGGTGAAGGTAGGAGCAGGAAGGGTGGGTTAGTCCTTCCTTCTGTGATCTGTAGTTTCTCCCTGGGCCTGGTGCACCAGTCTGGACTGGGGTAAAACAAAAAGAATTCGTCTCTCATAGGGAATGGGAAGAGGAAGGACAGAGCTCACTGGGGAGGGCAGTGTGAGAGGAGACCGATGGCAGTGAGAAGGGCTGACACTGATGTCACAACTGCCTGTGGCCCCGAACCGATTGGAGCACTGATGCTTATTGGCTCATTCAGTCTTTGCAAATGCCCCATGCTGCATGTGCTCTTAGAACCCCATTTTACACACGGGGGGCCTGAGGTTCAGAGAACTTGTCCAAGGTCACAAGGCAGAAGTGAGGTTTTCTCCAAGTTCGGTGCCCCTGATTGCCACAAGAGGTAGGAGAGAGATGGGGAGCCGAGGTTCTGACCTTGGAATTCCACCTGGGCTCCACCACTGAGCACCTCTTGCCCTCTGGGAACCCTGATTCCTCTTCTGTCTAGGGTATTTGTAAGGCTCCTTTGTGGGGCTTCGCAAAGAGTAACTGAGATGGGAGTGGGGGCCAGTGACGGTTCATTGCCAGGCATATGGGGAGGTCTCACTAGCCAGCTTCCATCGTGAAGGGAGGGTGCCTTACTTTTCAATCACAGAGGCCGTATCCTGATGGTAGGGCCTGCAGACACAATCTCGGCCAAGGAATAGTGCTCAAGTGTGGGGACAAAGGGACATGGGGTCTCATTCTCAATGTCACACTTTCCTTTTGGCCCCCATGGATGAATTGGCAGGACAGTGGGGTGCAGGCTATAGGGTGGTTGCCTAATATTAAGGTAAATGAGATGCCTGAAGTTCTTGGATACAAAGGACCCCCTCCCTTTTCCTCTGGGGCCCCAAATCGGCAGCGGATGTAAGCAGGGAGGTAAGAGGAGAAAGGTGTTGGCTGGATGGTCTCAGCCATGAGATGGTCTTTACCAAGAACTGGCTCTTGACGTTCATGAGAGTGTGACCTCACTCCTTACTTTCCCACTGACGCACACCACCCAGACCATGGTCCCTCCCTGGCCCCACAGCCCAGGGCAGCCCTCGGTCAAGTGGGGAAATGCATTATGGTCCACAGCGTTTTGGGCTCGTGTTTGCCTCCACTGAGCAATATCTCAAAGAAAATCAGCCCCAGCGGGGAGATTCATCATTAATGATGGTGAATATCAATCCAGATATTAGTCTTCCTAATAATTTTGATTTTTTTTTTGAGAAGGGATTGATTTCTGGTCCGGTTCATTGGTCCTGTGGATTGTAAAGTGGAGGATGAAGAGTTTGCTAAGAGCAGAAAGAATACCTCTTCGTTTTTTTTTTTAATCGATTATAGTGTTTGCACTATTTATATTACTTTCTATCTAGACCCTCCTTATAGGAATCTTTTAAAGCCACTTGCAGAATTTTTAAAACAATTGTTGAAATGAAATAATGCAGTAAATCATAAATCTCTTAATTGGCACAGATAGGCTATTATAGCTCGCACATACTGCTGGAAAACTAAGGCATGAAGGGACTGTGTCAGCCCCGCAGCATCACGGGAGCCCTACTCTGCCTTTGCTGTGCCCAGTGGGATATGGGCCAGTTGACATACTAACCCCTGGGGGTGCCAGTTCTGTATATCAATGTTAGTAGAACTGTTGTGTTTCCTTCTTTCGAGATACAAATATATTTAAATGGAAGTTCTAGTATTTTCTTCCCATATCTCCCTATTTTGGAGACCACTGAAATAAAAGACCTGTGCCAGTCAAGCCAGCGCTGGTCCCATTTGCTGACTCCTGGCTGTTCTCACCCTGGAGCCTCAGTCCTTCTCCCTTTGCTCTCTGCAGGCCCCCTGCCCCCTCTGCTGTATCTGCACACACGTGCACCCTCAAGTGTGTCTCCATGGGCATGTCCCTGTGGCCAGACTCTGACTTCTGCCCTTGGTGTAAGTATGCGAACACCAGGGGATGGAGGGCTGGGACGGGAGGAGCCCCAGGCCGTGCTTCTCTCCCTGGATGATGAAAGGCTCCTTCTTTACTGGGGCTCCTACGGCAAGGAGCGAGTCTAATGCTTGGAGGAGGCAGCTGGACAGGTGGCCCAGTGGCAGGTTACCCAGGGAGCCCGGTCATAGGGTCAGGGGTGAACTAGAATTGCTGGTGGATCTCTCTGGGGATCCCCATTCCATCCGAGAAACAGAGAGAAGTATATCCTTTCTTTGTTTATGCTGACCGGTTCTTCATTTCCATGTGAGCTCACGCACCCCTCTCCTCTTCACCCTCACACACATCACACTGCACTTTCTTTTCACCACCTTTCCCTCTAAGCAGGGTCATCCTGGGTGCCCTCACAGAGTGGTCATTCTGTGTCTTCTGCCTCCCCCTCCCCCCCATCAAAGGGATGTCTCTCAGTCTCATTGCTTCTGTTGCCTGGTGAGTTGCCAAAAAACAAACAAAAACCCTTTAATCTGTGCTTCAGAACAACCCCACAGGGGTCTGGTTCTGCAGGCAGTGCGTCTAAACCAGAGTTCCGGGGTCCCAAGATAAGGAGGTGACTGGGTCTTGTCCAAGGAGGTGGGTTTTTGTGGGGCGATGGCAACCCACAGAGGACGGGAGAGGTGCTGATGGCAGGTCAGATTGGCCTGGAGCCCATGATTGGGAGCAACCCACAGACTCCACCAAGTCAGAACTCCCCAAGGTGGGCCGGGCAGCTGCAGCTTCCTACACTGGCAGAGCAAAGGGAGGACGGAGGCCCAGAAGTACTAAATGAGGGGAAAAAATGCTTTTCTTGTGGAGCCAAGGTTTTTTGTTTTAAGTAAGCACAAGGGACGCCTGATGGGGAAGGGAGTCTTTGAATTGTTGGAACATGCTCTGGGATGGGAAACCGGGCTGGGGCCTCGGTGGATTCAGGGGAACTCTTTGAACAGGGAGTGTCTGGAGACCCTTCTCCAAAGCCCAGTGGCTGGTTCACAGGAAAAGTTAAATCTTTTCATGTTGGAGGACTTGCACCCATCTAATTCCTGGCTATCTTTGATGGGAGCTGAGAGCACAGCAAGCGATGCTCTGGGGTCCATTTAAGAGCGTATGAAACCCATCATTTCTTTTTCCAGCTCCTATTGTCATTTACACTGTGCTTTGAACTATTGCTAAGAAGCATATCTTCACCTCAGTAGAGCTTATTTAGCAGCAAAGTGAGAGCAAGTGTATATGGCAAATGCAAAGTAGGAAGCGGTGAGCTCCGGTGTTTGCACACCTTGCTTTGCAAATTCAGGGGAGGAGAGAGATCCCTTTGGCTTGGAGGAGAGGCAGGTTTGCGATGGTGGTGACCACGTATGCGGATTGCCGCGTGTGTTCCTCACCACAACCTGCAGGCCAGGTCCCGCTGTCATCCCCACTTCATGGTTGAGGACACGGAAGTTTAAAGAGAATTAATAATTTGTTCAAGGTCAAAGTTGTAAGTGTAGAGTTAGGGAAGGAAGGAGGAGGGACGAGAAGGGACTCTCCAGCAAAAGGAGCAAGCTGGTGAAGGTGTGCAAGCAGGAAAGCAAAGGACGCATGTGGACAATGGAGAGCAGTTCTACTTGAGTGGAAATGATGAAGGCCAGATGGTAGAGGTCTTTGACTCTCTGACTAATTGACCAATTAGAGGCCAATTAGTCTCTCCTTCATTCTGGAGGTGATAGGGAGCCACAGTAGGGTCTTGAGTAGGAGAATGTCGTGATCGGAGCAGACCCGTGGTTTGGAGAGAGGAGAATCTGGAGGTGCACAGAGCATTAGGGTGACTATAACAGAATACGCGAGAGAGAATGCAGTGTGCCTAGAGAATAGTATGGCATCTTCCCACTCTGGACAATGCAAGAGAGGGAATTTCCTTTCATTTTGATGAGAGGAGACTGATTTCACAAGAATGAGGGAAAAGTGGTCCATATTCCAGTTCCTTCCAACCCAGTCCACACATTTGTGACTCTGGTTATTACTGCTCCATCCTTTTCCTGTGTCCTCACTGGACTTCTTTGACACAAATGCCAGTTATTTTTCTAGATTACTCTAACACCAGTTTATTGCGATGAATACAACACCTTTTGTGTTTTCAGACATTTGTTGACTTTGAGGGAGAGGGTGGGTGAGTGCCAGGTTGGCGTATGGAAACGTCTAGGTCACTGGGTACAGGGGTCGTACTGTAGTGGAAAGACTGCTGCGTTCAGGTTCCAGGTCCAGCCAAGACTCCTTTTGTGGTTCTAAAATGTGTGAGCTCTGATTTCGAGTTTCTGCCCATGAGAAAAATGAGATGGGTATTAAGGAAAATGAGAGTCTGTATATCAGTGGCTCTCCAAGGATGGTCCCCAGGCCAGCAGCATCCCTGTCACCTGGGAACTTGCTGGAAATGCGTATCACGGAGCCCCACCCCAGACCCTCTGAATCAGAAACTTGGGGTGGGCTTTCCAGGTGCTTCCGTGAGGTGTGGTCAGGGTTGTCACAGCCCTTCAGTGTTCCGGCCCTTTTCTGAATGCTGCACTGGTCTGTGCAGCGGTTCTCAAACCCAAGTGTCTTCATAGTCACCTGGAGGCCGGGTTTACACACAGGCTCTGCAGGTCCTGGGTGGGGCCCAAGAATTTGCGTTCTAGTGAGATCCCAGGTAAGAACACTCGCTTTGTTACACACTAGCTCTGTGGCCTTGAATAGGTTTTTATCTCTCTCTGTGAGTCAGCTCCCTCATCTGTATAATAGTGTCTACCTTATAGGCTGTTATGAAAAATAAATGAGGTAATTCATGTAGAGTACATGCCACATTACACCTCAATCAACACTGTTCCTGTTAATAATGGATTTGTGACATGTTTTACAGACACAGAGGTCATTGTGAAAGTTCATGACAGAAAACTACAGTGGGTCTATTAAAATTTTTTTTTGTGGTAAAATGTATAAAACAAAATTTACCATTTTAAGTGTACAACTCAGTGGGTTTAATTATAGCCACTGTTGTGTGACCATCACTACTACGCATCTCAGAAATTTGTCATCTTCTCCAGCTGGAAGTCCCCATTCTCCCTTCCACTGGGTCCTGGTAACCTCTAAGCTGCTGTCTGTCTCTGGAATTGCCTATTCCAGACACTTCCTGTGAGTAGAATCATACAATGTTTGTCCTCCTGTGTCTGGCTTCTTTCACTTAGCTTGTGTTTTTAAGGTTCATCCGTATTGTGACATGTATCGGAACTTCATTTCTTTCTCACTGAATAATATTCTACTGTGTGGATAGACCATGTTTTATCGTCTGTTTATCCGTGCATGGACACTTGGGTCATTCCCACTTTTTGGCTCGATGTTCCCACATCGGCTGGAGTGAGCGGGGGCATCCCTGTGTCTGTTCGAATCCCGGTTTCAGTTCTTTGGGGAACACACCTAGGAGTGCAGTTGCCAGACTGCATGGTCATTCTATTTTCGAACTGCTGAGGAACCACTCATCTGCTGCCCACAGCAGCTGCTCCGTTTCACGTTGTCGCCAGCAGTGCGCGCGTGTTCTAGTTTCCCCACATCCTTGGCAGCCCTCGTTATTTTTCATTCGCCACCATCCTAGTAGGTGTGAAGTGCTATCTCTTTGTGGTTTTGATTTCCATTTCCTTAGTGACATCTTTTCCTGCACGTTGGTCGTTTGTGTATCTTCTTTGAAGACACGTCTCAGCAAGCCATTTGCCCATCTTAAAGCTGGGCTGTTAGTCATTTTGTTGTTGACTTGTAGGACCTTTTTATATATTCCGGGTACCAGATAGACCCTATCAGATGCATGGTTTGCCAATATTTTCTTCCATTCTATAGGTTGTCTTTTTTAGCCTATTTTATAAAAAATACAGAGCAAAAAAGGAAAAGGGACTCAGGGACATTGGCAACAGTGTGGTGATTGCAGGGGGAGAGGGGAATAAGGGGACTAAATGGTAATGGGAAAATATAATAAAGATTAAGTTTAAAACATTAAAAATACGGTTTTAGTGAGGTATAGTTGATGAGGGTCAACTATACCTATTAAGCTGCCTATTTAAAGTATACAATTTAATGAGTTTTGACATATGTAAACACCTGTGAAACTATCGCCATAATTAAGATAATGAACATACCTATCAGGCCCAAAGTTTCCTCGTGACCTTTATAATCCCTCCTTCCTACCCTCCTTCTATCTGTCTGTTAACTGTAATGATCTAGATACTCTGCCGTTGACACTGAGCGTAAAGGGAAGATACCCAATCTGGGACTCGGAAGAGCAGAGTCTGGGTGCTCTGGCTCTGTGGCCAGTGGGTGCTGAGTCCATGTGGCCTCCCACTTCCCTGGATCTGCTTCCACACCAGACATGACAGGGTCCAGCTATCCGTGGTTCTCATCCACTCTGGCTGCTTATTAGAATACCCACTTGGGAAGCAACTGATTATTGCTTTTTTAAAAAAGCATCGTTTTACTAATTATTTTATAATTAGTTTTGAATAATCATTGCTTTTTAAAGGATACTAATGTCTATCCCACCTCCTCTGAGAATTTCTGGGGGTGGCATCCTGGGGTCTGTGCTTTTTAAAAAGCTCTCCTGGTGATTCTGATGCGTAGTAAATTGAGATGATTTATAACCCAGCCTTCTTATCCAAAAATTCATGGGCTTCTACATCACTTCGTATCTTTCCTATTAATTTCAGCTTCTCTCATAAATACCAGGAGATATGTAAGACAGACACAGCTTGTTTAAAGACAAGGGCATAGATATATGGAGTGAATGAGGGGCTTGTGAGGCAGAGTGGGGAATGAAAAGTTGTATGTGTTTCCATTACTTCCTTTACCTGCTGCTAAACAAGGGGACACAGACATGCAGCAGATGGCAGCCCACGGTCTCCAAGGTGGGGTCTTCTAGGGTGGGGTTAGCATGGACCAGGGGCTGGCTTGGCCAGTGTATCCGAGAGGAACAGATTCTCAGGACTAACTCACTTTAGTTTCCCGGGATATTGTTATTTAAGGTAAAATGCCACCTTATGCATTGTATTGAAGTCTGCAGTGATCTAGTTAATGAAGGAAGGGCGGCTCCTCTCCTAGACCCCCTTCCCGGCCTTCGTGGCAGCAGAGTGTCGAGAGCACATCTGTAGCCTGAGTCAGTGAGATGCTTTCGGGCGCTGGAAACAGAACCCAACAATAGTATGAACAATAAGTACGTGAACGTACCACATGAGAAGACCACAGGTTGGGTGGTTGCGACATTGGGTCATTCAGTGACTCAATAACATCATCATGCCCCAGGCACCTTCTTCCCTCTGCTCAGCCACAGTAGGCAATTGGTGATGTCTCCCCTCGGGGTCAAGAGAGTCCTCTGACAGCTGATGGCACAGTGAATGGTGGCCAAGGGAGGAAGTCCTTCACGCGAAGTCCCCGGCAGGCCTCCCATTTGGTCCAGCTGGCCAGGTTTGAGTTCTGTGGCGGTTCTGAAACTTATCTCTGACAGGGGAAGGAAACCAGCCAGATTGGCTTAATCCAATGGCAATTAATCCCTGGGACTGGGAATCACTGGCTTGTTCCAGTCATGACTAAACCCCTTCTGACCCTTCTGAGGAGGGTGAACTGCTGAGCAAGTTGGGGCACACCAGCGAGAAAGAGTGGACGGGGGTTAGCGGCCTCACGGGGAGAGCCTAGACTCGGAGTCAGAAGGCTGGTGCTTTGAGAACCATGCCATCTGAGCCCTGGAGAAGCTGGATGAGCACCTGCTGTCCCTCCTCAGAGTGTGCTTTGCAGGGAGCCACATGCTCCTGCTGGGCAGCCACCGCAGCTCCGGCACCCTCTCCCTGGTTCCCGTGGGATTAACACTCAGAAGTTCTGACTGGTTTGCTCTACACACTCCAGGCCCCCCGCCCTGAGCTGGTTAACACCATCTTCATTCAGGCTGTTAAGACCGCAGCCTTCTTCAGTTACATTCTCATCTGGAGGAACAAACGATGTCACCCTGAGTGGGCTTCAGTTCCCTGCTCTTGTAGCAGTGACTTGGGAACACCGTGCCCCCGTAAGGTGGCTTCTGCAGATATCTGGTGCTTCCGTGTGGATGTCTTGATTGTTACTAAATTAACTCTCAGAAGGTCACCTTATCTCTGTGTTCCAGGGGCTTCTTTCTGTAGCCTCTGTGTGCACGCTCCATCAGCCACCTCTCAGGGCTGTTTGATGATGCTGTTCCGATCGGGCCAGGTGAGCCCCTGGGTGGAGGCGGGATCTGGCACTTGGACAAATACGCTGCAGGTGGAGTGCGGACTTGGTTTAGGCAAATACAGAGGTGACTGTGATGCAGTCGGGTGTCAGTTCAGGTGGGAATACAGGTCGTTGGTCGGTTGCCTCATTGATCTTTATGGGCTGAGCATTTTGCCTCATTGATTTTTCACTGCTGACTGAGTCTTGCTCTCCCGCTCACTTAGAGATTGCTTCATTTCTTTGCAATTCATTTTCCTGTGCCTGTTTGATGCCTCACCACATTGTATTGCCCTTACTGGCTGTAGATCTGATCACCTCTTTCCCAGAACAGTCTTTGCGACTTTGGGAAAAGCCTTTCCTAACCCCTCTGAGTCTCAATTTCCTCTTCCATTGAATGGTGATGAAAATTCCTGCCTGAAGCGTCTAGAAGATGGGCAGACAGTTGGGATGTGGGAGAGGAGCTCCTGAGAAGCGGTGGCAAGATTTGCTCAGTAAAGGAACTGTGACCTTGCTCGGCCTTGACAGTGGACGGAGGACATCCACTTAAGGAGGGGCCCTGAGGTCCTGCAGGCTCAAGCGTCACCCAGAGACTCTGACTGCTTCTGTTAGTAACTGCAGCTTCAGCCACGCCAGTTCCCAAGGATGGGATGCAACTCCCTTGTAACCTCAGTCCAAGTCTGGATTTACAGCAGTCCATTAATATCTAATGGCACAGCTGAGACAGGCTGGACATTTTCACAGGACTTTGCCAGGGGCCTGTGGGTAATAAAAGGGAAATAAATGGAGAGGGTTACTATAACAAGTCGATGCAGTTTCCAGGTATGGTTTATTTTGCTTCATCAGTATGATGTCCTGGTTTAATACCTATTGTGCCACTGTGGGGCATGTTTAGATTGGGCCTCCAGCTGGCCCCTCTGGACCCTTACAAGTTTAGGCATAAAAACTGAGGTCCAAAGAGTGATGGGAGCCCCTTCTGGTACCTGTGAAGGTGTGCCATGAGTCCCAGTGACCTCTTTTGGGGCGCCACCTCTGGCATTACTGACACCGTGAATATTCACCCCTTTACTAGCACAGCATTCCTTAACCCATAGGTCAGGGCAGAAGTGTCATTATCCCCAAATAAAACAGCAGCCCCTACCAGGGCACCAGCAACACCTGTGTTATAGGTAGGAAGGAAGTGAGGCATCTGGGCAAGATGGCTGGAAGTTGAACCCTTCTTTGGGTGTGAGGATGGTCAGGACTTTGAGCCTGGGAATGAGCTAGGAATGGATGAAAGAGAAACCCATACTTAGACTCATTTCATGCTTCTTCCTTTCCCTATGTTTACTCTGGTTTCCCGTCGGATTTCAGAAAATTGTAGAGAAAATTGTGGCCTCTTTCAGCTGTGCTAAGAGGAGCCAGAAGAAGGGGGTTGGGCCCGGCACTCCGGCTTCTGCCAGGATGCTGTGTGTCTGTGGGGTGGTAGAGATGGTGGGCATCATTTCTTTCTGCTTTCCCCTTTAGCGGAAAGGGGGAACCAAGGGGTCAGCCTATACTTCTTGTTCTGACTGCTTCTCTTCACCTAGGGATTTTCCTTCCAGACCTAAATATTGGAAGCTTTTTTTCTTCAATATGCAAAGAAAATGACTTTAAATTTCTCGATCTACTTGGCAAGATTAAAAACAAAGGGAGTGAGAAAATAGGTGTAAAAGTCTTTTGAGGAACGGAGGCCAGCATGCCAGCATTTCCCAAAGTGCGTGTCATGGAACAGCATTCCTGGGGATGTTAACAGGGGTTAAGTGATAAAAGAGTTTCTTAGTCAAACTCATCTGAGATACCCCAGTTAAAAAGCCTTCAACGGGTATCTTTATCGAAGACTTCTCAGGAGTTTTAATCAGCTAATGTGCCTCATGACTCTGGACGAGGGTGAGTTGATGTTTCTCAAATTTACTTAGTCGGGGAGTCTTGTAAAGCAGAACTTTGGAAGGGATTGAAGTTCTTCTCAGTGGTGTATTATTATGATTGTGTGGGTTTGGAGGTGTGGTGGGTTAAGGGGCGTGCTTTCATTCATAAGCTTCGACGGTCATCTGCCCACAGCATTTTAGCCCATCATTTCTTCCCCATTCTCACCAGTTTGCCTGAAACAGCAACTCTGAGCAGCAGCTTAAAATCCAGAAAAGTTTCTTTGGGGATGGCAATTCATTTTTCTTTATTAAAAATGGTCTCACCTCACATGCTACAACAGGGATATGAGCCTTGAAGACATACTAAGTGAAATAAACCAGGTACACAAGGACAAGTACTGTGTGGTTCCATGCATGTGGACCTCCTAAAAGAGTCCAATTCATAGAGACAGAGTGTGGAATGGTGGTTGTCAGGGCCAGGGGAGAGAGGTGTTTGGGGCATTGCTGTTTAAGAGGTACGATGTTTCAGCCGGGATGATGCAAAGTTTCATCTGGGGGTAGATGGTGGTGATTGTACAACATAGTGACTGTACTTAATGCCAGAAAACTGGACACTTAAAAGTGGTTAAAATGGTAAATTTTCTGTTATGTCTACAGTGTCTGGCAGAAGTAATGCCTGCTTGAGTGTGGTTGGTAGGGTAATAATATGGGTGTAATAATTTGTAGCTTTAATTTGAACATTTCACCTAAAATGTCATATGGTGTGCTTGAATGTGGTATTGTTATGTTATAGAATTACATGCTTACAATTTTGTAATAAAAGATTTTGTAACAAAAAGGGGCATTATGTGTGCTGGACCCTGTATTTTACCACAATTTTTAAAAAGTTAGTAACAAAAAAAGATCTTGTCTTTAGTCTGAGTTCCTTTGGTTTCAATCCAACTTCTTTCGGATTCTGGCCTATAGAGTCTGAATAACTGGGTGCCCATGATGCCCTTTAAACCTGAGTGAAGAGAGGGCTCTTTGCTAAGATGTATGGGACTAATGCTGATGGGCACTAATGGGACCCCTTGCCATGTTCACTCCTTTGATATTAATTTTGGTTGGGAACTAATGACATTTACAACTTAGCCTGTCTTTCATAAGCATTTGCCATTTCCCTTTAGGAAAATCGAAGTTTTGATGCAATAGTTCTTCTTTCACAAAATACTAAGTGTAAAATGCTAGGTCCCTGTGTAAAACATTGGAGTTGGCACCACCTTCTTCTGGCCAAGGTCCCTGGGTGCACACTCTGCGTCTGTAAAGGGCTGTCAGAAACCGAGGCCCTGATGGCTACAGCGCTTTCTGCAGACTTAGGCTCAGATTGTGGTCCCATTTCATGTTAATTTTGAGATCAGTTTCTCATCTAGAAAATAAGGACAGCATTAGCATCCTCTTTCAAACATTGAAACGAGATGCCCCATGCAGACCACACAGCTGGGTTCGCTCCATGAGTCCCTCGATTTAGTATCAGTCTGGGAGGGGCCAGCTCTGCAGACAGGCTGGCCCTTCCTGACTCAAACAGAACTCTTGACTTCCTTTCTCCCGTGCCCTGTTCCTCTCCAGCCTTCCCCATATCAGTACAGCGGTACAACTTTCCACCCAGGGACTCAAGCCAAAATTGAGGAGGCGGCATGCATTTCCCCCCTCATTTCCATAGTCACCAGCAAGGCCTGCCGGAGCAAGGACTTCTCTGCTTTCACTATCGGGACCTGAGCCCCTCGGTGAACTCCTGCAGGCCTCCTGTTCCACCACAAACCTTTCTCCACTCAGCAGTCAGGCTGACCATGTCACTCCCTTGCTTAAAACGCCCCAGACATTTGGAATGATATTAAAATTCCTTCTCAGGGTTTCAGATGTCCTCTTTCATCTGCCCCCCGCCTTCCTCTGTGACCTCATTACTCATACTTCCCTGCTCACTCAATGCCTTCTACCCCTCAGCCTTCTGCCTTTGACTTGCCAAGTCTGCCCCCTCCTCAGGGGGTTCCACACTCACTTTTCCTTTGGCCTCGGATGCTCTTTCCCCCAGTTTTTGCCTGACTGGCTTCTCCTGGTCATTTATTGCCCCTGCAAGCATCACCTCAGAGAGACCACCACTGGTCATGCCCCTGTCCCCACAGTTAGTCCGTATCACATGACTGTGCCTTCTCTTTCTAAGATCTTAACATTGTCTGTAAATGACCACTTTTCTTGCTTATTGTCTGCCTTCTTCCTGTTAAACGTAAGTTCTGTGACATCAAAGACTTCCTCATCATTGAGCACCCTTGGAAAGTAGGTCCCTGGTGGGTAGAAGGAGCTGAGTACGTGAAGTTGTTGAACACATGCATGGATGGACTTGGGTTATCTTCCCTGCTCACTTCTCAGCCCTTCGTACCACCCCTCAGCCACCCAGAGCTTGTCCAATCGTGTTACCTCCATGGGCTGAAGGAATGGGACATTTCTATCACATGCAACTTATCAAGGCCTATCATGGTGATGAGAGTTCAAAACGCTTTAGTTTTAAACTCTAATAAGCTAGAACACCTCCCTCTCCTTCTAGTTAACAACTGTGCACTGGTCACGGGCCTTCTAGACCTCTCCCTCCCACTTTTGATGTACAGTCTTCAGTGATGATTGATGGGTGGCTTCGTGAAAAGCACTTACAAGAGAAGTATTGGATTTGTCAGGAGACCTGAGTGGTAGACATATGCAGATCGAGGCTTTGGGTAAGTTAATGAAATGCTCCGAGTCTCCACGTCCCCATCTGGATGATAATAATCATGGGTTGAATAGGGATAGACATGTATTTTTGAAGTGAGTCATGAGTGCTTTTTTGCACACAAAGGAGTTTGTAGAAGGCAAGGTGTACACACCAATGAGAGGCGCTGGTGATGGTGGAATTTCAGGCTATGTCGGGGGGAGGTGGCTAGAGCTGGCAGACGTGTTTTCTATCTGCAAGGAGCACTCCGAGTTTAGGTCCAGTGAGTGATGCACGGGGAAGACCCACAGGAACTATCCAGTCTTCCTAAAGGCCTCCCGGGTTTTGCAAAGGATGTGACCCTCTCTTGTACCTTGGATCCACTTCTTGGCTTCTTGTGCCCCCAGTGACACAGCTTCTGCGCAGGTCCTGCAAGGGGGCGTCAGCAGCACCCAGTGTGAATTCGTTCTCAGCCTGGCCTTGCTCTGAGCTCTCCAGTAACTTGCTGCCCTCTGCATTCTTGTCAGTTGGAGGGAAGGAGGGCGTGACCGGTGCATAGGGGTGTGGAGGGAGTGAGTCAGTCCCACAGGAGTGCTGGGAAAAGAGCCTGGCAGTGATGTTGCGGGCAGAGGCTGACTGTTGAGGACCGTGCTGTGTAGCTGCTTTATATTGTTGGGTACTTTGGAGAATGGCCTCTGAGAGGCCTTACCATTCTGTGCCTCACTTAGGAAATGGTTTCCTGCTCCTCGTTTCGTGTGTTGCTGGCATAAATGCAGGAGTAGAGGGAGGGCTCATTGGTGGGATGGGTGGGGCAGAGGAGTTGGGAAATTAGAATGTTAGCTCATTTAGAATCATTGCCAGAAACTGCACACATCTCCTTGGTCATTTGACTCATAGGTATTTGTCCAAGGGGTGGGAGAGGCAGTACGACTTGGCATGACAGGTTCCCACTGCTGGGGACCTGGACCCTTAGAGCACATGGGAACAACCTAAAGAGGTTGTTCTTGGCCCACCTTATAATAATGACATTATACTAGCATTACATGATCAATACTAAATATTTTAAAAATTCAATGTTGTCATGGTGATAGAGATTATTTCCGAACATTGAGATATAAATTCCCTACTCTGCTATCTCCTTGCATATTTCCAGGTAGTAGTGCCTGGCCCCCAAACTTTGTTACAGTCATTCTGACCATTTTTTTTCTTTTAAGGAGTGACTATAGCTCTCTGTTCGGCTTCCGGCTGTGGGGGGATTTCTGCCAAGATATGCAACACGCAGCTGAAATGTGTTTTGTATTTTACGGGCTTTGCCTCATTGTGGAATTAAATAGCACAAATTACATGAATATAGACCAGCAAGGGAGACAACTGTTCACTTCCTGATTTTTGCTGCAATTAAAAAGGAAAAGGAGGAGGCAGAGGACGGGGAGAGGGCTGGGGAGAGAGCCCGCCCACCAGGCATTAGACAACAATGGAAGTGCTGCCATTTGGCCTAAATGTGCCTCGGATAGTCCACTCTCCCACAGTGCCACCGTTTGCTGAAATAACTGGCTCTTTGCTTGAAGACTCTGTGGGCTGGGAGGTAGGTGGCTGGGCTATGGGAAGCCGGTCAGCCCTGTCCCCTGATAGGGACAGCAGTGTCAGGGGCTGGGGGTGAGGAGGCATTTCCAGCAGAGTGGTAACTAGGGGAGATGCCGAGGACCCAGGATCTGAGAGCATTGGGCTCTCAGCTGGGTTCCCCCAGAACGCTGCTTTTAGCATTGTTTCCAACCCTACTGACTTTTTTCAGTTAGAAAAGTCTAGTTAGAGATTTCACCCCAGTCTAAGGAAGGAAATTTCCATTCCTTTTTTTTTTTCATTTCTTCTTTTGCTATGGATAGGAAATGAAATGGGCCAGAACCACCTTATCCTGAGGTATACGTGAAGCCCTTGTGTGGGTGAGGATGCTTTGGGAAGGGGAGACCTCCTGCTGACTCTTCTGTCACGTGTCACTTGTAGAAGTCCCCAGAGGTCAGAAGAATGAAGACCCCTGTGGAACTTAGAAGGATTTGGCTTAGTGAATTGGGCCAACACCTGAGCAGGCAAAACATGTCCGCCGCCAGCAGTTTGTATTGTGAGAGGAAGTAGGGTCAGGGAGTGTGATTGAGGCCCACATACCACACAAGTGCCTGATGGCATCCGAGGGCAGGCTCTCCCAACGCGGCCCCCGAGGCAGCTGTAGGCTGCTAAGAAGCCAATTTAAGCAGAGATGCAGAGTCTCAAGAGAAACTTCAACACAGCCTTTTGTTTTCCTGCGAACGCCACCCCCGGGGGTCCTAATCATCACCACTATGTGGCTCCACTGCCAAGGCCATTGTCGGAACCCTCCCAACACCAGTAATGGCCCGTGTTCCGGGAGGCCCGAAATTCTCACTTCTCCTAGATTTAGTGCTCTCTCTCGCCTCACCACCCCATTTCCAATAACACTGTTTTATAGATGGGGAACCTGAGGCATCAGGAGAAGGCAGCCGCTTAGCAGGACTGTGGCCTTAGATAATCATTCCTGACATCTGCAGCCTCCTTGCCACAGTGATTCAGGCAGAGGAGGCTTTTATAAGTGACTTCAGTGGACACGTCAACAGCTGTGAGCCAAGACCACCACACCTCTTTCCCTGACTGTGAAAGGGGAGGGGAGTCTTCAGAGAGACGAGTTTGTGTGGGTGAGGCCCACGTGACGGGTGCCAGGAGGAGGCTGGGCTGAGATGCCCATGGGAGGCGCAGAGCCTCCTTCCCAGATGACAATCAGTCAGCGAAGCAAGTCTTCAATCCACTTCACCGCAGGCCACCTGTGTGAGACAGGCTGCATGGTGGGGCGATGACTGTCCTCAGTATGCGCCGAACCAAGCCCCTTCTCCATCCACCCTGGTCTTGGGGCGCCAGAAGTAATAGCAAACACTGCTTTGCCACAACTCTATGGTGTCTTTATGTCCTTTCTAGAACATCCCTCCATTTCTGCACATGTAGAAGCCAGTCGGGTGTCTTAGAAGACTGGTAGCCAGTCCCCCCTCCCACCTCCGGACAGGACATTCCTCACGGGCTGGGTCAAGGGCTGGGATGGAGAGAGGGACCACACTGATGCCAAGTCCAGCTGGGGCATCTGACCCCAAATTCCTGGCGGGCCTGTCTCTTTAAATGAGACACTGGAAAGAAGTTTATGATTCTGTCCTCCCAGCCCAGACTGCTATTGAGAGAGTTGTGTTTTAAAGCCTCACAGCCAGACTTGGAATGAAGAGAGTCATTGCTTAGCGACTCCCCTACCCAGAGCACAGCGCCTGGAGTATAAAGGACTGCCGTAATGTAATAATAGAGTTCCATCTTGGGCTGCCTGGGCTTGCTGAAGCTCGGCTCAGCTCTGCTGGGAACAGCAGACTTGGCGAGGGAAAGGTGGTTCTGCACCCTGGGGGTAGGGGGGACCTCAAGGCCAAGGATAGGAGGCCTGGTGGAGGGAACCATAGATGGGTCCTCAGGGGTCCAAGTAAGGCCTAATCTCTGAATGGGGCCTACTCCCAGACTCACCCTCCTGCAGAGGCTTCTAGGCTGGTTCCAAAAGCTCTGTCCATGGTAATAGCGTTTCCCCAGCCCCCTTTAATAAGCTGGGAAGTGAGGATTAAGAGCTCTGAGTAGCTGAGCTTGGTGCTGAATTTCTCAGGGCCTGGGCTGGTTGCCTGGTGGCACCGGGGACTCTGGGTTTGGCTTCCCATTGCTCCCTCTCCCCTATCCTTTTATGGCCTTTGCTAGCCCTTCCCCCAACCAGTGTCACTTTTCTCGTGCTCAGAAGAACAGACGTAGAAGCAGAGGGACAGCAAGCAGGCTGGAGGGACTGACCCGGGGCCCAAGGCCTGCCCCAGCCATTGTGCGTTCTGGTTTTCTTCTGGGTGGTGGCCAAGCTGACCCCTTCGAGCCCCCCTCTGTCACATGGGACTGTCCAGAGGCAGCACTGTGACTCTTCTTGGAGAGACAGCTGCTTTGACTTGATTTTTCCCCCTAGTGGTGATGATAGATTGTACTGTGTCACCCACACCCTGGGACTCTTTGCCTGTTATGAGTGTGGCACTTGCTTCTGAGATGGTGACAAAGAGAAGGGTGGCCGGTGAAACACATGGGGGGAGGCTTCCGACTGCTGCCGGCTGCACCAGTGGGCCATAGGTGCTTCACGTAAATATAATTCTCCCAGAAAAGAAGAACAGAAAGACAATTCATGGTTCCCACTTCTAGAAACCAAGAGTTTAAAATGAGAAAAACAGAAAAAAAAATACTGGTTACCAAGTGATATTCTAAATTTGTAATTACAAATTAGCATAACTCTCCAAAAGACGTGTGTCCTGCTAATTCAGATCAATGAATGCCTAGTATTTCTTGGATAAAACAGCAATGTGACCCATGGTGTGTCCCCAAGCCCCTCACTGTCCTCAGATACACACCTATATGTAGTACTTCCCTAGGTCCAAAATGTGGGAGGGGCTACTGAGGAACATGAAGATTTTTCTCCTTTGTCGATCCTGGCAAGGTTGTGCCCCACCTCTCTAGATCTGGTGACCTTCAGTCTGGCTTTGGGAGCAGGGAGGGGGCTGTTGATACCGGCAGAGGACTTTCCCTCAGGGCAGCCCCATGTGCTGGGGTCAGAGCTCCCAGGCAACCAGCCTCAGCACTTGCCTCTGACAAGCTGTCTGCTGCCTGTGTTTCTGCCCTTGTTAGTTAGGATGAGGCCCGCTGCTTTCACACACAAATCTACCAGCTCAGAGCCTTGTCCCTGTCATGGTTTATTTTTTGTCTGATGTGGATGTCCCTGGTCAGTGACTGGGCCTTTCTGTCTTGAGGCTTCACCATCCCATAAGCCTCGAATCCTCTTTATCCAGCAGGTGGAAGGGTCTGTATACAAGACACACCTAACTTCTTACCTCTTTTGGTGTGGGAGAGTCACTGTGATGCTCTCTCACTATTCGCATGGTCACACCTGGACACCGAGTGGAAATGTAGACCATGGTTAGTGGCCACCTCTTGCGGACAGCTTCACACTTGCCGCTGCACAGATGGGGAAGCACATACTTTCGGTGGAAAGCGATCTGCCCATCCCTGTACAAAAGATGAAATTCCCTCTAGTGCAGCACAGTGGGGAAGACTGGGAAATGACAAGGCTTCCGATTTCCAGGAGGGGCTGGGGGGTGGAGCTCTGCAGAGCGTTCCAGTGACTGGAGTTGGCCTTGGAGGGGCACAGCCTGAGGGCCCTCTGGGGGACTTCCAACCCCTGGAGGGCAGGGCTAATGTTTTCTGCTTTGGAGTGTGTGTACTCTTTACACCCACCTCCACATTTGGCCAAATGAATGGATGCGCGCTGACTTCTAGAGACTGTCTTTTGCATTGTCTAAGTTTTCTTCACGGCAGTTTTGTCTCCAGGCCCAGCTCCTTCTCCTCAACAGGTCCGCACTGATTTCCTGGGCTGAGCTGGGCGCTGGCTCTCGGAGTCTGACTGGTGGATGCAAGGTGACTTGTTATATGAGATTCCAGCTGGCAGACCAGCTGCTCTCACTGTAAATCATGTAGAAAGAGGATGCATTTGAAATTATGCTTTAAATGGACAAAATTGAGTATTTTAAATACTTACAAGCCCTGGATCAGAGCAGAGAAAACTAACATTGGAATTTGGTCCCTTTTTGAGCTAGGTGGCACAGAGCCAAGGTTTACTTTGTATTTCAGCTAGGTGATCCCAGCTGCTGCCTCTGCTGTAGAGCAGTCATTCATTCATTCACTCACTCACTCACTCCTTGTTCATTCATTTATACATTTATTCATCCACTCATTCCTGTGTTCCCAAACATTTATTACATACCTCTTCTGTATCAGGTCTGGCTTGGGAGTAAAGAGAATAGTGGTAAAAAATATATATAATTTCTGATCTCTAGGAGCTTATATTTTTAGAGAGAGGACAGCATCAATGTGAAAATAAAACAGAGTTTGTAAAATGTGAGACTCTGGTGGGACCTAGTTCCTGTACCAACACATAGCAGGGCCATCCTAGACCACAGCCAGGGTCAGAGTCCTCTTTTGAAGAATGAGTCCCTAGGTGAGGGGGTTGGGAGGTAAACCACCTGTGCAGAAGACACAGAAACATGAATGGGTGGAGAACATCTCAACAGACCTGCCAGCACAGCCCTCAAGGCAAATTCCAGGCAGACAGGGGAACCTTGTGTTTGATTAGGAAAGGCGGGACACACACCCGACGCTCACCTGGAATAAAGCCTCACTATTTGCAAAGTTCTCATTTGTCTCTGTGAGCTGTGGGACATGGAGATCTGTTTGGCGTGCTCACTTCTTCCTGTGAAAGAATGATCTATTAGAGAGGGTGTGATGAGAGATGCTACTCTTTTGGCTAGAAGGCTGAATTTTTATGGGTTAGGATTCTTTCATTAACAAGTGCCAGAAAACTGAATCCACATAGGCTTATGAAACGGGAGAAAATTTGGCTCATACAACTGGAAAGAATAAGCATAGAGCTGGCTTCAGGGCACATGATCTAGACAGCTCTGTGATGTCACCAGGCCTGGGACCCGGTGCACTCCACCCTCTGGCTCAGCTTGGCTCTCCTCTGTAGGTTGACTTCATTCTTTTCAGTTTTCCCCTCCTCACCTTCCACCCACAGAGTTATAAGGTGGCACCTATATCTCTTAGGCTCACACATCTCCAAGGTCACATCTGATGCAAGAGCAAGAACTTTTCCCGCAGCACTCCCCCACCCAAAGTCTTATTGCCTCACAGGGATTCTGATCTATGCAGGGGCCTGTCTCCGAACCAATCACTGTGACTGCCCAACCTTTGCTCTGTGCTGATTGGTGTGGGCCCAGGTCACGTGTACACCCTTGAACAAGGGGCAGAGTTAATAAGAGCCTCTGGGCTGAGAGAGGGTAAAGGAGTGGATCTCCAGAGGATAAATGTGTGGTAGCCAAAAATAATAGCTGTCCACTGTTTCTAACAATGTCTTTTAAATTATTTTTTATCACAACTGTATTAGTCAGGGTTCTCCAGAGAAACAGAATTGGGTCATGCGAGATTAGGGAGGCTCCAAGTCCCAAATCTGCAGGGTGGACCCGCAGACGGGAGACTGGGAGGAGAGCTCACGTTGCAGTTCAAGTCCAAAGGCCCAATCCCCTCTTGCTTGGGGGAGGTCAGTCGTCTGTTCTGTTCAGTCTTTAATTCATTGGATGGCCACTCACTCCCACTATAGTCAGGGTTGTGAGGAGTCTGCTTCACTCAGTGCCCACCGATTCAAATGTTAATCCCATTCAAAAATATTCTCACAGAGACATCCAGAATGATGTCTGGCCACGTGTCTGGGCACCCAGGCTCAGCCAAGTCGACACATAAAATTAACCATCATAATGACCAACAGAAAGAAACACCTGTACACGACACTCGGTATGTCCATATATGCGGCTGACACAAAAGTCTCACTCAATTATTGTTTTCCTAAATGGGAAATGCTCTGATTTTTCTCTTCTATTTTATTTAAGAAGCATGTGTGGCCCACTCAGCTGGTTTCTGGATTTGTGATGGGTTGTAGAGATGGTTTTTTGAAACATCATCTTAGAAGACTATACTTTCAGGGGTCATTTCTATAGTTCATTACTAGAGAAGTTTCTGTGAACGTGTAGAGCACCCGAAACCATGAGGAGGAAGCGCAGTGTCCTCTCCTGAGCTTGAAGCTGGCTTTTCATGGTGTTTTGCAACTGCCAGTAGCCATTGATGGTCATTCTTCTCTTCCTTTGGAAGAGTAAGAGGGAGAGAATGCAGTGTGAGTGGTAAAAACAAAAAAAGAAACATCATCTCGAATATGTCTTTCTGAGCATTCTTTTATTCCAGTAGCACATGCCTGAGCATCAGCACTTTGTCTGGAGGGTCAGAGAAGGCACGGTGGGCAACTGAAGGAGATCTGGAGAGCTCTCTGAGGCCCAGCATCATCGTGTGTGATCTCAGCCAGAACTCGTGCCTGCTTGTGGCTCAGTTTCCCTATCTGTAAAGGAGGTGTACTTATGGGTACCTCTTCAACTACACCTGTTGCGAACAATAAAATCAGATTGAGGTAATGTGAAAACACCTTGTAAACTCCAGAGTAATTTTGTGAGGTAATTGCTATTTTAAAATACTCTATAATCTTCTTCTCTACCACTCAGGAATCTGAGAGGATGGTGCTATTTCATGAAAATTAGTTTGAGCTCTTCAAAACTTGCCACATAAAACAAAGACAGTCCCAATTTCTTTAATCAAAATGATGATCAGCTTCTAAAAATGAGTCCTGTCTCCCCTGAGATCCCTCAGAATTAAAATCTGATTTCAAAGAAGGGAAAATTGCAGTGTGTTTGGGTGTGATTCAGAGCCAAGCTCTGCTGCCTGCCCACCACTTTCCCACCCCTCCTGGCTCAGCGAGTCCTTCGGGGCAACCTGGAGTTGGCTTGGCCACATCGCTTGTCTGTAAGAACCAGAATGGGACTGAATGCCCCCTCTAATACTTTGTTATAAAACCAGCTAATTGACAACCCCAAAGAGAAATGGGGGGTAGGGTTGAGGGTTTCCTAGTTTGGGTCACCATTTATGACGATTGATGTGTGAAATGGAAGCCACACTGGAAGCCCCAGCTTTGCTGGAGTGGAGCAGCCTCAGGCAGCCTGGGGTGGGGGGCAGGGGACTCAAGCTGGGGTAGGAGGGATGCTTGCAGGTTGGGTCACCTCTGCGGTGCCCAGTGGGGACTCTGCTGAGGCAGGCTGGGGTCCACAGTCTTGCTCGCTCCCTTCTCTTCCATTTCTCTGTTATTTGTGAGTCCCTTTCGTGGTGTATGAAATGAGAGGCTGTTTATTCCTATCACACATTATTGTTTTCTGTGGATCCCCCCAACCCTCTCCAGGCGCAGTAATTCCAGCATGCTCAGATGAGGGTGATAAGTGTTTGAGATGCATAACTGTGTCTCATTTCATTGCCTGATAGAAGATGGAGAATGAGCCCTGGCACCTTTCTGCTCAGTAAATTCATAATTACAGGCTTCCTCGTCTCGCCTCTCTCAAACTAGGGAACTGTTGATTGGCTCGTGGGTCTGGGAGTGTGTAGAGTAAGGAGGGGGTGTGGCAGACACGCTCTCTCTAGTGCTTGGCAGTTTCCGACACAGGGACAGCTGAGAGTTCCCTCCCGAGGCCTGGCGTCTGAGCCCCGACCTGCATCTGCCCCAGACCTGGAATGAGGGTTACCAGCCCTGCTGGAATTTGGTTGTTGGCAGCAACATTCTGAGAGCTGTGTTAGCTAGCAGAGCAGGTGGCACCCAAAGGCTAGGCTTCTCCAGACAAAGGCCAGGGAGCAGATGCTGAAGCGGGCTCACAGGAAAAGCTCTGGGGGGTGGAAAGAGCACTGGACGGGGAGCACTGGACAGGGATCTGAGCTTAATTCCACCCCTACCTCGAACTCACTGTGTGACCTGCTGCAAGTCATTAATTTCTCTGGATCTCAACTTCCTTGTCTCTAAAATCAGGAATCGGGATCATCAAACTGGCTTATCTCTTTCAGATTACAAACTTCTAGATTCTTTTCTGATACTCGGATTTGCACAGGCAATTCAAGATGAACCATCCCAACTCCTCAGCACTCTAAAGGACCTGATGGTATCATAATCCTTAGTTTTTAATCTTATTTCAATCTCTTCAACAACTACCACTTATTAAGCACTTATGTATACCAGGTGCTTTCCAGTCACTAATGCTCTTAGAGGTAGATAGCAGTGCCCACCGGATGGGTGTTACCTGCCAGGTTGCCCTGCGGGCCCAGGGGCTTTGCTTCTCACCTCCAGAGCTGTCAGGGAGGTACTGCTGGGCAAAGTCCTGGATTTCTCAGTTTGGGGGCTTGCATGAATTAAAAAGGGCTTCCAAGTGCTATGTATTCTGGGCTCGGGAATTGCATGTTGCTAGAAAGAATACAGGTTTTCCAGTGATACAAACCTGAGTTTCAATTCCACCTCTGTCGCTTAGTAGCCACGTGCCTTTGACAACTAAAATTTCCTCACCTGAAAAGCAGGTAAAACAGTCTTGACCCCAGTGAACAGTTGTGGTGATTAGGTGAGGTACTCCACGTGCCAGCCTTTGTACAGGGCCTGGGGAACGGTACACGGCCCACAGAGAGTGGTATTCCTTCTGGCTTCCAGCCCCTCTTTCTGACAATCAGAAAACAGATCTTGATCTTCCACAGTGTGCCAGGCGCTGCTCTGAGGCTATTGACACACTGGTGAGCAAGGTGGGCCCTCCCCGCCTGCGGTTCTCAGCTCCAAACTCAGTTTCTTCTGCAAACACTCAATGGAGAGGAATGTGGAGTCTCCTTTCTGGGGGCCTTTGCTCTTTCCTTTAAGTTTCTTTCCTTGATACCATGTCTTTCGGTCTCAGCCCTGCAGGGACATCCTGACGACACCGGTGGTTCTCTCTTTCCAGCCCTTTCTTCTCTCCGACTCTTAGGAAGTATGCCCTCCAGACTCTTCCTGGTATATATCCCATTTGATAGGCCCAGAATTTTGCTATGCTGACCCCTCCCCATGGAGGTCTTTCCCTTCCAGCTCCGTATGTCCCCTCCAAGTTCATGGCTCGGCCCAAATGCCATCCCCTCCCCAAAGCTTCCTACACCTTGCTCCACGCTCCCCCACCCCAACTTACTTACTTCTTGCAAACTCCCAAGGCACTCCGTGGTTTAGCACATAGCTTTTCACTGTCTTGAGTAATTTCGGTCCTTGTCGTGTGTCCCTGATTTAGCCCCAGGCATCCTTGGATTTCACGGGGTCCGGCATGTCTCACGTGTGGCCTCAGCAAACATTCTCCACGTGGGGAGACTGAATGAAGGCCCTCAGCCTGCAGGGCTGCTGTCAGTTGTGAGGTCTGCCCTCTGCCTCTTCCGATCCTTTCCTGAGTAGACCTATGTTTTTACCGGGATCTGAGCTAACAATGTCAAATCTGTTTTCTTTCTTCTCTTCGTTTCCGTCTAACTTTGTGCTCTTTCCCTGCTGGAGGGTTTTCTGTTGCTCAACAGTTACTTCTTTCTGTTACCTTGTTTTGACATACTTGGGTGTAAATGAGAGAAATTCCACAAAGCTGAGACACTCCCAAATAAGAGGGAGGCCATTCCTGCCTTGACTTCTACCCAGCCGAAGGGAGTGTGGAGCTGTCTTCTGGGGAGACAGAGAGCTGTCTTCTGTCTTCTGTGGAGCTGCATGTGTTCATGCAGAAAGCGTAGGACAGGAATTAATGAGGACACTAGGATGGAACGCTGCTTTGCTTAATGGGGAGTTATTTGTTTATTTCTTCCCTGGCCACTTCTTTAAAAAGTTCACTGCCATCAATGAAAACCTCTCCAAGGAGGCCCCGCGCTGGGAGGCAGCCAAGATCTGCCCCGTTGAAAGGACATTGGCTCTCGGAGGCGAGCAGTGTATCCAGAGGACCCGGCTGCTGCCTCCGTGACAAGGCACCGAGGATGCAGGTTTCTGATTTGGACTCATGCCTCATCCACCCAGCAGGAGGGGTGGGGGAGGGACAAAGGGGAAGCTTCCCCTGCAGTAGGTGCAGACTCAGGGCAGCACCCTGAGAAGTGGTTGTTTGGAGTATTCTGCCGTGTGTAAACGGTAACCAGGGTGCATCCCCATCCAGCCTGGCTGACCTAAGACGGTTTGGTAATCAAGAATGAGAGAGGACCCGCCATGGACTTGGATAGCCAGGTCTGAATCCACCTCTACCACTTCTAGCGGTGCAGTTCCAGAACTCCCCTAGGCTGTAAAGCAGGGGTAACAATGCTACTAACCTCACAGGTCTACGAGCCAGGGTCCCAGCAAGAAACAGTACCTGCAAACTCATTCACTCGCACAAAGGTTAATACAGAGGCTCTTGGGGAAAGTGTGGCTCCTTAAGGGGCAGGGCAGTATTTAGGAACAGAAACAGTGAGGCCCTGTTTGCTCCTCTAGGACCAAATCAGGGTGAGCAGGGTGATGGAGGCAGAGAGACCAGGTGGAGAGGCCCGATTAGGGCCCTGCTCGACCCGAGGGCAAAGGTCAGAGTTCATGCATGCAGCCCACTTCCGCTTCTGCTGTCTCCCCCTCCCCCTTCCTCCAGCCTTTTGCTGATGCTCTTCCCTGGCTGCACGTAACCAGGCCTGAGGGCAAGGAGTCCATGGATGTGCCTGTATGTAGGTCCACCTCCTGGGTGCAGACTAGGGTGGAGAGTGGAGTCGGAGGGGCAGATGGAAGAGCCCAGCAGTGAGAGCTTTGTTAAGTTGAAGTTCAAGATTAAAATTTGTCCCTGGAAGCTGCAGGACAGCTTCTGGCACAGTCAGGCACTCGAGAGGTGGCTGTTATTGCCATCATCATCGTCATCATCACTATTATCATTATTGCCATCACTATTGTTTCTACTATTATTATTACTGAAATGTCCTCCTGTGGCTGCTGCCACCAGCTCGAGCTGTGCCACACACCCATGGCGACCATGGCCCGTGGCCTCTAGCTCCCCCGACACAGTTCTCTGTTTCGGCATGAGCCGAATACTTTGAGGACCCCCCAGGCAAGCTATGGGGTGAAGCTAAACCATTGTCATTGTCACCCACCATCATATTCTTTTTTCCCCCATAGGGACCCTCCACTCCTGAGTCCTGGCCCTCCCAGGAGGACGCTTTGTCAGTGCTACTGTGCCACAAGGACCCGTGTCTGAAATGAAAGCCATGCCCTGGAACTGGACTTGCCTGCTGTCCCATCTCCTGATGGTAGGGATGGGCTCCTCCACTCTGCTGCCCCGGCAGCCACCCCCGCCGTCCCAGAAGCGGTCTTTTGTCACATTTCGCGGGGAGCCAGCAGAGAGCTTCAACCACCTGGTGGTGGACAAGAGGACAGGGCACATTTACTTGGGGGCTGTCAACCGGATCTATAAGCTGTCCAGCGACCTGAAGGTCTTGGTGACCCACCAGACAGGGCCAGATGAGGACAACCCCAATTGCTACCCACCCCGCATCGTCCAGACATGCAATGAGCCCCTGACCTCCACCAACAACGTCAACAAGATGCTCCTGATAGACTACAAGGAGAACAGGCTGATCGCCTGCGGGAGCCTCTACCAAGGCATCTGTAAGCTCCTGAGGCTGGAGGACCTCTTCAAGCTGGGGGAGCCTTTCCACAAGAAGGAGCACTACCTGTCGGGAGTCAACGAGAGCGGCTCTGTCTTTGGAGTGATCGTCTCCTACAGCAACCTGGACGACAAGCTCTTCATTGCCACGGCAGTGGACGGGAAGCCGGAGTACTTCCCCACCATCTCCAGCCGGAAGCTGACCAAGAACTCAGAGGCGGATGGCATGTTCGCTTATGTCTTCCACGATGAGTTTGTGGCCTCGATGATTAAGATCCCTTCGGACACCTTCACCGTCATCCCAGACTTCGATATCTACTATGTCTATGGCTTCAGCAGTGGCAACTTTGTCTACTTTTTGACCCTTCAGCCTGAGATGGTTTCTCCCCCAGGCTCCACCACAAAGGAACAGGTTTATACATCTAAGCTCGTGAGGCTTTGCAAGGAGGACACCGCCTTCAACTCCTACGTGGAGGTGCCCATTGGCTGTGAGCACAATGCAGTGGAGTACCGCTTGCTGCAGGCGGCCTACCTGTCCAAAGCCGGGGCCGTGCTCGCCCAGACCCTCGGAGTCCGTCCAGAGGACGACCTCCTCTTCGCTCTCTTCTCCAAGGGCCAGAAGCGGAAAATGAAATCCCTGGATGAGTCGGCCCTGTGCATCTTCATCTTGAAGCAGATCAACAACCGCATTAAGGAGCGGCTGCAGTCCTGCTACCGGGGTGAGGGCACGCTGGACCTGGCCTGGCTCAAGGTCAAGGACATCCCCTGCAGCAGTGCGGTGAGTAGGAGAGGGCCCACGGGCTGAGGTGACATGGTGTGGAGGGAGGACCCCAGCCTGTGGCCTCTGAGGGCTGTGAATCGCCCGTGCCATTTTGTAGATGGGACAAGTATATCCAACGTCTGGGTCTCACTGGACTCAGACCATCACCAGCTCAAACATGTGTGACTATGCAGCCGAGCTTATAAGAGCCAGAACCAGAGCTAAAATGTACATTTCCTACCAGGGCACTTTTCTCTGCTGCATATCAGCTTGCTGGTAATAGGAGGGAGTGCTAGGAATAGGCGGGAATCGAGCTGCTTACATATCACGTGCGCCAGGCATTGCTGGAGGCCAGTTAGCATGTGCTGTAGGCCTCTTACCAGCCACACCTGGGAATCCCTTGCCTGAGAGCTTAGTATAAAACCATTACTGGGAGCCACGGAGTCAGTCATTCTGCAGTGAGACAGACGTGGAACTTCAGGAGACTTATGTTTTCGGTCCCCTGTGCATCTTTAGGAAGTGGAGCGGTGAGAGAGAGAAGGAGGGCGAGAGTCTGGCAAACATAGAGGGGAAAGCAGAACTTACTTAGAAAACTATGTATTTTTTATTTTTTTTCTCGAATTTTTAAAAATACATTTTATTGACTATGCTATTACAGTTGTTCCATTTTTTTCTCCTCTTTATTCCCCTCCACCCTGTACCCCGCTCCCACCAGCATTTCCCCACCTTAGTTCATGTCCATGGGTCATAAACATATGTTCTTTGGCTTCTCCATTTCCTATACTATTCTTACCCTCCCCCTGCCTATTTTGTACCTACCATTTGTGTTTCTTATTCCCTGTACCTTTTCTCCCATTCTCTCCCCTCCCCCTCCCCACTGATAACCCTCCAAGTAATCTCCATTTCTGTGATTCTGTTCCTGTTCTAATTTTTACTTAGTTTGTTATGGTTTTGTTTTTGTTTTAGGTTCTGTTGTTGATAGTTGTGAGTTTGTTGTCATTTTACTGTTTGTATTAAGTGTCTTCTGTGTGTACCGCTCCACAGAAGGGACGTCACAATGCCAGGAGGCTGCCAGGAGTTCTGAGTGACAGGAATGCCGAAGGAAGCGGGAGGAAGGGTCGGTTTCGGTGGCCGTCCCAGGGCCGTGGGCCCCGAGGGTCAGACCAGACCCCAGGCTGCTGCTCTGCTGGGTGACCACAGGTGCAACTGGGGACCCAGCCTCACTCACTTGTGACCCAACACGAGAAGCATCTGCCTTTCTGTGGCTTGACTTCTGTTCGCCTTTACAATGGTCAACTTTTTCCCAAATCATTCTTTAACCGACTTGGAAGGCTCAGCTCTTGGTCTCTCCCATGCCCTATGTCACTCTCCTTTTCCTCTTTGCTGTGCAGTCAAAAAGTTGTGAACCTAGTTAGGGAAAATCTATCCTGTAATCTTCAAGGGGAAGGGGAAACTTGCCCTTCAGGTAGAACTGTGCGCTTGCATGGATGTGATTCCTGATGTCTAGTCAAACTCCGGTGGAATCCCATATTAGGAAATGTATTTGGTTGATTTAAAAAGTGTAAATTTCCCTTCATAAAGTATGACCACCTGTCAGGAAGGTTCCAGAGGGCACTGGCACACACCCCACCCAGGAAATGGGGAGGTCATCTCTCCAGTCATTGGGATTTAGGGTGGGAGTAGCAGAGAAGCAGGAGAAAGGAGGAACTCAGCAAAGTGTCTTTGGGGCCCTAACATTTAGGCTCAGTATGCTTTCCAGTGGCGAGTTGTCCAGGTACCTAGGCTGAAACTAAAAGACAACATTCCTCCTAGGAGGCCCTGAAAAACCAGGAGACCCCCTAGAGTCACAAGGGAAATAGGACAGGTACTATGGGCCAAAAAAGGCAGTGACAATTGACAGTGACTGCAGGCCAGAGAATCGAGGGGACTCTCCTGTGTCTGATGAGCCCTAGCAGGTGACATAGCCTTTGGAGTCTTTGGTTTGGAACAGTAGCTGACCCACTCAGGAGAGTCTGTGAAACAGACTTATGAACCTGGGGGCCATGCACTGACCCCGGTGAAGGCAGTGAGTGGCAGTGCAGGTGCTGAGCTGTGTGTAGATGCATTACACTCTCAGACATCATCCCCAGGAGATGCATGAGAATGTTGACGGCCCTTCGAGATCCTCCAGTGTAAACTTTCATTCCACAGTCCAACCAAGTGAGTGAGTTGTCCAAGGTCATACATCTTACGAGTGAATGGCAGATACAGCCTCGAGAATAACCCCCTTTCCTCTCTTATCACCACATTTGCACACACTGTACGGACACGTATGCACCCATGTACATGCATATACATGATAAATACCCTCGTGAGCATGTACACATACACCCTAGGGTAAAAGATGGCAAGTTCATGCTGGGTGCTCACTAAGTAACTAGTTCTTTTGAGGTCAGAGAGGTTGGCTATTTTTTCTGTAGACACTTCTGTAGAGAACTTGCTCCAACCCTGTCTTTTGGGGAGTAAAATCAGCTGCAGGGATCAGGCTCACTGCCCATGGGCAGGAGGTTGCCCTACCCTTGCCCCCTGCCACAGCACAGAAAGTCAAGTCCATCACGGATGTCTGCAGAGCCACAGGTCCTAACACCGCACGGTGGCCTTGGAGAGAACAGAGGGAAACAGCTTTGCAAGACAGGCTAATGCCAGGACTGGAGTAATGGAGCCAGATAACAAGCTTTTGATTTTTTTTTCTTTTGGCTTTAATTAGCCCTTTCAAGTTAGAGGCAAGTTCAGGGCTGAGAGGAGACAGGAGGAGGCTAGAAACTGCACGCAGGACCGGGGCTGTCTCCCCAGCCAGTCTGAAAGGCCACCCCAGCTTTTAATGCGCAGTATCAGTTTCCTTTGATTTGGCCGACCCTGGAGGCACTTTGCTCTGGAGCTTCGGCTGCAATTCATTTGGCCTCAGCTCAGACCACACATGTTTCCTATGCCATCGGCCTGGCCAGGCTTTGGAGCATCCCCACCGAGGGACCCTTGTCGGCACACTGTTGACAAACACAGCTATTTCTCCACCTTTCCCCATGGCTGCCGGGTTCCTTTTCTTTTTCCCTTCCTGCCTCCAGGCAGAGATGGACAGGTGAGCTCTTGGGTTCTCTGTCTCCGAGTCCAAGATTCCCTTGAGGCCTGAGAAGCGGAACCCGGTCTCAGGCGGTCTCTGTCCTGCGGCGTTTCGGTGGTAGGAATACAGCCCGGGACGTTGACTTTTAGGACTTGTGTTCTGCAGGGTAGGGGTCCCCTATGGGTTCTATCATGGTCACAACTCCAAGAGCTTGAAAACGGGGTCTGATGAGTGGCTGATTTTTATTGTGCTCCTGTTGCCCAAGTTCCCTAAACTACACCGTTTATCCCGTGGTGTACTTGGGGCCTTTCTGGTCCCTTCCATTTCCTGGGACCACATTCTTTCCCCTGAAATCATGCCTCTAAAGCTCAGAGCTTGGAGCAGTGTATGACCTGGGGCCCCTGACCCCTCCCTGAGTCCCGCTGCCCCTCTGACTGTGTTCAGGGAGGATGGGGCAAGGGGAGAGAATACTTGTGTGACATGGCCTGCCGTGTCATGGGGCATCCCTCGAGCAGTATTGTGTGCCCAGACCCAGAGAAGCCCTGGACTGGGAGGCTGGAGCCTCAGTCTGCAGGCCCCTGCCAGCTCCCTGTTCTTACTGCAGGTGCATCAGGGAAGTCTGACTGAGCCCACATCGCAGATGAAGGCCCGGCACCAATAGTGGCCTCCTTACGGGACTGTCACTGCGAGAGTCCGTGCCTGTTGCCAAAGCCAATCCCTGAGTGGGTGTTGCGTGGAGAGGCTGGGGAAGCAGCCCTGTGTTTCCTGGTGCTTGTGTGGGGCAGAGGCAGCTTCTACCTTTGCCTCTGGGCCATTCTTCTCCTGTGTCCCGGAGGGTTTTTTAGCCTGGCTGGAAAGAGGTGTCCAAGAGCAAACGGGGCAGCAACCACAAAGGCTCTCAGGATCTCAGGAGGGCACGGGCAGAAGGGGGGTTCCGGAGGAGTCAGCCAGGGGCTCAGTTTGTCTTGGGATTCAGCGGACCACACACCAAACTGAGGCCTTTTGCTGATGATCCTCCAGATGAATTAACGATGATGAATTTCTTTGGGGTGGCCTCTGCTTCTGGTCCCATGGAGGGCTGCTGCGCAGGCTCCTGACACCTGTCTGCAGAGCAGGTGACAGTTAGGATGAGGAGCCCACACACAGCTAGTCACTTCTGTCATATGACAGGGCCTATGCAGGCCCAGGTGACAGCTCCCAGGCCTTTCTTGGGAGCCCTGACACCCCTGGCCTGGAGGTGGCAACCAAGCTGGAGAGCACACTGCTGTGGGCCAAGGTTCTCGTGTTTTCCAGTCCCAGTGCTCTAGCATCCCAGAGTCCCCCAGGCAGGGCCACCTATTTCCTCCTCAACCTTTCTTCAGCCTTCCGGGGTAAACTCACAGAAAACTAGCCCTTCTGTCTCCGAATGTGTTAATGAATGGATGAAACATTTGTTAGGCCTTTGACAATGTACTCAAAGCTGGTGGATGCCAAGAATCATGAAACGACATTGGTCTCCAGGAGCCCGAGAGCCCAGAAGTGAGATGCACCCAGGCAGGTCATTACGGTCTATATGTTGGGAACAATGACTGTGGTCCTAGGGAGTGACAGTCCCTCACTCCACTCGAATCTCCCCTGAGTTTGGAACCAATTGGCAAGTGCACGTAGGAGTCAGGCCTTGTCAGCGTTAGGGTGATAAGGCTAGATGATGCAAAAAGCAGCTTCTTCCTCTCACCCTCGAGACTTGAACTCCAAGTGACCTTCTAGCAGAAAATGTAGGTCCTTGGGGGCAGAGTCTCTTATCCAGACTCACCGCCTCACACCTGTCAAGCTCCAGCAGTGGGAGCAGAGAGTGGCAGCTTATGAGCAGCCTGGCAGTCCCATTGTAGGAGTCTGTACGGGGACAGTTTACAAAGGGGTTTGTCGCCTCCCTTTCCTCTCTCCATGGTGCCATGCGACAGCAGAAAGGGTGGCCATCCTTTCCAGCTGAGGAAACGGAGGAACAGAGAAGTCTAGTACTTCACTCAAAGTCATGCAATTGGCAGACGAGAACCTACTCTACACCCTAATTCCCAGCCAGCTGCTTTTCCCACTAGTGCTTCTCAGTGTCATGCCAGAGGCATCTGGAATGGGACAATTTGCTGGGCACTGCAAGACATTTACAATTCTGGGCACTGGAGCCTGAAGTGCCAAGGGGACTCCCTCAACACCTCGGGAGCTAGAAAGGCCCCTCACCTTTCTCGCAGTGGAGAACCAGTGTTAGGCCAAGGCTTGTCTGACTTCAGGGTCCACCTGCCAGCCCAGCCAGCCTCACAGGGGTCACAGAGGCACAGGTGCTGGGCTTGTCATGTTTAACCCCAAGCTTCAGTTCGAGGCCGGCAGCGAGGAGCAGTGACGGAGAAGAACCCCGTTCGTGGGCACTGTTCCTTCCACTCCTATATTTATTATTTCCAAGGCACAGCAGCCCTGGGAGGAGGCAGGCTGACCCCCATCCTGGCCCGGCCTGGTCACTCAGGTTCATCTGGCGCCTGAGATTCTGAAGTGCCATGAGAATGGGCATCCGGAATGACCAGGCGTTCACCCCAGGCTCCGGGTGCTGGTCTCTGCCAGTCTGCTTGGGGTGTTTTCTTTTCGTGTCAGCAGGAAGGGCAGTGCTGAGGAGATGGGGTGTATCCTGTTGTTTATGGCGCTGGGCAAGGTTTCTCTTTCTGCTCAGCTACAGTCCTCTCACAGAGCAGGAACTCCCCCTCTGGCTGCCCCGGCCCTCCTTTCTATCCCTGCTGTGTGTGCCACACACACACACACACATGCACACGTACACACTTCGGCACACTAAACATGCCCTCCCATTCCACTCTCGGGTCCTAGTGACAGCACACCTCACCAAGCTCCTCTCACGGCCCTCTGACCCCGTCCGTACTCCTGACTTCTGGTTTAGCATTTGTGGGGTACGGGGCGGGGAGCAGCTGCCATATCCCAATCTGAAGCTTTATAGAATCAAGTCTTCCCCTTCCCTCTTTGAGGTGACTTCTGTCCTAGGTATTCAGGTGAAAAGCCCACCCGCCTCCCTCTTTGGCCAGCAAGGTTTGCAGTGAAAGTCACATCCCTGCCCAGTGCCCATGGTGTGTTGGACTACAGCATGGTGGCCACACCCTGGGTGGTGTGGCTGGTCCCAGCGAGAGGAAAGGCCTCGAGGTTGGCCTCCTCAGCTGGATGTATCTTCCCAGGATGCCACCCTGGAGTGCATCGGGTCAGTAGGGAGAGTGTCACAACCCAGGAATCACATATGCAGAATTCTGACACAGACGGCTGCCAAGAGACCCCAGCACAGAGTTTGCTGAGCGGTGGGTTAGGGCGCAGGGCTGTGCAATGCTGTGTCCTCATGCCGAGACGTCTGCCAGGTGAACCCTGACAGGGAAGCATGCACACCTATACACACACTTGCGTGTACACGGGCTCTCTCTGTCCTGGGTGCTGACTCACTTCCCATGGTGTGTCTTCTCCGGGTCACCTTTGCCTGTCTGTAGCTCTCTCTGCTGTCTCGCTGTCTCACGTACACGCACACTCTGTGCGCTGCCATGTCTTCGGCGCCCTCTCTCTCTCCCTATGATTTATTCTCCCTCACACCCCACATTACACGAAGCAGCTAATACAGCAAGATGTCTCTCTCACATGCACACAGGCACGTGCAAACACCCCATACGGTGTGTGCTAGGCCTCCCCCAAATTGGCAGCCAAGCCGCTCATTCAGTCAGCACACAGACCAGCCCGACTGCACAATCCAGAATCGCATTTGTGGGCCCCCCCTTTAGTTCCAGCCATCCTCACAGGGTGGCGTCCTGGCCTGGATGCTGACCCTGGAGTTTGGACCCTCGGGTCTGAGCCAGTCCCGACTCCTGAGATGTCACTGGGCTGCTGAGCAGCTTCCCTTTGGTTTTGAATTATACATTTCATCTTCAAGGAGGTGATAAAATAATCTCCCTTTAGTCAAGTGTGCAGACATCTCTATGGAAAGAGAAATACTTAGATGTTCATGAATAATGACAGATATGGAGCACTTTATGTCTGCAGGACACTTGAACAGCCTCATAGGCCCATCTGTGGATTCTCCTTTGGTTGTACTAACCATGTGATGGAGTAGAAAGAGACGCGGTAATATTGCTGTGATTTCAAACTCCTATTTTTCCTCTACTGGTGCCTGATTTGGAGTGATTGGGGCTGTGCCTCACCCAGGGGTTCTGTTGGCATCCCAGGCCCGGAATGCCCCCGCTTGCCTCCTTCTCCGTCCCTCACGAGTGACGAATGCTAAGTTAAGGTGTTTGAAGGAGAGGATACGTTTCGGGTCAGACTCTCCCTGCTGTTACCTTCTGGTGTCCCGTCGCTTTTGCGAGGCAGAAGGGAATGACTGCACACGGGCTCAGAGCTCTTGCTTCTTCTCATTAACAGAGTTAGTGGAGAGAGAAAAGAAAGACAACTAAGGGAGTTCTCTCTTCAGACTCTCAATTTACATTTTTTTTCCTAGTAGAAGGGCCCCACATGCTGTCCACGTGCAGGAGACGGGATCAGCGGGAGAGAAGAAAGGCCACATCTTTCCCTGGTCTCAGCGTCATTACTGTGTCTCTGCCATTGTTCCAAAATATAATGGGATTTGTCCGGCTGATTTATCCTGCAGGCAGGCAACATCACCCAGACTCACACACGGGCTGAGGAGCGAGAGGGGAAGACACGCAGCAATGGGAGTGGGGCTAATAAAATTTATTCCCACTAACGAGGGAATGACCTACCCCGTAATTCAGCCTGGTGAGCGGGCCAGTGGTTCCCAGCGCCCACCAGCAAGCATACAAACTTAATCACCACGGCACGCTCCACTCCAATTACAGCTCCAGTGGTGGCCTGGGTCGTCTGCGGAGGACGGGGAGGGGAGGGGAGCCGGAACGTGGGATTGATGGGCCGTGTGGGATTTCTTTACCCTTCACAGGCAGCACTGGGAGCTCCGAAGTTGAGATACAAAAGAAGGGCAGCACCCAAATGGGTTTTGCTTGGTACCATCCCCAACGCTGAGAAGCCTCCCCTGGTAGTTCCTCTGGACCCAGGGTTGGCTCCTGGACGAGTTCCAGCCTGGTGGCCACCTGCAGAGCTGGGCTGGTGGAGTTGGGCGCCAATTCTCTTGCTCGGCTGGCCTATAGCACCAGCCATGGTGTCACAGCCCTCTCTGCTCGTCAGAGGCGGGAATACAGGGCTCTCAGCCGCTGAGCTGATGCCGAGGAGAAGGTCGTGGATCAAGCCCAGGGTTCTGAGCTGAAGCTCCTTTCTGCCCGCTGTGCTCTGCCACTTCTGGGAGGGGCGCCTCTCCATGGTGGTAATAGACAGGCCTGCAGAGAGTGCTTAGTTAATGCCCCTCTCCTGGGAAGGCAGCTCAAATTAGTGGCATTAGGTTCCTATTAGAAGGATAGCTTGTTAGTGTGATGAGTAAAAGACCACTTAGATATCCGGTGGGATGGGGCCACAGACAGTTTCAAAACACATTGAAATAGCAAAATGAGTATAAAAATACGTATCGCTTTTATCAGATCACACGCATTGTTCAGTGGGTAGTCAAGCACTTGAATCAATGGCGGTGTGCCTCAGAATCCACGTGCACACACACACACAGAGCTCCTCAGAGGCCATGACCTTCTATATGTAGGTTTCAGCCACTTCTGAGATGCTTAGAAACAAGGCGCTTGGCTCTTGGGAACATTGGCGTAATTTGTTGGGTTGTTTTTCCAGCCCCTAGGCATTTTTCATGAAGCTCATCCAAAAATGTGTTTGTCTAACTAGGTTATTGTGGCTCTGGTTTGCTGGCTTCCCCTCTCTTTGCACACATTTATTTTCCTACAGTCTCATTGGAAAAAACACAATAAAGGATCCTGAGAAAATGCGTTAGTATTGAGGTGGATGAGGCCTCCTTCCTGTGTCCCCGGCTGTGCTCACAGTTGGGTGCGAGGCCAGCCTTCCCTGTTGTGGGTCTAGCCTGGCTCTCCAGACAGTTCAATCTGTAGGGTCAGCGCGGGCCACGGGCAGACCTTTGGGGAGGGGTGGGACTCCCGGAAGGGATAGGGAAGTTTGTGCACAGCAGTAAAACCATCAGGGTGCTGTAGTTTGGTTGCATTTCTTTCTTTGTTACAGAAACTAGCACTCAAATGCATGGGACTGTTTTCTGGAGGAAGAGGCTTTCTGATGAGAGTAAACCCAGCCTGCCAGAGCCTCCTCCCCAGAATGTCTCTGCCCCTTTGAGGACTCTCTCTGTGTATCTCTTCCCCCGCCTTCAGAGGGCACAGAGTCATCGGTGGGCATCAGACCCGGGTGCATTTATGAACATTTAGGGGTCAGGGGTCATGTTTGAGGTGTGGACCTGGTGAGTGGGTGATCTTTATCCCCCTGTACTGCAGAGCTTCGCGGCTGTGTGCAGGCAGGAGCTGCTGTGGTTCACCTGATCCGTATCTCCCTTTAGAGAGAAGTCCCACGTGTACGATTCTCTGATGCCCCATTTCTAGTGGAGGTCCTGGGTGCGTGCGTGTGTGTGTGTGTGTGTACCTGTAATTAATCAATGCTAAGAAACTGAGCTCTGCTGAGCATGAAGAATGCAAAGGCCTTCTCTCTCCCACGTCAGCAGGTGCCTCACAGGCTTCCCTCCTCTTCCTCTCCTCACTTGTATTTCTTTTCAAAGCTTCAGCTCTCGCTTTCCTTCGGGACCCATAGGCCCAGACAAGGAGGAAGCCCGGCTCTCCTGACCGCCTAAGGGCCTCCTCTGGAGGGGAGAGTTGGTGGTCCCTTCCAGAGGTCACAGAAGGTCAGAGCGCTCACCTGGGGCGGCAGGAAAGGGAGGTGCAGACCAGGGCCCTTCCCTGAGCATCCTCTGCTCCTGGGACTGGGTTTCCCTGGTGCTGGAATGGGCTTCCCTGGGGCCACCCTCTCGCAATGCCAGCAGAATCCCCTTCAGAGATCAGTTGTATTTTCCCTCTGGACTGGGAAGTTGGGGTCCTGGTACCTATTTTCTGATAAGTTGATTGGTCACGGGCTGGTGTGGGGGGACATCATTTCAACTCTCTAGGCCTCCATTCCCCACTCTGGGAGATTCTAAGGTCCTGAGTCATTTTCCTTCTCCACAATAACATGACGTGTGAGAGAATAGCCGTGGGCTGTCCTTGACAGAGAACCCCGAAGTGTGCCCAGGCAGCTCTGCCTTCTCGAGGCCCTGCTGCTTCCCCAGGCATAGGTGGCTGTGCCTTCTGTGCCCCCAGCACTGGGCTCGTTACTGAAGCAGGGCCTGTATGGCCTTGTCCAATCACGGCCCAGGTCTGTCTCCCCGACTGGGAAAGGGGAGAAACTGAGATATTTCACCGCTATATTGCTGGGTCCTTCCCTACTGGTTGTGTTTAGTAGATCCTTCCTAATCTCTTTTAAGCAAATTAACAAGTGAGGAATAGTTAATAGTATTGCCTTCAATTAGTGCCTTGGTTCCCTTAATAGAGACAGGAGTTCCAATAGTGTAATAGACCAACAATGTGATGGAAAGGACCCAACTGAAGGCCCCATAGTGAGTGGGCTTGAGCCAGTTTCTGGTGCTCTTTTCCCCCGTCTGACGTGGCCTCCCAGCTTCAGGGGTAGCTGGACTCTCATGGGGGTACTCAGGACTCTTATGCATGGGACCGGAGGCTACTTTTGCATTCAAGGAGGGCAGGAGAATTGGCTTCCTCACAGATGAAAGGACTCCTCTCTGCCGGACCAGGAGCTGCCCATGAGCAACGGGAGGACCGAGTCTGACCTTGAATTTTCCATTCTGGACTCAGAGACTGCTGCTGCCGGCCCGGAACAGTTGGCAGCTGCCTCTTGGTTGGAGGGGTTGGCTGCATGGTCTATACCTGCTCTCTCACCTGGTTGGCCCCCTGTGGATTAGTTTGGGATATTTGTAAACAGTGATGCCTGGGGTACAAGGGGCAGCGTGTGGCTGTGGGAGAGACCGTGTCCCAGAATTGAGCTAATTGATCCACAGGGGCATGGACCCGGTGACCCCTAACTCATTAGCACTGCGTTTGGACCACTGAGCTCTGGCCTACTTCTGACCTTTCCATAATAAGGACTTGGCATGGGTTTCTGCAAAGGTGGGGCAACTATAGATGGGCTGGAACCACTCCACTTAGCAGGGGAGGGGCCATCAGGAACCAGCCCAGGGCCCATGCTAACCAGGGTGAGGTGTGATTTCAGGGTCAGGTCTCTACTCCACCTCATCACGGGGCCTTCAGGATGGAGTGGCACAGTGTCAGGGTGATGGTGATTTCTTATGAGTGAGTCATGGGGGCCTGGGGTCAAGAAATGATGCAGAAGGGCTCCGAAGGAGATGTCTCCATGGTCCCTGAGGCCTGCCCTTTCTTCAGCCCTTCCCCAAGAGTCTCCGCAGAGATCGCCAGACACTCCAAGGGCTCCTGGGTGGCTGGTTTGCAACTCTGCCCTGGAGCCTGGGAGGTGGCCACGGACAGCTGCTGGCAGCATTCTGGGGAGATGGTAGAGCTTTGCAGAGTGCCAGTCTCTCTGCAGAGTGGGAGCAATTTCCCTGTAATTGGTAAAGTAACCGTAAATGCTCTGTCATTTGTATGTAGAAACACGTAATTGCCCAGTAACCTTTGCTGCTGTGGGCAAGGGAAACATGAGACGCTGTTAGACCGTAATTTGGAGTGTCAGCACTGGCTCCCCAGACCACCTGCCCCCATTCCCTCAGGGAGGCCCTTGGGGCCTCCATGGGCCTCTCCGCATCCTGGTCCAGTGGGTCCTGCTCCGGAGACGGGATGCTTGTCACATGTCATTCTCTCCCTGGCATGGTCTATGAGCCCTTTGCTAGGAAGGGACCTCTGTGTTGACACAGGCCAGGGCATCTCAAACGTCAGTGGCAGCGGAGTCACCGGGAGGGTGTTAGGATGCAGATCTCTGAGCCCTACCCCAGAATTTCTGATCCAGTAGGTCCAAGAGGGGCCTGAGAATCTGCATTTCTAACAAATGGCACTGCATCTTTCGGACCTTAGACCACTCGTCTGCTCTGCCCTTCAGCCTCACTGGTCTGACAGATCTTAGGAAGTACTACCTTTGCTGTTTCATCTCTCTCACCTGAGCTTCTTTCATCCTGATAACACAGCTCCGAGGCAGATGCCGTGAATTTCTCCAAAGACCCAGGACTCGCCAAGGTTGTCTGAACTATCCAAGAAAAACAGTAGGAAGCAGAAGCACTCCCACAGTGCTTAGGAAGTGCCAGGCATGGTGCTGCTTGCTCCAAATCTGTTCCTCTGACAGCGGTGTGTACTGTTAGTACTGCCCTCCTCCTGCCCACGAGAAACTGAGGCCCAGAGACCTTAACACGAACTTGCCCAAGGTCACACAGCAATAAGTGGTGGAGCTGGGATTCAACCCTAGGCATTCTGGCTCAAATTCCAGTGTGTTAGGCACTGCGAAATTAAGCTTTTATTTAGTCATCCATCCATCCACCCATCCATTTCACACACTTGTCTTAACGTACTGTGAACCTGGAACTAGGCTAAAGGTACAAAGATGCATAAAACATGGCCCCGCCCTTGAGCCCATGGTCCCTGGAATCCAGTGGGTCATCAGTCTTAATTTATAACCCATGTATCCCGTGAGGACACCTGTGGAAAGCAGGTTTGGTATCCTGTTTGGGGTAGAGGGGGCCCTAGGGGGTGTGGCCCTGTCTGAGACTTCAGTATCTGTTCACGGGGCTGCCCACACAGGCACCACATGCATTTCCATGCAATAGACCCTGCTTCTTTCCCTGCTGAGAATGAAGTTGCTCTCTAATAAGCAAACATTATAACGGTGGCCACAGCTCATTCCTGGGTGTTTGCGGCGTGGTGAGAGGAAGGGCTGCAACCTCAGTCTGCAGACGAGGCTGGGCTCCTGATTATAACTCAGTGAGTCCCTTCCTGGCTCCTCTGGCTGCCGCTCTAATCTTGCTGTTAATGGGGCCCAGGGGAGGGCTTAGCCAGGGCCAGAGTCCTTTCCCATTGCCCAGAGTGCTCAGGATTCCATGCCAGCCCGCACCCGTCCAAGGCTTTCTCCAATTCGCCTTCCCTTCCACAGCCCCCATGGCCCTGGGCCCTGCTCCCTATGCCCTGGCCCCGAGGGTCTGTGGGCCCTGCGGGACCCTCCGTCTTCTCCACCCAGAGCTGTAGGTACCCTGTGGCCGCAGCTGCCCTCACACCTGGCAGGTGTACTCACGGAGAGCTGTGCTCTTGGCAGGAAGCGGAGGAGGGCCCCTTCCAGCAGCGACCCTGCCCCTGTTCCAGGCAGGATTTCCACTGGAAAAATTAATGTGAAACATCACCTTAAATTGATGAAATGCTTTCCTGTTTATCACATGTCTTCACACCTGTTATCTTACCTCGACCTCGCAGCGTCCTTTCTTTGCTATTTTAGAGGCAAGGAAATCGAGGCTCAGAGGACGGGTGAGGCTGTGCCAAGCTGTCTAGTTGAGAAGTGGCTGAGCTGCTCTGTGAACCCCAATCCTGTGTTTTTTCCACTACTTCAGGGGTAAAAATCCCTCCCCATCTCCCCAGCTCCCCAGCTCTGAGGAAACAAAGAGTGAGGCGCCCTCATGCCACATCTGGGGGCCCCAGCATCCACGCCCACCTAGGCTGGGCCGGGTCAGAGGCCTCCATCCTGTCTTCACCACCTGGGGCACCCTGGCTCAGAGGCGCGGGGCAACCTGGGGAGGAAGCCATCATTGTCCCTGGAATGCAGTCTCCTCGGTAGAAGCCCAGCTGCGGTCTCCTGGTGGTGACACCAGGAGGTAGGCCACTGGGAGGGGATGGCCCTCAGGTGCAGGTGAGGGCACTGAGACTGGCTCCTGACGAAGCCTCAGGGGAAGCTGTTAGGAGCAGAAGACGGCAGAGCCCCGGCTGCCAGGCCGCCAGGCCGAGCTGTCCTCACATCCTTCTGAGGAAAACGTCCCTCCTGGGGCCCTTTTGATGGGCCCTGGTGTCACAGCAGCAGGAACTCACAGGTCCCGACTTTCTGCCTCTGAGCAACCGATGGCTCAATGATGCAGGTGGTCAAATGCATGCTGCCTTCTTGTGGGTGGTTGCTTATGTATTTGCCCAGCCAAGGGGAAGGAGGGTTTTCAGTCGCTAGCCACTCAGAAGTGCAGTTCTGCGGACTGAGCACCTGAGCCTCCTCAGTCCAGGGAGGCGTGTGTTCATGCTGGGGGGGGCGGGGCGGTGTGGGAGACTGTGAAACAGGGTCTACTTTGCTCCCTACCTTGGTTTCCTCCTGTACAGAGCGGACAGTCAGCCCTTCAGCCTCATCTCTTTAGAAAATGGGTCATAATGGGCAAGGCCCGTCTGCGGATGGTGAAGCCCTGAAGGCCAGGTGAGGGCTAAGAGCGTCAGGGACAAGCTCTCCCTAAGGACCAGAGGCAGGAATAAGCAAGGCCTCGAGGGTGGCCAGCGCGCCCCCTGCTGCCCCTGGAGCACCCGCAGGGAAGGGCCCCTGTCTTTCCTGTGCCCAGATTTCTCCTCGTTTCTGTCTGTTCCTTTCATTCTCCACCACCTTTTTCTCCCCCCATTTCCCCGCTTTAGGGGAGAACTGTGAAGACCAGACGAGACCCCGAAAGCTCCCCGCTAACCTGGATTCCTATGGTGGTGGTGGTGGTGGTGTTTTGGAGAGGGGAGAGGTTGTGTTTGGTCCAGAACTGTTGGACCAGACCTTGCAAGAGAGGCCAGAGGCCACTGAGGCTTAGAGCAGATGTCTGCTCTGCATGAACCCCGCCCAGGCCGCCCGAGTCCCCGCCTCCGGTCTGCATGCTCCCTACTAGAGTAAGAAGAAAGGCAGAGGTCCGAGAGAGGGTTGCGATGCCCAGCACGTTGTCTTCCCTGGTACGGACAATGCCTGTCTCGCTCTCCTGGGCGGGAGCTGAGGGGGCCCCCGAAGCCCCAAACGGCTCAGAGTTGGCTGCTTTCTCAGAGCCCCCTGGCTGCGGCCCGCCTGCTGGTTCTCCAGATGTTGATTCTTTGGCTGGATTCAAGCCTTTAAAAAAGTGACACCTTGTATTTTATTTCACTCCTTTTTCCTGAAAAGTCCAAAGGACGTTTACAAGCATGAGCTCTGTGGGTTTTATGGAGGCCCATCAAAAAGTAGGGGCTGTTTCCTTTATCTTTACGGGGTGGGAAATAAACGTGCAGAAGATGGAGCGACTCTTCTAAGACCACACAGTTCTTCCGAGACAGAGGGGAGAATCCACTGTAGGTCCCTAGGGCCCGGGAGAGGTCCACACCCGACCGAAGCTGCCTGCTGGGGAGCACCGGGGCCTCCTCACCGGCCACAGCCAAGGTCCTTGCCGCTCTGCAGTAGGTCTGAAATCCCGTGACCCTCTGCTCATGTGGCGGGAGCCCTGAGGGCTGGAATAAAACAGGGAGAAATTCAGCCAAAATGCTGGGGAGGAAATCAGCCTGAAGCCCCTTCCTGTTGGCTCTGTGACTCCTGGACTGCCCCGGAGTCAGCAGCAAGGGTTGGGGTGGCGTGTGCTGCAGGATACCCAGGGGTCTTCTCTTTAAGGAATGCTAATAGGAGTCCTGGTCTAAAACCGTTTAGGGAACAAAATGTTTGGGAAAGGCTAAGGTAATATGAAACATATTTATTCTTAAAAAGACTCCATACGTTTCCTGTAAGTAATCATTGTGAATCTCTTTACATGGTGTAAGAATGTACTGTTTCCCCAAATTATTTGCCCAAGAACCCATTTGATGGCAGAGTGTTTTGAGGGGGGGGTTGGGTTCCACAAAAGACCCTCTGGGAAGTGCTGGTGCAGCTACGACAAGGCAGGGCCTGCCCTGCCTCGCTGTGCTCGGAGAGAAACGGGGAGCCTGAGCCTGGGCAGAGCTAGGCGCGCAGCGGCCTGCGGCCTTCACGCAGCAGCCCTCCGTCCCTCCCACGTCCCCTCTCCCGAGCCCACTGTCTGTGCAGGTCTCTGCCGCGGTCCCGCCGTTCGTTCGTGCATCAGAGTTTCTAGTGCTCCCTGCTCTCCTACACCTGCGAGTCCTCCTCCGTGAGGACGTGGACAGTGAGTGCGTAAATGTGGAAACCACACCGCCCACACCTGAGCAGAGCCATCGGGAGCCGCCGCTCATGGGGGCTGGCCCAGTGCTTTCCAATGGTGCTTTCCAATGTGACCGTGGCGGCGGCAATCTAAGCTACCGAGATGGTCCCTGGAGTGATTGTAGGAGGTGCAGAGAGACCACGGCAGTGTGGAGAAAACAGACTCTAGGAATTTGTGGGGTAGTTTTTTTTTTTTTTTTTTTACCATGGTCCTGCACCCTATTTGGATGACTGTTGACAGGTCATTTTGCTTCTCTGGAGCTGAGTGTTTCGTGTGAAAAAGAGGGATTTATACCACATCCAAGGACTCTTCTAGCCCCACCATTCCCTGGCTCAGTACCTCTGCCAGTTGCCCCGAGGCTCCCTCCTAATTTTTTTCCTTTTTTATTTTCAGCTCTTAACCATTGATGATAACTTCTGTGGCCTGGATATGAATGCACCACTGGGCGTGTCCGAGATGGTGCGTGGCATTCCTGTCTTCACAGAGGACAGGGACCGCATGACTTCTGTCATCGCATATGTCTACAAGAACCACTCTCTGGCCTTCGTGGGCACCAAAACTGGCAAGCTGAAAAAGGTAGGCATGCGGCGCTGTCATTTTTATTATTGCAAAGACAGTCTGTCCCCACAAGATGGATATAATCTCCTGCTCTTGCTGTCTCGGGCCTGGCAGGAGAGTGATGCAGGTTGGTGGTAAAGAGGTATGTTGCTGTGAGGTTATGAGTGATAATCTCGTCTCTTCTCTGCCTTCGTACTGTGGTTGCTGTGGAAATCACACGAAGGGGGTATGGATTCCCCTCTTCCCTAAGGTTCTTACCCCAGCCTCACCAGGCCGTCCTAAGTGGTGTGCTCTCTTTAACTTGGGTTTGTGCCTAAGGCAAGAGCATCATTAGGCCTGGGTGGTTGGGGACATGGACAGAGGCAAGGCATGTGCCTGCTCTTCTTGCTTCAGCCCCTCTGGCTTGTACATCCACCTGAATCCATTCAGGGAAATGGAGGAAAGCTCAGGACCCACCGGAGTTGCTCCTGGGGCTAGGAGTCCAGTCATGGGACCAGAAACCTTGGACGTCACGGTGCACAGAGCAGCTGCTTGAGGTGGAGTGGAGCGGTGTGATGTGGGGACATGGGCTTTCCCCCTCGTTCTTCAGGGGTGCTGGGTGACGGTGGCCCAGCAACAGTGGCGGGGGCACCCACCCACCCAGGACTATTCTCTCGCCCAGCTCTGCTCAGGCGTCTCGTTGCAGTGAGTTGGAGCTGGCTCCCTAGGGTGCCCCCTGTGCTCGGACGAGAAGCCTTTCTAGGACTGTAGGCTGTAGGTCCTGCTTTGTGTCGGATGGTGATTGGACGTCAGCCCTGTCCAGGGAAGTATCGGTGACTCATTGTGGAGCCCCTGCTCGTCTTCTCTGGGTTCCCATGGGAATCCTCTGGACGCTGTGTGATCCAGGCCGATAAAGCCAGCACTACCTGATCTGAGAGCGCCTTGATCCCTACCTGCGTGCTGCTGTGCTTCTGAGCACGAGCTCTGGACGGTCGAGAGGAAATGCCCTCCACTTGTCCAGCAGGCCGTGCCTGCTCTCCCGTCCCACCGTGAAACGGCCGGGTTCAGCAGTCGTCTATGTCTTTGAATTGTGCATCTCCGTGGAATGGCAGTGGGCCCAGGGTGTGAGAGTGTGCAGGTGGGAGGCAGGGAACAGAGTGTGCATGAGCTGGGGATATGTGTGGAGTAGTTACAGGGTCGAACCTGGAAGGGAAAGAGTGTCGGTGAAACACCACGGTGCCGGCAAGGAGGATGCAGGCAAAGCAGCCTGCGTCCAGTGTTGCTCCTAAAGAGGTAACGCACGATAAGTGTCAAGTTGATGGATACTTTAATCATAGTCTATGTAGCTTTAAGAACTATATTTTGTTGCCCCGACTCATGTGGCACAGTTGGTTGGGCGTCATCCCACAAAGTGAGGGGTCCCCTGTTGGATTCCAAGTCAGGGCACGTGCCTGGGTTGTGGGCCCAGTCCCTAGTTGGGACCCATACAAGAGGCAACCAATCAATGTCTCTCTCACGCACTGATGTTTCTCTGCCTCTCTCTGTGCCACCCTTCTCTGTCTAAGAATAAATAAATAAAATCTTTTAAAAAAAGAATTATATTTTGTAGTTCTCTGCCTTTCTGCAAAGTGTATATTAAATACAACTGAATGTTTCCTTCCTGCATTGGTCTTTTTGTGGTGGGTGACTTGTGTATTGAGCTGAATTTCAGGGCCACCCAGGAAAGGTGCTGTGAGGTGGAGGTGAGTTGTCCCTGCACAAATCCCGTGTCCGTTGCAGCCTCCTGGGTTTTTCCTCTAATGCACATTGTCACTCGTCACTTTAACTCGCTGTCAGGAAGCCCAGTTGACTTCGGTGCCTTTCCTCCCCCTCCACCTGCAGCTCCTGCTTTCGGGGATCTGGGAAGGCAGGCCCCCAAACTTGCTGAAACCGTGTCTAGTAAGCCTCCGAACACACCGAGGCAGCATATGCGCGAATCATTCCGCACTGTGACTCAGTGAGTGTGTTTTCTGGAAAAGCAAAATCTGAATACCAAAGGCTTTCCCACATACAGTTCATACATGAACTCATGTGATGGCTTGTCTGTTGGCCTGCTTTGCCTGGCTCATTGGGCAAATACATGGTATTGCAAATGAATACATCAGCAAGGCAATTTGGGGCGCTTTTGCTCTTTTATCTAGTGAGCCCAGTCTCAGTGAAATGGAGAAGTAACTTACTCCAAGGTGTTCAAAGATTCCCACACCCCAGATGTCCTACCAGGTGCCAGAGGCTCATTTACTTGATGGCAAGACCAAGTAGATCCTATAGAAGGATTTTTTTTTCTGACTATGGTCTGAGCCTCTTGGAATATGGTGTCAGAGAAACAAACATTGCAAGTTCAGTGCACATAACAGGACAGACAGTTATTTCCTCCTTGGGGAAAAAGGGAGATGCGATTCCTGGCTGTGGCTGCATCATAAACCCAACACAACCGACTCCCAAGTCAGTGTGCCGCCCTCTGAGGGTGCACCGAGGCCCATGGGGTGCGCTCACCTGCAGGGGACTGTCTCCTGGTGGTAGGTCAGAGTGGAGCACATCTCCATAATGTGCTGAGAGCTGAGGACCCCCCCCCCCCCACCCCGGAGCCTGGGCAAGCCAAGTGCACAGAGACAGCCCTCATGGGGCAGGCCACGGGCAGGGCCTGGCCTTGACGTGTCCCCGGAGGTCAGCCAGGCCTGGGATGACAGGTAATACCCGACCAGCTGGCTTTATAAACTGTGGGCCAACACTTCCCATTTTCACTTTGGGGGGTTATGTAAGAACGGTTCTGTTTCAGCCACCTGGGATATTACATTTAATTTCCAGAGCAGTGGCGGGACTGGTGAAGCATAAACGTTTGAGAGGTAAGAGCAGAGGGTCGTGATGGGGGAATGAGCCAGCGGCCCTCCTGGGGAGAGCTGGGCCATCAGCGTGGCCAAACTTTCTGCTCCACGAGCTCAGAGTGGCAGCCTTTTTAATAGTTTTGCTGGAGCCCGACTACTACCACTGCAGACTCAGCAGAGCGCCCGGGGGACAGTCTGAATTGGGAAAGGAAGGCTGGCCAGCCGAGTCTGTTGTTTGAAATAATAAAAAGCAAAACCGGCCAGTTTATTTATTTTTCCTAAACAATAGAATTTCCCACCACCCTTGCTCGCTATGCACCACTCCCCTTTCCTTAGAATAACTCTGCCTTGCTTTTCCCAGAGGTTATCGGGACCATATTCACCTCTTGGGCAGAGGCCCAGCCATGAAAAGCATTGGGGCTGCAGGAGGATTTTGCTGGAAGTTTTGTGAGCTACTGAAAGCCAAGGGTGAGAATAATGGAAATCATACTGTAGCCATAATTGCAGAGCTGGCTTCTCTGAGCCCTGTAATAATCTCCTGTGTGTACAAGGGCCTTGCAGAGTTCTTTGCAACATGACAAGGGACTTGCGGTAGGGAGGGAGGGCACGCAGAAGCGGGGTGGGGGGGTTGCTGAGAGGAAGGGAGCTTGCTGCAGGTTCTCAGGGTCCAGAAGCTGGACTGTAGTTATCCATGGGCTGCCCTCAAAATAACTGACTTTTCGTTTTGTTTGAAAGATGTGGGTCCCTGTCATTTGCAACCTTGCCTGTGATGGCCACAATTTCACTCCTTTAGTGCTCACATAACATGAGGCAAGGAGGAAGGAGGTGAGGAGAGTGCTAATTTAGATGTCTGTTATGTTTTCTGATGTGTATGTGTTATGGCTGGTATTGGCAGCCTCTCTCCTGGTGTGTGTTAAAGGCATGTGCTGTTAAGAAATATGGCATGTAAATACCACTACGGTGACCAGGAGGTGCCTGGGAACTTAGAAATAACCAACAGACTGTTCCAGGTCCAATGACAGGTAAAAATCTTAAGGCAAACACCATCCCAATATGCTTCAGGGTGTCTGTGTAAATCTGAAGACCTTTGGCCCAAGTTGGGGTACTGCGGTCAGTGTCCCCTCCTAGGGACAAGATCTCTTTGCTTAAAAATTTCAGCTGGAACCCACCCCTTTGCTTCTCTGCTTTTTGCTTTCCTGCCACTAAGTGATCATATTTTATGGCTGCTGCTCAGCCGTGAATTACTGCCTAACATTAGTAGGAGAGACGAATGCTCACGGTGAACCAAAACATCATAAACTTCCACTCGAGGTGTGATTGCCCCTTTCATTTTGTTATTGCATCTTTCCTGGGTGTTTTACAAGGTAAACTGTTCACAGCCAAGGGACTGAGCACTCTGGATGTTGGTGAGGCAGCAGCTGGCCGGCACCGCAATTAGCTTCAGGTAGGACGCGTGCCGCGTGTGCGTGTTTGTGAACCGGCCGCAGCGTGCCGGCCTCTCTCGCTGAGAACTGGGTGTGTGTCTGCTTGGAGAGTCCATAGGAGTGGAAAGCCCCCAGATCATTCTTTCTGGGAGTTGTCATGCAGAAGAGTTTAATCTTGCTCACTTATTTTTCTCTTGAGCCAGTTTTGAAATTGATTTGCTTGTGTTTTGTAGTCTCTGAGCTTGGGTCCAGAGGGTTAATACAGCCAGAGGTGGAGTGGGGCAGAGGGAGGCCTGCCTGGGGCTGTGTTGTGCTGACCACAAGTTCTCGAGAACAGATGGGGGGGTGTATGCACGCGATGCTTCAGTCTTAGAGCAAAGTCAGATAAGAGCAGGACAGCCCCTGCTTGGCAACTTCCTCAGTGTATCTGAGGCTTTTTTTTTTTTTTTAATATTCATCTGGGACTTTGAATGAATTTTAACTAAAAAGAAATTCGTGCCATAGAAAGCACTCCAGATGGCTGGAGGCATCACAAAGCCGATAGAGACAGTGTTGGGCTCCAGCTTACCTGGGAGGTCGAGTGTGTTTGGTGCAGGGTTTGGTCCGTGAGCTCTGCTGCGTTACATGTTTCTCCAACCAGAGCTGCCAGCCAGTCTGCAAGTGGTTTGATGCCCAAGAAGAAAAGAAATATGGGCGAATCAATGCCGAACAGTTTTCATTATGGAAAAAGCATCGTAACACTTTTATGTGGTCATTGTTGTCTTGTCGTTTTTGCATTCCCTACCCTTGGGTGTGCAAGCATGAAGCCTGTTTAGATCCCCACCTGTGGATTAGGTTGGGGGTGGGGAGGCTGATGTTGAGGTGCTGTGGACCGAAGACCATCAGAGATGTTCTGGGGGTACTGCTCTTCCTCTGAGCTCACATCTCAGCAGGGACAGGAGGTGGCTGTTCTGTCATTAGTGCCGTAAGCCTGGGGGTCCTAGGGACTGGCCTTCAGAGCAACTTCGCCTAATGGCGACCAGTCCATTTCTCATGGTCCCCTCCCACCTCCTTCTCGTCTCCTCTGCTGGGCTTTAAGACTTCTTGTTCACGTTTCCTTGGTAGGTAGCTATGGAGAGCAGCTAAGTTGGTCCATGTCCTCTTGGGCATAGATTACATTCTCAGGCATTATTAAGACCCACTGGTGCTACTGTCTCCCTTTTTCTTACTAGGTGTTGCCCCAACCGCTGTCCCTGTATGTCTCTGGGAGGCCTCGGATGGTCGCTCAGAGCTGACCTGAGCAGGCACACTGTGTGTGAGGGGGTCCTCACGAGGCATTCTTCGCTGTACCTCCTCTCAAAGCTGCTCGTAGCCAGTCGCTGGGGCATAGACTTACTCTCCCCCTGGCGTCCTCTCGGAACACACCTTGAGATCCCCAGCAAACACTGCTTCCGTCTATATTTTAAGTGATCGTTGCGAGTGCATATGATTTAAGGAGATGGTTTTAAGTGAGCTTTGCCAAGTCAAGATTTACTGATACATGGGTGCCACTTTTTTTGAATCATATGGGTGTATATTTATATATGCACGTTTGTATCAAAGTGGTCCTGATCATAAATTAAAATACAAAGACATTAACATTGAAGAACACGCTTCAGAAACACCCCAAATCATGGAACGCACTCAGTCAGCTGGTGCCGAAATGCCAGACACGCTGGAGGAATTTATCCAGTGACACATGCAATTGAAGTAAAATATTGTGCTTTACAAGAACGTGTCATTAAAATGAAAACTAGCAGCATATCAGGAGTCTGGCCATGTAACCAAGACAACAAAGATGGGGAAGGACGAAAGACATGCTGTACCAGAGGAAGAGGGAGGAGGCAGAGGCAAGAAGAGGAAGAGGAGCCCCAGCTGTAAATGGTCCCCTTACTGCTGGGCCCGCAGCTGGTAGATTCTGGATGGGAGGAGAACAGCACGGCTGCTGATCCTGGTGGAGGCTTTCAGTGAGGGCAGGGCTGGGGGTTCTTCATGCCCTGAAATCTCTGAGGCTTCCTCCTCAGCCACTGTAGTGGGGAAGGTGGTGGCGTCTGGACTGACTCAGAGCCCACCACCTGAAGCTCTGACTATGGGTCCGCTTGTTCTCGAGTGACTTCCTGTGGATGTGGCCATGCCGCCTGCCTCTCGGGGGTATCGCGGTGTTTTATCTACCAGCTGTGGTTTCTCATAGAGGCGCTCGCACGGACTTCTAAAATAGCTCTCTCAAGTCTCCCACATGCACTCCATACCTTCTATCGCAGCCCAGGAGACATGGGTATGTTAGTGACGGATTGCTGTGTAAGAAACTAACCCACATGTAGAGCCTTAAAACAGCGTGTGTTCTCGTATAGACTCCATGGGTCAGGAGTCCCGGCGTGGCTTAGCTGGGTCCTCTGGCTCTGGGCTGCTCACAGACGACAGTCCAGGTGTCAGCTGGAACCGCAGTCATCCATGGGCTCAAGGCTGGGACGGGGAGAACCCACTTTCAATATCATACGTGCGGCTGTTGGCGAGCCTCCCGTCCTCACTGAAGACATTAGTCCCCAGCCACATGGGTCTCCTTATGACAGGTATTCATACAGCATGGCAGCTGAGACAGACAGACAGAGAGGGCATACAAGAGGATAGCCACAATCTTTTTGAAACCTAACTTCAGAAGTGATACCTCATCACTTTCACTGTATTCTATTCATTAGGACTCAGTTGAGTGGTCTAGCCCACACTCAGGGGCTTCCACAAGGGTGTGAGTACCAGGAGGCAGGGGTTGTTGAGGTCATTTTAGAGGCTGCCTGCCACGTTAGGGCTTTGTTTATGGGCCTTCAAGGGTACCTGAACCAACCCTCTGAAACTTCAAGTTAACTTTGGTGGTGTGGGAGGGGGCACAGCCCTCCTCAGAGACAAAAGCTGCTCAACACTGGATCCTGTCTCCCAGGCCCCTGGGTGCTGATTACGCAGGTCAGAGAGTCCAGAGGGTGAATAGGCAGGCACAGAGTTGCCTGCCACACCCACAGGGCCAGCAGAGGAGGAGCCACCCTCTGCTGGAGGCCTAGGAGCCCTGGACAGCAGGCCCAGGTGCTCTGTTCATCCTAGGGAGAGGGTGGTGTGGATGGTGATGGACAGGAGGGACTTGGGTTTGAAATCAATGACTGATGAGAGCTCAGCACAGCCAAGGAGAACCCATGCCTTCTGACCTTGACCTCTTTGGGGATTCACCTAGCTCTTTAGGAAGGGCTCATTTTCCTGGGAATTGGAGCTGGCAGCAAAGAGGGGATGGGGAGCAAACCCTGTGCTTTCAACACCTGCAGGCACCAGGCACCGTCCTAGGTGTTTTGTGTGCACCACATACCTTGATCATCTCACATCATTTTCAGTATTTCCTTTCAGGGTAAATACTACCACCTCCATCCTACATGCGAGGAAAAGAACTGAGTAAGTCACCAGAGGTCCCAAGATTTGATCGAAGGTCTTCCCTTTGACTGCTTTATCTAATAATGGACTCTGCTGAGGGTTTGCTCTCAGGCTGTGGGTAAATCTTATCTCCACAGCTGTGAGAAAAAGTGGTCACCTGGCCTCCTACACCTGGTCAGTGTGCCTATAGCTCTGCATTTAGTTGTCCTGGCCACACTGGGGATGCAGGTCCTCCAGCTCAGCCTTCAGCCATGGTTCTGTGCATGTTGAGTCTTCAAGGGCCAGGGCTAAGTTTAAACACTGAGGAAGAGGCTCCCACCTGAGAAACAATGGGATTCCCACCTACGTGGCAGTTCTTGCTTCACCAATGTTCTTGCTCCATGGGCAGTTTTCCTCTCAAGGGGCAATTATGCTGAAGCCCAGATCAGATCCCACAGCAGAGTGGGCGATGGCCTCGGGGAGGGCCGGGAGGGTTTCTGGAAAACCGACGAGCTGTGCTTTTCTACTTACCACTGACTTGCCACCTGGGACACACTCGGGGTGCGTCCTTATCTTTTCGGGTCTCATGCTCTTTCCCAACAGACAGCCTCTGGGACTGTGCTTGTGGTTGTTCTTCCTGTGGCAGGTCGTCCAGGGTCCTTCTCCTCACTCACTGGGAAGTTGGCTGCTTATGCTTAGTCATGTCCCGTAACTGCTCTGCAGGCCCTCTGGAGCTGGGGTCCTGATAATGCCGTCTCTTTTTTAGCCTCTGTCCCCACCAATCTGCCCTGCCTTCTTCTTTTTCCTTAATACCTGTCCCCTTAACCCAAGCTTCTTGGCCACTCTCCCAGTACTGTACCTACTTTTCCCACTTTTACCCTCTTAGCTCTTTCTTCTTGGCATTATGTAGTATTGTATTCTCAATTTATGATAATCCACTCACAAACATTATCTCGACCAATTTGCCCAGAATGATTGTGTGTCTTGAGGTAGCTCTGACCCATAATGAGAGGCTTTATAAATTGGGTGACTTAAGGGACAGAGTGATTGTGTGGATTGGTTTTAAAAAACATTGTTGACTTTCAAACTCCTTTTGTAGACTGCCAATTTTTAGGCCCACGGGTCTTCAACTCGCATCATATTGATGATACAGGAGGAGTCACCGAGTGTCCAGAACTGGGCAAAATGATATGAGTTTTTATGGCTAAGCTAGTGGCAGCAGTTTTGAGGGCCTTGTCAATCACAGAAAGCTCGTAAGGAGTTGTCCTGTTGGAAATATGATAGAAGGGGCCTTCAGATGCTTTCCAAGCCCCTCTTCACCTTCCATCTTCAGGTAGATAACACATATATGCACACAGGCATGGCCATGTGCCCCCTCCCACACACACACGCACACTGGTATCATACACATGCATACGTACGTCACCCCATGCACATCTGTGCGCACCCCATACACCCTCACTTTGGAGCCAGGCCCTCCTCTTCATGCTCCAGCCTGGGGCTGGTGCCCCTGTACTCTGCCCTCTTGGTGTGAGCCCCACCTCCCTCCTGTTCTCTCTGGGAAATTAGCAGCACACCATCTAATCAGTTTACCTCTGACTCACCCACTTTGCTGCACGATGATGACAGAGTAGAGCTATTTAACTGTCAAATGCTCTGACTATTGCCCAGACGGACAGCGCCTCAAACAGCAGAGTGGCTTCTGCCTCCTCCGTATGACGGTAATGAGTCTCCCAGTTGCTTTTTTAAGTGCTTTCCTGCATCTGCCTTTAATTTTCATGCCTCTTGCCTGCTGACCTTGCTTCCCAGCAGCCAGCCTAAGTGTGATTCCCATAATTAGCTTAGTGATAATTTAATCTCTCTACTTTACATTTGTTTTTGAGGGGCGTGGGTCTGGGGACAGAGGAAGGGGAACTTCACACCTTCTTTGGCCTTCATTTTTGTCTGGACTCTCTCTGTCCCCGGCAGAAACCGATGGGAGTAGATGGGTTAGATGAGGAGACATAGGGAGAGAGAAGCCCATGGCATCATGGGTGGACTCTAGATAGGAAGCTGAAACAAATCTCTCTTTATTTCCATCCTTAAAGAGGATTCTCTTTATCCCCATTTCTCCCCAAACGTAGGAAGACAAGTAAGTGTGGGCATACATACACAGCACTTTAAGATGCTTAGGTGAGAAGAAGCTTGAAAATAGGAAAACAAGATACTTCCTCAGTGGTCATGGCAACCATTCTCTTAAGGCAGAGGACGGTGAGGAGTAGCAAAGGAGCCACTGAATGCCACCCTGCTGCTTCCTGCTTCCATATCAAGGCATCCGGGCAGTCTTAAGAACCGAGTGTCTGCCCAGGTCTTTATCTGGGGTTGCCCAGGCCCCTGAACTGTTAAGAACCAGACCTGCATGCTACACGAAGAGTCGGAACTGACAGCCGGGAAATCTCCACTTTGTTGCTGGCTGCACTTCTGATGTTGGACAAATTGTTTATCCACACGCATTTCACCTTCTGAGCCGAGAGCGTATGAATGTATGCACACTTCATCTCTGTTGTGAATGAGCTGAGGATAATCGGGCTTCACATCTGTAGGATTTACTACATCTCCTGGATTTACTAGGAGGAAAAACACTAACAAAAATGAAGGAGATGGTGAGGATCATGTGACTTGGTGTGCTCCGTAAACACCTAAGAAGAGTGTTCAAACTCCACGGATGCAAACAGCCACGTGAACCCAGCCAGGAGTGTGGAAGGTCTCCAGAGGCGGGGGTCTCCACGGGAAACCTTGGATGCTCCAAATAGACACACTAACCAGCCCTTGCGGGATTTAACTGTGTGTACGTGAGCGTGCACACGTGCTCAAGAGCTCTTTGGACGGGAGATGGAATTCAGCTGGGCCACCCTTGGCTACTCGCTGCACTCCCGCTGCCTGTGAGGGGCTGGGGAGAGTAAGCTGGATGAGGGAAGGGGCGTAGACAGGGCACACTCAGCTCCAAAAAACTTGGGCTCCTTCCTACCACTTCCTGCAGGCTGGAAACTAGGGTTTTGATTTATGAGCTAACATTTAATTAAAAGAACAGCAGGAAAAAAAAAGTCTCCTTTTTCCTCTATAGGATAAATGATTCACAATCTGAACTCATTTTGTTTCTTTTCTAAATGCCCCATTGCGGTGGGAGTGTGTGCACGTGTGTATGACAGGATGTTGGCCCCGGGCTCTGGGGCTGAGCCCTCTGAGGACGCTCTGCCCCCATGGCTGACCCAGCCTCTGTCCTCTGGGTCCTGCTGTAGAGCCCTAATGCCTGCTCTGGCTGTTGGTTCTTGCCCTGGGTTGCAGTTTCTCTTTGTGTTCTTTTCCAACATCCTGACCTGGAGAGATGCTCTCGTTCCGTTCTAAGCTGCTTGTAGAACTGTTCTTCCTTCAACCGCAATGATGCTGCCTTTGGTGCTCACTCCCACTTCTCGGTACGCTTTGGTTCGTTTCTTGGACAGCCCCTCATTCCATCCCAGGCACTTCCCAGGATGGACTTTACCAGACTCCCAGCCTCTGCTCTCCAGGGGCCCCTCTTCTCTAGTGCGGCTAAGTCCGACGTGGCACTGACTCCCGCGTGCTTGGCCAGAAACCTGGCCTTTCTTGGGGGACACTTATTCACCATCCCTGTCCATCACTGTTAGTGGTGTGATAGGGACCTCTCTTTTCTGCAGGTCCTGCCTTTTAGAAGTACCAATGCTTATTTGATATTTAGAAATGTATTTCTTTCTAGAGGTATCAAGTCCACTCTTCTTAGTATTTCCACACCTCCCTCCATCAGGAAGGTTCGTGGGGCTCTGTTCATTGGCTATAGAAGCAGGAACCAGGTGTCCTCTCCCTGGCCAAGGACCCACCTGCCACTGCCCTCCTGGGACTTTTGAGCAGCATTGGAGCCACCACTGTGGCCTCTTTGCTCTAAAGCACGAAGGAAACCTGACCATGAAACACACTGGGTAACCACAGGAGAACTGACCTGCAAAAGCCTCCTGCTAAATAAGCCAGAAAACCAGCTGCTGGGCCACAGTGAGGTGGCTTGAGCCAGCAGCAGGAAGTTGGGTTTGCACTTGGTGACAGATTCTCCACCCTCTCGGCCACTGACTCACTTCAAGGGACAAGGGACAATCACCCCTCTTTGCAGGCCTTTAGTCCTATTTGCAGTGAACAACAGGGGGAATGAGCGGCACCCTCCCCCACCTTCTGCCTGCTGCTGCGCTTATAAATACTCTGTCAAGTAATGTCCTGGCATCGCACAAGGGGAGGTTCTTAGGGACACAGCACCGTGTCCCAGTTACAGTGCTGGTTACTGCTCGACAGGCATTTCACACTGAGTGTGTGAGAATCTGTAGACTTGCCCTAAAATACCAGCTTGCCATACTTGGGGTCTCTTGGACCCAGGGGAGGCCCAGGGGCCAACGCCCCAGGCCTCGCCCAGCCTGCTACCTGCTGCCATCACCTGCACCTGCTCTCTGTGGTCAGCTGAAGGAAGGACCCCTGTGCCTCTGCCCACATTATGGGACCAGCAGTGACGTCCACTTTCCACCTTGTCAAAATGATGTTGCCCAGAGCACTCCGAGGCCCTGAGGCTGTTCTGCAAGATGAGATCATTGGTACTAAATTTGTCTCTGCTGACAGCCCACAACTGGGTTCCAGGCCCCTGGCAGGCTTAGGGGGTAGTCGGCTGGGAACAAGTCCCAAAGGTACCCCAGCTGCTGCCACCCCTGCTGTCTGCTGAGAGGGGCTTCTGTCTCTTCTGACAGTTTTCACCTCTCTGCTTTCAGCCTCCCAGGGTCCCTGTTCTAAAGATTTGCTTTTGCTCCCACTGCCCCTGCTTGGTCCTGGTGGCTTAAAGGGCCAGCACAAAACCAGGTTAGAGGGTGTGCCCAGACTAGGTGAGAAATGGCACGCGCTTCCTTGTTCGTTCTTGTGTGTGGACAGCACTCCTGCACCGCAAGCACTGACGGGTGGGGTTTTGCGAGTCCGCCTCCGGGGACGTGACTGAAGCTGGGTATCAGAGCCTAAAAGAGCCCCTCTCCTTCCCACACTCGCACAGGTCTGTGGTCTATTGTTCTGGCAGATGAGCTTAGAACTCCAAGGTCCCAGGGACTAGAAACAAGACTTGGGGGCCCCGTTAAGGAACCAGGGCCAGCTGAACCAGGGACAGGACAGGCTGCTGCTCTCCTGGCAGGGGGCGGGGCCAAGGAGCTGCAGAGAAACAGCCGGTGAGGTGAGCAGCTTCCCTGCTGGGAGGACTCAGCCAGGGGCACCTTCAGAGAAGTCTGCCCGGGAAAGATGAAGGGTGGGGGCAACAGACAGCTCAGCAGGGTCAGGCTGTGTGTTAATTTCCTATCGCTATTGCTGCTATAACAGATCGCCACAAAGTTACTCAGCAACAACCCAAGTGTGCTGTCTGACAGTCACCAGACGCCCCACACCAGTCTTTCTGGGCAAGATCAAGATGCTGGCAGACTTTCCTTCTCTTCTGGAGGTTCCAGGAGTGAGTCTGTCTGTCTTTTCTAGCTTCCAGAGGCTGCCCGTGTTCCTTGGATCATGACCCCTTTCCCCATTTTCAAAGCCAGCGACCTTGCATCTGTTTGAGCCTTCCTCCTTGGTCCTGCCACCTACTAACCACACCTGGGAGAGGCTTCCCACTATTATAGACTCATGTGACTAGACTGGGTCCCCCTGCATAATCTTTAGCAAAAGCTGGCTCCTGGGAAGTTAAGAATCGCTGCTTCATAGTCAGGGCTTAATCAGGAGGGGAAGAGAGAGGGCGGAAAGTGAGCAAAAGTGAGCAGCTACTATGTGCTGGGCCCTTTGCTACCATAAATCACTTTTTTTCCCCCTGTGTGCATTTCGGAGCTCCATTTGGCTTCCCCACCAAAAATCGAGCTCTGTGCCGTGTGAGGCTGGGTCACTTGGGCAGTCTGAGGCTCCAGAGAGGAAGCACTTGGTAATAACATCTTGGGTAGGCTCCCCCGACCCTCCCCCCACCCCCTCTGGACACTTCTAAGTCTTCCAGGGCCTGTGTTCTGAGCCTGAGAGAGAGTGGGCCTTTTTTCTCACTGCCTGTAGAAATCCCTGAACGTGCCCACAGGCATCTCTGCTTACAGGATTGATCTCCACTGGGCTTGTGAAAAGGAACAGCTGATGTGTTATATAATTCCTTTTCTCTTCAAACGTGTGTGTAACAGTATGTGCATAAATATAGTGTGTCGGGGGGGAGGGGAGCTGTTCCTGGAAAAGCTGAGAGGACCTGCTTGCCATTTTTGATGACTTATTCTAAACCAGCCCTCTGCCTCTCTCCTCACCCTGTTCTGCTTCTCCCACTCCTGCAGGAAGACGGGGAGAAGTCCCGGCAGCATGCAGGGAGAGGGGTGCTAGGAACACTGTCGGGCCTTCTGACATTTTCCCCCAGAAGGCCAGGACTTCCCTGTCTGGCCTCACTCAGCTCCTTGCATTGCTGAGAAGAGAATTTCTTCCCGTCCGAGTTCACTGGGATTGAGCGTGCAAACAAATAACAGTGTTAGAAAAAAATGACTTGTGTAGGACATGCGTGGTATATATGTATGAACATTAATTTACAAAGGGGTACACGGGGCCAATTTTTAAAGACTCTTCTAAGTGTGAACTATAACTTCTCAACAATACCGCATGTGTGTCTTTTCAAGTGTTACAATTTCAGTGTAAAGATTTTTCTGTCTTTGTCATAATTACTTCACATCGTATGCCCAGTTGACACCAGACTAGAGTTTTCTGTCACTCTTTTTCAGAGGATGGAGAACTAGGAGGGGCTCCTCCAGCTCGGCCACCCCAGGATGACTGGGGAGCACACCCAGGCACGCCTGGGAACCAGCCAAGGAGCCAGCTGGAGCCTGGGCGTGTGATTATGCGGACGGGCGTGTGAGAGCCACGTGCAATTACCTCTGATGGCGTTGGAGGGGACAGGTGTTTCATTAATTTTGAGAGATTTGGAACATTCTAACTACGCCGTGGTGGGATGTCGGCATTCCGAAGTGAGCCAGCGAGGCTCCCACGGCCAAGCAGCTGTATCTTTCAGCAGCGCTGTCACCGGAGACGGCACGCCTCCCCACTTGATGCCGCTGTCCCGAATGACGCAATGATTGACAGTGTTAGGGAGACAGAAGCAGTGCACCCCCACACCACCTGTGGAAGGCTCTCTTGAAAGTCTGGGTCCCCAGTTCACCGCTTTTTCATTGTGTGATTTGGGGCCATTACCTTGACCTCCCTGTGTTCATTTCCCTGCTGTCTATCCAAGACCGAGAAAATGTGCTGTGAAGCAAACCCGCCCTTGGGCAGAGCAGAGTCTGAGAGGACCGGTTTTCAGAGCCGAGGAGCAGTGGGCCAAGTTTGCCAAAGCAGTTTAGTAACAAGGCCAAGGTCTTTCCCATGTCCCCCGCAGAGGGACAGCAAACAACTTTGGCTGGTGGCCTCAGGCAGAACCCTGGGCTCTTGCCTAGTGGTCACTTGGGCCAATAGAGAGTGTGACTGATTCAGCTCTGGGAAAGTAATGCACGCCGCACCCTCCCCACAGCAGGTCAGTGACCCTCACACGGTTTTGGCCCCAAGACCAGCCATTCGGCAAAACTGTAGGGAGGACCCCAGGGCGGGGCCTGGGAGCTCCTTCTCCCACTTGGTTTCTTGATGAATCAGGAGACGAGGGAGCAGGCAGGAAAATCGGGGCCTGTGGGGTTTCAACCCCCGTCCCCGCCGATAACTTCTCAGCCCGTGTTGCAGCTTTTGCTTGTGTGAAATAGCTAGTGGGTGGTTTTACCTGACAGGGCTGTTTGGGGAGCGGCTCTTGATGATGACAGCCAGCTAAGAGGTGGTGACAGTGCAGGTTTCTCTAAGGGGCTAAAACACATTCCAGACGGGTGACTTCCCCCTGCAGGGGCTTCCTGCTAATCGCTCAGGACGCCAGGAGTTTGTGAACAAACACTGCCTCCACGGTCATACTTGCAGAGGCTTCTTGATAACTGGCTTGGCAGTTTTGCTTTCATCTTTGAAAAGAGCAGAGGGAGAGAATGCAGAAAATGTTTACAAAACCCAAAAAGGAGGAAGATGGAGGGATCAAAAAGGGAGAGATGGAAGAGATGGGAATGAGGGGTTCCACAACTGGAGAAGATTGCTGTTGGGGTGCGTTCATGTCTTGCTGGGACCTTTGCCCCTCACTTACCTGGCTCAGTTGGTGGGGCTGGACACAGTGGGGCTCATGGCACAGGGGACTTCTCTAGGGTGTGTCTGGCCAGCGTGCTTGCTAAGCATGGGCACTGATCTGGGTGATGTGCATCTATTCATTCATTCAGTCCTTAGGACTGCCCTACAAAGTAGCTGTGCTTGGTCTGGCCTAGGACACTGGAGGAAACTGAGGCTGAGAGAGGTTAAATAGCTAACCTGAACTGCCAGGATCCCACTGTGGGCTCTGGCTCTCGAGCCCATGCTTGACTGTCTCAGGCTGAGCAGAGTGTGCCTGCAGGAGGCTGGCAGCCTCCCAGAAATGTCAGACATGACTGTCTCTTCTCCCTTGCATTCTCCTTGCCCTAAAATCTTGGGTAGCCAAACAATGGTAGACAACGCCTCCCTGCCCCTCTGGTTAGTGGCTTCAAGCTTTCTCATGCCCCAGGGGGAGAAGCTGGGCCAAGCTGTTCGTACCCATTGACCTCCTGAGGCTTCCCAGGGTGAGGCCAGGCTCCCTGGTCCATGGGACCTGGAACGGTGCACCCGGAACGGTGACCTGTTTTCGCCCGTGTGCTTTCTACACCCTTTGAAGGGGGTGCTCCCTAGCTCTAAGCTGGCATCTGCTTCCTGAACCTTCTCTTTTTCCAAAAATGTGCATTTAAAAAGAAGCAGATGGGCTTGCGGGTGCTCTCCCCACCCTCTCTCCTCCGGCTCTGCAGGGAGGAGCTTTCTCCTCTTGGTCTTGCTGCTTTCTTTCCTTCCCCCAAACCTTCTGCCCGTGTCCCTTCCAAGTCTGTGATGGCACTTTGCTCATTTGGGCTCATCCCGCCAGAGCTGCCACTCCTGGTCCCGTGGCCCGGGCTCCACAGACCTGAGAGGGAGGAAGGACTTTTTCTGTGGGTGGGACAATTCCCCGTCCGCAGGCGCAGTAGCCACGCGGCGGAGGAATTCCAGATGGTGTTACTGTTGGACTCCGTTTTCCTGCTAAGCAAACATTGTCATGGTCTCAGTGGGGGAAGAGGCTAATCTCAGGTGACTTCGCTGCAGTCTGGGAACCAATCCTCTTTCCCTGGACTTCAGTCATGATTCTTACACACCTCTAGAGCAAAGATTTGGAAGATTTTGAGACCGAGAACTTTTTATTTGAATAAAATCTTATGTGGAAGTCAAACACAAAACTGATAAAAATCAGTTCGGGTTGAAGTTGATGCGTGGGGTGGGGCGCGGAAGGGAAGCGGTTTCAAGGCTCCCCTCTCTGTCCTCCCAATGGTCCCCAAGACCCCTCGACACCTCGGGGAGCCCAGGGAGCCCTGCGAAGCTCAGTTGTAAGCGCCCGCCCAGCACAGTCGTCCTGCGGGTGGTCAAGACGAAATCATGAAATCATCCCGGTCTACTATCTGTGCGTCCTGGGTTGTCGGGGTGAGGTCTGGGGGACAGGGGAGCATGCGCAGAAGAGAATGAGAAGCAGGAGGGGGGCCTCCTGCTGCTTCACCATCACACCCTCACAGTAGCTGTCCCCCAGGGCCCCCCTGAGCTGCATCTGGCTCTGAGCGATGGTCCTTACAGGGAGCCAGCTCTCAGGATATTTTGTGAGTGTGACTGGACTTCCTCTCTTCTCACCAAATATCTCAGAACTCTGACGCAAACTGCTTCCGGCCGGGTCCCTTTGTCTTTAGGACAAGATAACTCGATCTGAGAAACATCCTTGAAGATAGGTGCCTGCCCAAAAGGTCTACTGAGCATGTGCAGTAGAATGCCTGTGCTGCTGGTGTTTCCAGAACCTGCCTAAGAGGGAGGGACTAACTCATGGCCATTTTCCTTTAGGTAATCAATAAAGGTTGTGTCGGCAGATGTCACCTGCATCACTACTGCCGCCAGATATTAGGGACCTCCTCTAATGTTTGAATCACACATTACAACTTGCAAAGCCTTTTCATATGTGTGGCGGCACTTAAATGGTACCTTTACCTGTGAGGCAGGTGCTGCGAATCTCCAGTCTCACTTTACAGACAAGGCATCATCTTAGAGAGGTTCCCCGGCCCAAGCAGCGTCATACAACTAGTTAGTGGTGGGGTGGGAGCTCAGCAATCCAATCTCTGATCCCAAGTCCAATGCCACTTTCACTCTTCCACTGGTGCCTTTGGTCGGCACATGTGGCAGCTCAGGTCAGAACAGGAGCAAGATGAAGGCAGGCCATTAATTCTGGCGGGTTCTCTCCAGGCCTGCCTAAGTCTCCCATAATACTCTGATGCCTCACTCACTCTCCTTCCTAAGTGAGCCGGAGCCAGGCTCTTCCAGTGCATATTCTCATTGTTAATTTTTGCATCTCAGCACCGCGTGTATTGCTATTTTTACCCTGTACTAGAAACTATTAAGTGGGGGAGAAATGTTAATTGGTATTATTACAGCAAACTGTGTCCTAGTAACATTGCAATTCAGAGGTAAGCTCTCTCCTCCCCTTCTCTTCCCTGCCCTCCCCTCCCTTTTAGGTGAAGATAGGGATTTTATTCATTTGGCTGACAGCCAACACAGGTTTCTTTGGCTGGTGATGGTCCTGTGGGGAGACGCGTTCGGGACTCTGACATATACTGGACAGGCCGTGGGCCTCTGCTCAGTGGTTAGTTTCTCAGTAAAGGACGTGGGTGGGGGGAGGGTGGGGTTGTGATGAATTTGGTTCTGTTTTATCCCCTGAAACGAGACTGGAGGGGTAGAGTGTCTGCTCAGGAAGCTCTTGGGGGCGTGGCCTGCAGGGTCTTTGTGAGGGAATCTGGGGCATTTGCGTTCCTGGTCCAGCTGGAAGTGGGAGATAGCAGCCTCGCAGTCGGGCCATCCTAGGCCAGAGCGGAGAACGAACAGATTAGAAAATAATAGCAATGGAGTCAGACAAGTTTTGCTGAACTGCCAGAAAAAAAGAAAAGAGAGGGGATTCGACACACAGGCTGTCCACCAGCTGCCCGGGTTCGCATCCTGACAGCTTTTCTTTCCTGCTGTGTGACCTCAAGCAGGCTTCTCCCCCGCTCTGGCCTCAGTGTCCTTATCTGTCCAATGGGGCCGTAGTGCCTGCCTCTCTGGGCTGTTGTGAGGATCAAAGCGCATTGCCCAATGCGTGTGGTAAGGACACTGAAAAGGAAAGCTGATATGGCGACTTATTTTCTCAGGTGCGGTGAGAATCCTGGGGGCTAAGAGGGCGCAGGGAAATCCACGTTCCCGCCTGAGTGCACGGACAGAGCCAACGCAGGGCAGATAATCTCCGCCACCTTCTGTGTGGAGAAGGGGGGGAAGATAATCAGTTCGATTTCATGGCACCCTCAAACTGTCATTTAAAAAAACAATGCTATTGCTTTTTAAAAATGAGTATAGAAATATATATATATATAGTTTATAGAAAATATAGAAAAGGAATAAACAAGAAAATAAAAATCACCTTCAGAACATTGTTATTGATACATGAGTATATTCCTGTGGCCCTTTTTCTACACACATGTGCTATAAATATATACGAAGTTGAAATAATGTAACATATACAGAATACATTTTTTATACAATGCCATTCCCTCACTTTCCATTGTGTCCTTTTCTCCATGCAATGAAATAGCAAATGTGATCTCTAATGACAGCCCACTATTTCATAGGGCAGACCTTCCTCTTCTTCATCTTGAAGCTTTCTGTTTTTCTTTTAATGAATTTACTTTCTGTTTCCTTTTTTATAGCTCCTGTTAGTTTTCCTCCATATATTAGATTTTCTCTTCCTCCCTTTGATGATTTGGAAAGTATTCATCCATTTTTCACTTAATAGTGGTTACCCTTAGATGTTTGAAAGTCTATTTAAACCATAAACACCAAAGTGAAGAATTAAACAGTATAGTTTCATGTCCTTCCCCTTGCTCCAGTTTCCAGTATGGGCTCATATGGCCTAGAATTTAAGACCATTAATATTTTTATAGCATAATAATTTCAAAAGGCATTCATTCCTTTCAACTTTGTTTTTGACATCCCCACTATTTTCTCATTGGTATTATACTCGGTAACAGCTTTCCACTGCTCATAGGTCTGTTACATTACAATTCTTCACCTGTGGGTTCTTAATCTTGATCTGACTCTTAGGAAATCAACATTCTTTCTTTTTTTTTTTTTATCAGCATTCCTCTTTAAGACTTTTTTTTTTTCCATGAAGGGAATACTGGTAATGTAATTTTTAAACCCTGGAATGTCTGAGAGTGTCATTCTGTTAGCCTCACATGTAAATGACAACTTGGTTGGGTATTTTTCTTTCCTCCAATTGTTGAAATTTCTGTTTCTCTGAGCAATGAATATTGGAGAGTGGCCTGAGGCCAATTGGATTCTGATTCCTTTGTAGGTTTTCTTTTCCATTTACCTCTCCAAGGGCTTATAGAATTTTCTCTAGGTATCAGTGAAGTTTATCAAGATATGTATATGTATTTATTTCATTTCTTTTGCATTGATTTAAATAGGCTTTTCCAATCTGCGGCCTCAAGTCTTCAACTCAGAAGCGGATTATTATTAGTATCATCATCATCATCCTATTTCTACCCTGTGCTGCTCTGTCCTTGGAGGATTCCCCATATCCACATACTGAGTCCCCGGTTCTGTTCTCCAGATCTCATGTCTATTCTCACCACCATCCAAGTTCTGGGAAGGCTTTTCAAGTGTGTCTCGACTTCTTGTTTTTAAATTTTACGTGTCCATTTCAGCTGACATTCCATTCCGTTTTGTTTTAGTTTCCGGTGTACGGCACAGTGGCTTGACAATTGTATGCTTCAGGAAGCAAGTGTGCTCACTGTGCTTTCTGCCGCTTACCGCGCTCAGGGAGCTTTCCTTCTGCCAGCCACGCCAGCTCTCCTGACCCCAGACCCTCCTTTCTAGATTAGACCGAGAGGCACACTGCAGCAGAAGTCTGCATGTGGCCCCGCCCGCCCTGACGTGTTGTCAGCTGCTATTGGACGCCCGTTGAGGAGTTGCCAAGGCGACCTCGTGGCCCTCAAAGCCATCTACTGTCTGGTCTTTTCATGCAAAAGTTTGCTGAATCTTGTTCAAGATACTATTTACTTCGATTTTCCAGACAAATGTCCCTTGGATCATGCTGAAAAACTAATAAGAAAATTTCCCAAATATTCCCTTTCTCTTTTTTCTTTATAGTAAATCTATCTCATAGGAAGATATTTCTTATGAGTCCTCATCATTATTATAGTATTTTTTGGGGGGGGCCTTTAATATTCTTTCTGCTTATTTTTTTCTGTTTGCTCAGCCTTGCAAAGGAGAGGTTGTGTGATGGATCTACAGGAAAATGGTGTGAGCTCCATTATGAAATGTTCACGGATTTCCAGTACCCTCTCCCTCTTTCTCCATCTCTGTGTGTGTTTGTTTTGCTGAAAAACAAAATTTATCCTCATAATGAGTGATGTGTGAGATTAACAGGGGGCAGGATTCATTGTTGCTACTTCGTGCAGTAAGGAAGGAAAGAGAAACTGAGGCACAGAAAGGCTGTGGCAACTTATGAGCAATGTTGAGTTTAACCACTGCCTTCCTGTTTTGAAGCCCCCAGTCCCACTTCTGCACCCTGTCCAGACGTGACTCGGTTTCCACCTGAGCCAAACCTCACCCCAGGTTCTTTGGCACCTGGCACTATGGGAAGGCTGCGACCCTGTCATTTGAGGAACTGACTCAACCCCAGGAGGGGAACCCCAGGAGGGGAAGACGAGCCACACAGCTAATTTTTTTCCATGTAGCCATTTGTGAAAATGTTGGGAGAATTTATGATTTGAATTCTTTTTATGTGGTACCTGAATGGTTCATGACCGTAAGTTTTCTTGCTATTGGTTGCTATCTTGTAATTCCCACATCATAAGCAGAGGATGAGAGTGTCTGCCTGTGCAAAACTCCAGGTCTCAACAAACACAAATGTCGTAGGACGGGGGACTGCTTCTGTGTGTTCTCACGGGCCCGTCGGGTGACTGCACTGGGTGCCTGCATGTGTATATAAATGGGACTCAGAGGTGTGGGGGCAGGAGAGAGAGCGCAAGGCACGGGCACACTTCTTCGTACAGACGTGGATGTGAAAATCAGGCGTTTTTGCAATTGAGTCAGCTCCAGGGATTTGAGGCGGGCCATTGAAACCAGCAGATCATTTCAGAATTATTTCCGCTTTGTTTTGGGTTACCCCATATGAAGTGCAGAGAAGCCTCCCAATTCCCGTCAGCTCTCACTCCTCCCGCAGGTTTCCCTGTGGCCCCTGGGGTCTGTGCTCAGATGGGCCGGAGATGGGTGCTGACCCTCAGCCTGCATGTCAAGGAATGAGGGCACCGAACTGAAAAGGCCCGATGGGAATAACCCACACAAAACCTAGGGCTCAGACCTCCATCTGCCTTTTTCTGGGGCATCCCAAACACCTCCCATGCTTCACCTGAACGGATCTTACGAAATCAAACCGACTCCAGCCCACTCATTGCCCTTCAGCCTGCCCCTGGCATTCTGCCTGTACTGCCGAGGAAATATGGTTCCATTTCACATCAGCTGCTACGCCATTCGCTCCCAGCTTCTCTTCAATGATAGAATATGACCACGGAGGTTAAATTCCAAATTAAAAAAAAAAAAGACGAGTCTTTTCCCAAACAAAACCTTTTATTGGTATTAAAATCGGTAAGTTCTTACCCTGTGGTTTTTCACACCGTTTTTAAATGAGGGGCTCTGTCCCAGCAAACTGTCTGTCCAGGGGTGCTTACCCCCTGGTTGCCGCCTTTGTTCCCACGGGCAGCCCACAGGGTCAGAAGGCCGCGTGGTGGGCGGTGAGAGGCAGGTGGCGGCTGGGCCGTGCTCTCTGGTCTGGTCCTGCCGTGTGAGTGAATAGGCCTCACCTAGCCCTGTGTGGATGTGTGTATTTATGCTGCATACTTCAGGGCTGTAATTGCAGCCCGCGTCCCCACAACACTGCAGACGGGAAGGGAAAACAAGGGCTTTGCGTGTTCCCAGGATGCAATTACGGCAACAGGCAGACCTGGTTCGCCCCTCTTGGCGCGCAGCCCAGCTCCCGGTGGCAGGCAGCTTTGGGAGCGGGTGGGCTCAGCAAAGCAACTGTTTCCCGACTTGGGCTTCGTGGGCGACTTCTTACTCAACTGTCATATTCATACAAGAAAGCCTATGTAAGTGCATGCCTTGGTGAGTGTTCACAGGCTGAGCTCCCTCCTGTAACCTCTACCCCAAGTTGGTAACTGGGATACTACGCATGTCCCCAAGCCTGCCCCTTTGGAGCCCCTACCTTCACCGCTCCCCCCCCCCCCCCCCCCCTCGGGCCCCCCCCCCCCCCCCCCCCCCCCCCCCCCCCCGCAAAGGCAGCCACCCTGCTGCTTCTCAGAGCTCCCATTCGGTTCTCTGGTTTCATGCGTTACAGAAATGGAATCATGCAGCATGGACACCCTCATGTCTCCTTCATTCCGTTCTTCCTCATGTCTGTGCGATCGGGCCATGTCACTGCCTGTAGCTGTAGTTCATTCATTCTTGTGGTCGCACAGGGTCAGGCAAAGGGAGGTTGACCCCTGTGAGTATGGCAAACACAGAGTTTTTTCTTCTATTATTACTTATTAACTGTTGTATTATTTTCCCTAGGAACAACTATAAACCTATTTTTGCCCCTCTACTCCAATATAGCATCCCATTGTAGGGCAATACTACAATTTATTTTTCTGTTTTACTGCTGATGAGCGTTTGAATGGTTGCCAGGTTTTGCCTTTTACGAACAGTGTTGCTCTAACACTCTTGCGTGTGCCGTCTGGAGGCCATAGAGTCACATTCCTACAGCAAATACATGTGGGAGTGAAACTCCAGGGTCACTGCATGCATTCAGCCGTGGCAGAGACTGCCAAATGTGGACTGGATGTTTTTAAAGGGCGTTTTAGTTGTAGGAGGCTGGTTAACATTCTCGCTCAAACATAGCAGAAAGGGGGCGTCTTTCTTTTTAGACAGCACCGTGTAGTGGATTGGGGAGGAAGATATACCTCTGGTAATGTTAGGTCAACAAGTATTTATCGTGAGCCCATTGTTCTAAGTGGCAGACTGTATTAGTTTCCTATGGCTGCTGTAACAAACCACCAGGGTTGGTGGCCTAAAACAACACAAACTTAATCTCTTGCAGTTCTGGATTTCGGAAGTCCAAAAATGAGTCAAAACCGAGGTGTCAGCAAAGCTGTGATTCCTCCCGAGGCTCTAGAGGAGAATCCATTCTTTTGCTTTTTCCAGCTTCCGGTGCTGCGTTTTTTCAGCTCATGGCTCATTCCTCCCCTCCTCAAGGCCAGCAACATAGCATGTCTGAATCTCTCTGCTCTGTCTTCACAAGGGTTTCCCTTCTGTGTAGTAAAATCTCCTTCTACCACCTTCTTACAGGAGACTTGTGAGTGCATTTAGGACCCAACCAGATATGTCAGGACAGTCCCCTCTTCTTAAGGTCCTTAACGTAATCGCATCTGCAGGGTCTGCTTTGCCATATAAGGTAGTGTTCACAGGAATGCTTCAGGAATTGGGACCTGGATCGCTTTGGGAGCCATTAGTTAGCTTATCACCCAGGGAGATACTCTGGTCTCTGATTTTCACACGTCATCCACAACGTGCCTTCATAATATAGAACCTGCCTTCATAAGCATCTTCACCCTACAGCACACAGCTGCCTAATTGTTCTGCTACTCTCCAGGATTCTCAGTGCATCATAGGTAAAAGTCAATGGATGGGACCAGAAAGGTGTATTTAAAGGATAGGTGACAATATTCGTTTCATCCAATTTCAATTTACTTTCAGTGATAACAAAGACTCTTAAATGTATAGGAAGAAATGAATATCCAAATACAAAACATCCTGAAGTGTAATGTGGCGTCTTGGATTGGATCCTGGAACAGGAAAGAGACATCAGTGAAAAACTGGTGAAACCCAAATATAAGCCTACAGTTCAGTTCATTGTGTGTTAGGAATTGTGCCACGGTCATGCAAGACATTTATACCAGGGGAAGCCAGGTTACAGATGTACAGGAACTCTTTATATTATCTTTGCAACTCTTCTGTAAACCTCAAAATACTTCCAGATAGTAAGTTAGCCAAAAAATGCAAGGCATTCACTCAAGTGCCAGTGGAAAAGTTTTAAATTCCACCTGGTTCTATGGCATAGGAGACAGGGTCCAGTTTGGCAGAATGAATTTGAAAGATGAAAAAGGTAATGAAGTTGGAATGCACACACCCGCGCGCGCGCGCACACACACACACACACACACACACACACATATAACCACCACAGTATAAATGGAGATTGGTGAGTTGTGAGACAAAACGAGCTGGTGTTTGTTGTCTTCGGGGAAACCTCTCCAGTTCCACCCAAGGCCTCCCCAGGATGCTGGCACTCAGGGTGGTCCCGTGTGTGTGAATGGAGAGGGAGCCTCTCTGATTGATTCGTCAGCTCCGCCCCAGCCCTCCCCTGCTCCCCTCTCTTCCTGGCCCCAACCCAGGGCTCAGTCTGTTAAGGGCTCCCCCGCGGCCAGCCAGCTCGCAGCTGAGTTGTTATCTTCCCGTCACACACTCATCCGGGCACGGTTAGAGCTCCCTAATAAAATTTGTCACTGACTTTAATCCCATCGCTGTCCAGACCTGCTTGATTAGCCCCTCTGGTCGTTTTGGCTTTGCGTGCACCTCCAGCCTCTTCTGAGGAAATTGGTGGAGATAGAAGCTCGGAGAGAGCTCTGGGCCCCTATAAAGAGAGATCACAGAAGAAGCAAACCAGGACATCAATGACTTCCACAGTGGAGACAAAGGGCTTAGTCTCTCTCCTGCCTTCTGGTTTCAGGCTCATCAGGGACAGAAATGGGAGAGGGGGACACATTCTCCATCCTGTGAGCTGCAGAGGCTGGCCTCACATCCACTGTCCTGACAACCCACGTGCCCCTACATTCCTCCTCGGCCTCCTGAGATGGGGAGACAGGGTGCTGGACAGGTCTTGACTGGGAGGTGGAGGCTTTTGGTCAGCTCACTAAGAGCCATGCACCCACACCCCCAAACCATCTGTGGAATATCTGGGCCACATTGCCCTCCCCGTTGTCACGCTCCGTGGACTGTCCTGGCAGGCTTCTGTGAGTGGAGAACTCTCTTCACAGCTGCAGGCTTGATGCACAATTTTTGAAGTCCAGAAACAGAGTGTGTATGGAGAAGGCAAAGGGGGATTCTCTAAGGAACACTTTCATTCAGTAGGTGTACAATGGGTGCTCCCAACAGACATACAGACTGCGCCCCATGTGTCACCCTAGGGTGTGTGCATGCTTGTGCATGTGAGTGCACTGGGATTTGCTGCATTTCCAAGTCTAACTGCAAGCAGCCCCCTTATCCACCCCCACTCTGTGTGTCTGTGTGTGTGTGATGTATACACAGGCGCACTGCTCCGTGAACTGGCCCTTCCTGTTCTGCTTTGCTACGCAGCTGCTACCTGTCTACTGCTCACTCCCTCTGCACCATCCTGAGCCAGATGCCCCTCCCAGTTCCTGAAGATAAACCTGTTCTGCAAATCTTCGTATGGTCTCAGCTCTATAGTTCTCCTTCCTCAGCCATCGGGGCTTCATGCTCCCTCTTTGAGCACCTGCCAGGAAGGAGGCAAACAACAGAACAGCAGAAACCGCTGCTTTAGGTGCCTGCCGTGTGTGTGCAGACAGAGCCAGGTGGGGCTGGAGGCAGGTGCTGCCTCTCAGAGCTGCCTGTCTCCCTGAAGTCCTGTGGCCTCTGTGGTTAGGAGGTGGCACCTCTGCAGCCTCCAGTCCCAGCCCAGAACAAGGATGCACAGAACCTGACCTACTGACCAGAATCAGCCCAGCAGGGCCACTGCAGGAGCGGGAGTAGGTGGACAGGTCACCGTAGAACAGGCAGAGGTCTTCCATGACAAATTGTCATAGGAATGTATTGTCTCACAGTTCTGCAGACTGCGAGCTTGAGATCAAGGTGTTGGCAGAGTTGGCTCCTCCTGAGGCCCGTCTCCACCCTGTAACTTCACATGACCTTTCCCCTGCACCTGTTCATGCCCAAATTTCCTCTTCTTGTAAAGACACTAGTCATGGATCAGGGCCCATCCAAATGAATTCATTTTAACTCAGTCACCTCTTTAAAGACCCCATTTCCAAACACCATCCCACTTTAAGAGACTGGGGTTAGGACTTCAACCTGTACATTTTAGGGGGACACAGTTCAGCCCATAACAAGGTCACTCTGCCCTCTCTCTGTAGGGCCATTATCCAGCAGCTTCTGGTTAGATCTGTGATTTGCCTCTCATGGAACCCCAGCTTCTTCTCCTGCTTGGGCGATGGGGCGGCTTTTGCTTTAGTCACTTGCAAACCAACTGCAAAGAAAATGGTGGTTTATTTTTCTTTTTGGCCATTCTTTTACTATTCGTAGACAGGGAGAAGGCAATGTCATGTAGGGACATGAACAAGACTCTGGGATGAGCCTTAACAGTTGGGTGGCCTTGGCCAAATTACCTCACCTCTCAGAACATATTTTCTTATTTGCAGCATGGGGCTGTTGTGAGGGTGAGGTCAGATGTGCACAGAATGCTGAGGGCAGTGCCTGGCACGCGGTGGGTGCTCAGAACTTCCATGCTTCCTTTGCTCCCATTATGGTATTGATCCTGCTCCCATTTCTGCCGACAGGAAACCGTGGTGATGACAGGCACTCTGAACCCAGTGGGCTACTTGACAAACAGCTGCTGTCCACTCAGGGGAGCCAGGACAAGCAGGGAGCTTGCTGACAGCTTGGGGCAAACCTAATTCTGCTCTTTCAGAACCAGCCACACTCCAACGCCATTTCTGCTGGGGGTGCGTCCAAGCCAGAGTCTCCAAGCACAATGAGTTGAGTATTCATTGAAAGCAATGCCCAGGCATAAGGGAAACTTGGAACACAAAATTTCAAAAACTTATTGTAGGCAGAGGGTGGAACCAAAAACTGGAGTCTCTTTGCCCTGCAGGTGTAGTTCTCAGTCTTGAATGTGAATCAGAATTGCCCAGGGGGCTTATCAAAACACAGATTGTGTCCCCCAACCTCCACCCAGAGTTTGTGATTCAGGAGACCCCAGGTGGGACCTGAGAAGGTGAATTTGTAGCAAATTCCCAAGTAATGCTGATGTCTGGTCCAGGGACCACACGTGGAGAAGCATGGACACTCGGTATTAGTTTAGGGTCTCCATCCCCCCTTTTCCCCAGCACGTCCTGTCTTAGCTACGGTCCAGTTTGTGTGATCTGACTTCTCTGCCCTCGTCCCTGGGGAAGGCACATATGTTGAAACTCCTTCATCCTTTCCCTAATTTACACATGCTTTTTCACCTGTTAATAGTTTCACCTTTTCCAGCAATGATCTCTTTGGCCCTCGTCCTTCTACGCCTTTCTCTTTCTCCCCCTTTCCTATGCGCGGGCCTCCAGATGTTTCAGCATGATGCAGAAGGGGACTGCGTTGTGCAGCATCCTCACTGAAGCCTGAGCTGAGCCCAATTAGGAGGAGGAGGCAGGTGCAGAAAGAGGGTCTTTCCCATCGCCACCCTCATCATCTGCACCCCCGTGTGCCTCTACCCCAACACATCAGTGCCCTGGCCCCAATTCCCTAATCACTTTGCCGGAGTAAATAATTGCTGGTGTGTGGTGACCCAAGGTCGCAACCAATGGAGGAATGCAATTAGGGCCGTCATTTCCCACCTTCGTGGGAGCTGTCTTCCAGCTGATCTTGTGTCTCTGATCCCTTGCCCTGGTGCTTCTATCTTCCCCACCCCTCTTCCCCTTCTGAGACCGGAGAGCATGGGTTAGAACCAAACAGTGGCTCAGGAGCACATGCCGATGTGGCCTTTCTTGGATTCTTTGCCCGCAAAAGCGAGAGGGTAGAATATCCTCTTCCAGGGAGCTGGGAGCATGGCCCTCACACCTCAGGACATGTGCGTGCCTAATGATGGTTTCCGGGAGGGGGTTGAGACAAGAAACCTGCTATGTGCAGTGTCTTTTTGGACTCCCCCCCACCACAGGGTCACTGTTGCTTTTCCTGGGTTAGACCATCGCCTTTGGAGTCCTACTAAATTGCCCTTGCTGGAGATGGGCATCCTGCCGCTCCCCGGGTGGAGAAGGCTTGAGTGACTTGGAACATGTCTTGGTGGGTGGGTTGATAATGCGGGAGGCAAAGCCTCGCCTTTTATTCCTGCCTCTTTCATCTCTGGATGCCAGGCTGACGTTCCTCTCTCTTAAATGCATGCCGCCAGGATGCTGTGCCGGGGGGATGATGACAGATAACTGCTTTTGAGTTCTTTCAGGAACGCTCCCCGTGGTCAGAGCAGGGGAGGAAACATCTTTTTGCCTTCACTATGACTCCCAAAGCCAGACACAAGACAAAAATAAACCATGACTACTCCAAGAGAAAAGGCCAAGAAGATTTTGTGTGTTCTCCCAGCGTGCCTTCGTGGGAAGGGAAGGGACTGGTGGGGAGGAAAGAGGGCACCCATGTGATGCAATTCAGGGGTGTCCAACTAGGACATGGGGCCTAGGATGGCTATGAATGTGGCCCAACACAAACTCGTAATTTCACCTAAAATCTTTTATCTGTTCATGAGTTTTTGGGAGTGTTTGCGTATTTAATGTGTGGCCTAAGAGAGCTCTTCCTCTTCCAGTGTGACCCAGAGACGCCAAAAGGTGGGACACCCCTGTTGGTGTGTAATGCACATAGCCTCACTTGGCAAGAGTGTCCAGACTACGCCTGGGGGAAGAAGTTCTCTTGGAAAAGAAAAGGGGGCTCATCCACTGTCATCTCTAGGAAGGTCATTGCCTCAATAATAAACTTGAACCTCCCCCACCCCACCTCTGCACTGTGCTGACCCCAGCCTGCCCCATCGGTTCTGGGCCACTGAGGTGGCTGAGGAGTCAAGTAAGTGTGCTCTCTCCTAGAGGACTCGGCATGGCCTCCCCTTCAGAAGTCCCACTGGATCCAAGAACTAAGCTCTCACCTCCTCCTTCTAGAAAACTCTCCACAGGCAGGGATGTGCCCTTGACTGCGTCCCTCACTGCCCTTCCCCCAGTGCACATACCAGGCACAGCGACAACAAAATACAAGAGGTCCTACCAGAACAAAAATCCTCTTCTTGCTGGATATCAGTGCGAGAGAGCTCTCTTTAAAATTTTGATTCGGGAGCAGGCTTTCGTGCAGCTTGGTATTTGTTTTTATGTCTATTCGCATGTGTTGGCAAATTTCCCCCAACCGTCCGAGGACTAAAACTGTCTCCCCTTTAGACTCTCCTCCCCAGCACCTCCTAAGGTGCTCAGCACATCAGTTATTGGTGGAAGCGATGCTGAGCAGGAAGGCAGGGGCCGCTGCCTCCCACTCCCTTCCTGTCGTACCCCCCAGACACCTCAAGGCAGGGCGCCATGAAAAGGGAGCCCACAGCAAGCCCTCAGCCATAAGGACGTGCAGGTAGAACCTGGCTGTGCTCCACGGTGCTCACTAGGGGCGGACTGCCCGACAAGGGTGGAGGAGGCTACAGCTTTGGAGGGGAAGCTCTGGTTCTGGGAGGTCTGGGCTTACCCCGCCTGGTCTCCCACTTTCTTTCTTTACAGAGCCTCCTGTAAGGGTGGGTGTCAATTGCCATTGAATAAGAAAGGGGGTGTGTTTCTGAGTAGAGGCCCACCCTGAATTAGCAGCTAGGACTTTTGAATTTGTACAACCATACATTCAGCCTGTGGCTGCCAAAGAGCATTTGACCTGGGAATTTTCCTCAAGCTTGAAGCATCTTCTTTCTGCAAGTCTAAGCCTGGGATGGTTGAGCTTTCCAAGATCTGGCCCTGGACTAGTGTCCTGAGCCATGAGGCAAGAATCCTGGGAATAGACTTACCCACTTGAGCCTCCAATGTGCCCAGAGTGGCTCCAGGCTGGAGTGGAACCAAGTCTATACTCAGAGACATGCAGAGATGATTCTGCAATTTCAGGGAGAGGGGATTACACGTTGAGTTCATGGGGGCACCATGGCTGCCCCCTTGGCCATTCGCTCTGTGGCAGTTTAAACAGGCCCCTCCAGCTCTGAGGTTCTGGCCTTTTGGGCCTCCCCCCGACACCCTGTCTACTCTCCCCGAAGACCCCCTGAGGGGAGCAAGTCTCCTCAGCAGCCAAGTGATCCAAGGAGTTGGGGGTGGGGGAGGAATGACTTGAACGTGATCAGTTGCTGCCGATAGAACAGTAAGAAAGTTACGGGCTCTTAGAGCTCCCCCATTGACAGTGGAGTCGGTGTGTCAGAGCTGTTTGTGTCAGTCCTCCAGATGTCAGCCGGGGACAGACACAGAGCTGCTCACTGGCCCTGCCTCTGGCAGTGGGAAGACCCACCTGCTCCCCAGAGGAGCGCCCCTGTCCCTGTTGAAACCTTTGTGTGAATGTGTAGCTGAAGAGTGCAGGACCAGGGTTTAGACACAGCTGTTTCCGAGATCTACAAAAGCTGCCTGACGGATCAGTGATGAGTAGCTGCTGGGAGTCCCAGAGAGCTCCAGCCTCCTGGAACTCCACCCCATTCCCATCTCTCCTAGCAACTCGCTGTGTGAGGCTGGGCGCCCGACACAGTCTCTGTGGATCTGCACCGTGGATGGATCTCGTGGAATGGTCCGCTTCCTTCCTGGAGGAGGGGAGGGATCGGGGAGATGAAAAACAGGAGCTGGTATCCAGGAAGGAAATGGACAACATGACTGAGAAGCATTTTATCCGGTGTCCTTAATCTGGAGTCACTGGCCTGGGGCCCCCAGTTGAGCTTTTAGAGGCTTATGAACTCTGTGAAGTCATCTATAAAAACAGCGGGTGAGTGAGCATTTTCCAGAATCTCTGAGAAGCATCTCGGAGAGGTCTTGACCTCCGCCAGGTGACCACCCACTGGCAGCTTTGGGCGGGAGCAGCCTGGGCTTCAGCCATTAGATTGGGGGGAACGGGTCTCCCCTGAGAGGCAGCTTTCTGGTCAGGAGTCTTGGCCTCTCATCCAGGGGACTGATGTGGTCTTGCTGCTTCCTCTGGGCGAAGCTGTTAGGGAAGGTGGCCACGTGGGACAGGCGTCAGAGAGGGCCAGGTTTCCTCGCCCCATTGGGGGAGCGGAGCCAGAGCCCTGGTTTCCCTGCAGAGGATCAGCTGTGCTGACAGCCCCGACCAGGCAGGAGGTTGGGGAACATGCCTCCTACTGGCTTCGGAGCCGCTTTGAATATGGACCCAGCAGCACCTGGTGTGTTCTCTTGGCCTGATTAAAATTTGGGTGGCCCTTATTTGAGGGCATTCCAGGTACATAGTTGAACATTGTCAGGGACTAGGTGGCCAGCTGACTAAGAAACCCAGTCTCAAACCATATGACCCCACAAGGCCAGAAGCATGGACAACTATGAAGAAGGAAGACTGGCAACTGGGAAAGTGGTAATTACATAGAACCATAGATCCTGCGAGTTCAAGTGAAGTGACAAGGTCAGTCTTATGCTTGAGTGTCTCTCTTTCTAGCCAGCAGCTAATTTTCACCTCATTAGACAAAAGGGATTTGAAAAGACTTGGCCTCTGATAATAAGCCAGTACTTGGCCACCAGTTCAATTCAGTTCAAAGCGCTTCAATGAATCAACCAAATATTTTTGAACTGCCTGTTGTGTCTTCAGCACCTGTCAAGACACTGCGAAGGCACCATCTCTGCTGTTGACGGTCTCATCAGCTCAGCGGGGAGAATAAACGTTTATACAAGGAATAGCCACAGAGAAGGGCTGGGCTGCATGTAAATGTGCATCTAGAACCCAGTCTCCGGTCAAGAGCTCTTCGCTGGTTCTCATTTCTCCAACTCATAGCTTCTGAGAAGCGATAGAGTCCAGAGTCCCCTCTCCCCATTCTGTGTCTGAGAACATGACCTATATTTGTCTTTCTCAGGGAAGAAGCAACAGGCGGATGCAGAGGGAATGGGGTCGTGTCCAGTTAGGAGAGGAAAAGGAGGGGTGATCGTCAGGCTAGAGTTTGTTCTTTCCAAGAGATAAGAGCATAGGTTTCTTGAGTTGCCTTCATTTCTTCCACTTTGACCCACACTTTCTATTTCCCCCCTTACCTAAGCTGACCACCTGACTGGGTGCCTTTTTTAACAAACCCCCAGTTCCCCAGGAAGAAGAAAAGCCCTGACTTTATAGCATACACCAATTTCTGTGCTGTAAGTGTTACCACCACGGTGAGCTCAAGCTTGTTTAACCAGATCACAAAATTCCTAACAATTTAGCAATCAGCTATCCGGAGGTGGTAACAGCCAGCTCCAGCACACCACTGGGCATCCCCTTCCTGTCGAGCTGGTCATCACTGACCACTGCAGTGGGCCCAGATCTTATTGGTGAAACAGTGGCTAGACTGAAACGGAACACCAAGAGAGAGTCTGTGCATTTGTCTGGGTTCTTCAACTTAGGAGAGAAGCCTGTCTTTGAGATTTGCTGTGTGGCCTAGACAGAAGACTGGCTTTGATGACCTCTGAGGATTATCAAATCCATTTTTAGAAAGCTCATAACTCCATGACGTGTTCTGATGGGTTAAGGCATTAGGGCCCTTCTATGTATAAGATGGTATCTGGAGCACCTTTGCACCCCTTTCACTGAGCCCATCTTCTTCTTATCTTCCAATCCACTTTGCTCTGGGGTAATCTGCTTCCTCATCCACCTGAAATCAAATGACCCCAGGTCGGGGTGAAAACATCAGTCCTTGGGAAGTCAAAACTTACCTGGCCCCACTTCATAGGGAAACCCATTCCTGCGGTTTCCTCTGCCACCCCTGGGTATTGCGTGCCTTGCAGGATTGAAGAGGAGTGTGCGCCCACTAACTGGGTAATGGGAACGCAGTCCAGGGCCATGGAGTCGTGGCACCGGCGAGCAGGGAAGGAGGGGCGGCGGTCCAGCCCAGCTCCTCCAGGTGATGTGCTGTTCCATCCTGGGCCCTAGTGGGAGCATGGCAATCCAGCTGAAGCTTTCCAGGGGAAAATCAACTGGAAATGTCAGTCGGGCAGTGGAGTGAGGCCAGAAAAATCAATGCTGAATTCCAGATGCCGGGGGGGGGGGGGGGCGAGAACGGGGGAGTGGGAGAAGGCCCAAATGAGAGCATTTGTTTGCAGTTCTGATATAACATAACAACAGATTGCTGGGCCAAGATGCCTAATAAACATGCACAGGATGGGTGTGGGTGGATGGACAGAGAGAGGGAGGGGTGGGAAGGCCAGGCACGGGGCCTGCTGAGGAATTCCAAGGTGTTTGTGTCCATGGCAGCCTCGCTGCCAAGGGTAAGGGCGCCCAGATAGGCTAGCCTTGGGCTGAACTTGAAATCTGCCCTTCACTTCTCATTGGGGAATCAAACCAGTGACCTTTCACGTTGCAGGATGGCGTCCAGCCAAGTAAGCCACACTGGTGGGGGCTTTTTTTTTTTTTTAGTTTTTAAAATTTTTTTAAAGTTACCTCAACTTCTTTCTTTCCTTTTCCTTCTTTGTACAATGGAGCCACTGGGAATACTGGCCAGGTAGGGTTTTTGTGAGGATACAATGATGTGACTGGGATAGTTAATGCTTGCTCCTTAGAGACAGCTATTATTTTATTATTTTTTTAAATTTAAAATACCCCTTCTAGCGCCTGGTGCATAACTTTAATTTCCTTTCCCCCTTGGTACACATAGGAGGCTAACGGGGAAGAGGTTGGGCCCAGATGTCACCATCTGGGACATTTTAAGGCCTTACCAGGCTTCCTCTCTGACGGAATCAGCAAATCCCACTCCTCTAATTCAGCGTCCCCATCTTCTAGCTCTGCCATGTGGGGCAGCTGTTTAATGGCACGGGGACCTGGCTTTCTTCATGTGGTAAGTGACGGTAACAGTGTCTAGCTTACTGGACTGCCACGGGGTTGAAACTCGAGGTATGTTTGCTGTTTCACCTTGCCCTTGCTGATGTGAATGAAGAGTAGTCTCTAGTCTCAGCAGGCTCCACGTGGTGTCTTATTTAAGCACCAACAACAGCGAGGTGTCAGTACTGTTCGTGTGTGGCTCAGGGAGAAGGGAACTCCGTCTGACCAGTTACACCCAAGACCACACCTGCTCTCTCTCTGCCCAAGCTGCGGTGCCCTTGCTAACACGGTGCAGAGCTGAACTGGGCTTGTCGGGGAGATATTCACGTAGTTCTCAGGGTCGGGAAAACGATCGTCCCCTTCATCAAGAACCTGTGAGTTTTTGCCCTTTAACTGCGGCTTTGATCTTACCGCGTTATCACGGCAGCCCGAGAGGCTGGGTCAACCACGTCAGGAGGCAGAACCCCTGAGAGAGACCCAGGGAGAAGGACCACTTCCCGACATCCTTTAGTACCCCTCAAGCACCCCTTCCCAAGGAGCCAACAGACCCTCCGAGGAGGTCCCAGCACTTTATAACGTCCCTATCTTTCTTTCATCTGGACAGTGAAGTGAGGTATGTGAACCAGTCTGGCTGTGGAATCAGGCAAGATTTACCAAACCATAAATTCGCCTTCTTTTTACAACTTGGCAAATTTTCAAAGCATTGTGGGTATGAAAAATGCTTTATCTAGCCAGAAGTGAGTGACGTAAATCAAAGACCTGACCCGCAATGTGGTGGTATGAGGAGGTGGGGCCTACGGGCGGGATTAGGTCGTGAGGGTAGAGCACTCGGGGATAGAATTCCTGTCCCTATGAAAAGGCCTCAGAGAACACCCTTGCCCCCTCTGCCCCATGAGGACACAGTAAGAAGACACCCGTGAACAGGCACTGGGTTCTTACCACACAGTGAATCTGCCGGTGCCTTCACTTAGATGTGTCAGCCTCCAGAGCTGTGAGAAATGAATGTCCGTTGTTTATAAGCCCCTCTGTTGATGACATTTAGTTACAGAAGCCCAAATGGACTAAGATGATGCAGTAACTGTTGATTCACACCCTGGAGATGTCTCTGCACCACTGTCCCCTGTAGGCAGGGAGACGCGTCTGTGGATCTGTGCTGTGCGTGCTGCGGGCATGGCCCAGGTGGGCACTGATGGGGGCAGAATGAGTGGATGGCAAGGCAGGCACGTCCACTGGGCTGCGGCCAGGACAAGGCTCCTACAACTGGAGGGAGGGAATCAAGATGGCCTGGGATGTGTTATCCCAGACAAAACTCTCCTCCTCTGCTTCAGAAACAATATAGAAGAAGGAGCAGGCGTCAGGCTTGGGGTAGTAAACTGCAAGTATAAAGGTGGATGTGGCTAGGTGGTTTGGCCGGCTAGATTGGATGTTAATGAGGACCGAGTTTAAGGGGGTGCTCCTTGATGTGCCCGATGGTGCTGGTTCTCACTCTATGGGGATGGGAATGGCGACGTCAGCTTCTGCTGTGCATCTAGAAAAATGGTGTAGTGCGCATGCTCTATAGGTGGTGCACAGCGGCGTCCTCAATGTGGGAAGGCAGAGAATGCATGTGATTGACGACCTCCCTCCGTCCCTGCAGCCCCTCCCACCCCAGAGCAACACCAGCCTTCACACGGCTGTCCGCCGGGCTGCCTGGGACCCCCCGGAATGTGCTCGTCTTTACTGGATGCCACCTGTCATTCAGGATGCTCAAATGGTCCTCTTCGCCAAGAAGGGAGTTTATGGCTGATAACACCTGGGGAAAAGGGCTTGGCTAAGAGGATGGCAAGGTGTTGGCAAGATTTCCAAGTCTGAAGGACAGAAGTGTTATGTGGGAGAGAATTTCAAAACAAAACTTTCAGATTCTGGAGAAGAATGTTAACGAAGACTGAATGTTAGTAAGATAATGCTCTTAAGTTCATCTAAGTGTTTTACATCTGGCTCGGTTTGCAAGCAGGGCGTTTAGGGAGAAAGAACCCCTGGAATGCACTGAGAGGGGGTGCAGCCCAGCCCTGTTTTAATACACAGAATGATTCCAAAGGAGTTGGACGGTCCACGGTCTTCCTCTGCTTGTCTGTTACTGTGTTTCCTGGAAGAGCACATTTTTTGAAAAAGAAGCTATACCAGAGACATTTTAATTTGAGAGAAGTACCAACTGAGAAAAGGAGGAGGAACCCTGGAGGTGCTCCACGTCTGTCTTTAGAAATTTCCTCTGCCGAATCCTTCAGAGACAGTACTTTCCTTCCCATGTAATCAAGGAGGGATGCTGACACAGGTTAATTAAGAGGGATGTACCTAAAGGAAGGCCGAGTGCAGAACAATCCGGGGGGAACATGGCTCTGACCCCTGGCAGCGTCATCCTCACCGTCCTTGATTCCTGGTGACGGAGCCCACACTGGGGAAGAGCCCACGATAGCATTGGCAGCTGGAAATTGGCTCTGGAAATCTCCAGAATGAAAGGGCATAGAAGTCACGGTCCTGAAGCCATCAGTTTCTCTTACCTTTCAGGGGGAAGAAATAATACAGTGTTGGCAGAATTGGCTTCTGGGAAGGAAATTGCCTGGTTGACTTTAACTGCAGACAGCATGACTCCACTTCTGGAAGGCTTGGGACGTGAGAACGTGACCGGGAGCAGCCCAGGAGACCGGGAGATTCTCCCGAAGAGAACAGGGTATAGAAAAGAGGCTGCTGCTGGCTGGATTTGCTTTGCTGCAGGAAAATGGCCATAAAAAAAGAAGAGGCTCCCCCACAGAATTTGAGGGTGCTGGGTTCCGGAAGACACCAGGGGTGTGAAATGTGGCGGAGGGGCCTGCTGTTCCCAGGACCTCAGGCCTCGTTTGCCCAGGCTTCTCAATGGTGAAGCTTGGGGGTGGGGAGTCAGGTGCACAGCTGGGACCCTGTCAGCACCACCAGGCTGAGTGTCAACCTTGGACAGAGTGGAGGGGTTTGACCTCTTGGGCCGTGCCAGTCCCAGCAACCTGTAACCTCCAGTCTGTCAGATCTGGACAAGGCGACCGAAGGGACTCCGAGCAGAAGCCACACAGATGGGCAGGGGGTAGAGGCAGTGCTTCTGGGGGCCACCTGGCTCCTTGTGGACCGCCTGCCTTTCATACCAAATTGTAAGCCCCGGAGGCCAGGTGCTGGTTTTGTCTTAGTCACTCCCTGTTCCACGCATGCCTGGTGCTTAGCCCAGCTCGCGGGCAAAGTGCACACTTAGTAAGCACTTACCAAATCCGTGAAATGAGTTTGCAGAGGGGCGCTTCTCTGAGTGCCAGCATTTGGGACGACGGGGGTCAGCGTCGGAAAGGAAAAAGAACAGAAGATTCCCGTGGAGAAGCAGCAGATTGGAATCCAGGAAGAAAACGTGGGAGGCGGGGCAAGCTGCCCATTCCAGAAAAGTAGAAATCGTGAGGCGTTCCCAAGCAGAAAGCGGTGGAAAGGACATCTGTTACAACTTCTGAAAATGGGTCGGGTGCTGGAGGGGTGCCTCTCTTCCATCTTTCCAGGTCCCCCCCCCGCACCCCAGCTTTTTGGCTCTGCCTCCTCGCATTCCATCTTGCACACAGGGTTCCCCAGCCGCTGTCCTTTGGGGCCTCTGTGGCTCTGACCCCTGACATCCAGGCTGTGACACTGACATGTTTGGCTATGCCCAGCTCTTTTCTCCTGACTGGTAGCCTTTTCTCTGTCCCTTCAGATGTGGCTTTATCCTGCTTTTGCTCTTGGATCACCCAGCCCAGCCCAAAAGGCCAAGTGTGACCACTGAGGGCCTGGGACTCTTCCTCAGATAAGCAGATAGTCCCCTGACCTTGGAAGATTTGGGGTCTCCTTCACCTCTGACTCTGACACACTGGTGACTCGAGGCCAGGAATGTCCCTCTGGCATGCAGCTTTCACTGAGGGTGTTACTGGCATGCCATCTCATGGAGCAGTGCGCACTCCTTGCCCCGACGGACCTTTTCAAAGCACATCCCGGACTAGCCTCTGGCCTCCTGGAGCTGGGTCTACCTTTGGGATCAGCCTGCTCTGACATTCAGCGTTTATTTCCCCAACTGGCAGTCAGGCAATAGGATCATTATTTCACTGAATGGTTTTTCTTAAATGGGGTAGGGTCAGGATATAGATGGATAGATAGATAGATAGATAGATAGATAGATAGATAGATAGAGATACAGATATAGATTTACAGATAATAGGTGCATTTATATATCATGCCATTTTATGTTTTATATTATACATAAGAAATACATATTATAAAATATATATAATATGAAATATAAAAAGGCATGAAATAAACTCCAAAAGCACCGTTACTACCTAAAAAGGTGGAACTTAGTTGACTGATTGCACAGATATGCCACCATCCTCCAGCCTTGGGATCTCTGGGCAGTGTCCTGTGCTTCTGAGCCCGTGTTCCTGGCTCGGGAATGTCAGTGGGAGGCAAGAGAATTCTATTGTTGTTCTCAATTCAATGAGAACAACACTTATGGAGAATACACTCTATTCCAAGCACGGTGCTAGGTAGTACAAACCCAGAAAGAATTAACCATGGACCAAGGAGCTCCCAGCCCCACTCACAGCTCCATCTTCCAAAACACTGTAAAAGGAAGCACCTTGTCCAAGATATCATAGCAAGTTCAGCAACAAAGCCAGGATTAGAAACCACTATTAGATTTGCATTTTGTTGCAATGCAGGTGAGATGCAGTCTTATGAGGCAGAAGCTAGCCGGGGGCCTCGGCAGGCTGGGCGATCGTCTGGGACTGAGCCAGGACGTGTGAGTTCTAGCTCTGTCTCTCGTGGGAACTCACCCTTCACTTCGTGGTCCAGCCTGGAAGGAACCCAGGGCCCACTATTCCTATGGCACAGTTGAGGAAGCAGAGCATTCAATACTCCAAGTCTTGGGTTTTCCCCATGTATAATATAGAAGTAAAAATGGGATGCTCACCTTTCGTCCCTTACATGGATCTTAGGAAATACAATGTGAAAACAGCTGTCAGAATGTTTTGGAAAAACCAGAAGTACATAGCTGTCTGCCTCCAGAAGCAAGTGGCGTGTGCTTATCAACCTTCCTTGCTCTCATTCCCTTGTGTGCCAGAGGCCCAGGTGAAACCCAGCAAAGCCCAGCAGGGTTGCTGCAGAGAGAGTCAGATATAATTTTCGAAAACATTCCACTTACGGGCAAAAATCCCACAGCAGCAGCTAGGGCCTGACCCCTGTATAGCTGGCTCTTTGCACAAACAAGTGCCTGATAATCACCCGTCATGGTGAAATATTTGATTTATTCTAAGAGGTTCATCGCAGGGCCTTTAAAAAAGGAAACTGTGTAAAAACATTTGCTAGCAGCTTTAGGGAAAGGGGGGAAGGAGCAGAGAGAATTACGACCACACACCCTTGGAATTGTTATCATATTAAATCTGTGTTCCGTGAGTGGTTGGATTTTCCAATGCAGTTAGGTGTCTTGCCTCTGGACAGTGAAATTGCTATCCTCTGCCACAGAATAAATTACCTGTCAGGCTCTTTTAAGCAGTTTCAGGATGGTTAGTTTGAAGACAGAAGCGCAGGCTGGGGAAGGCAGGTGGGGCTTGCGGCGGGGAGAGTGTATTTTCAAAAGTGGCTGGTTGCATGTCATGGTGTTATTTGCTGTGTCATGTTGCTCTGGTGCAGCGTGACAGCCGCATGTGAGAGGCGGCAACCTCAAACGAGTGTGAACTGCCTCCCAGGTGTTTGTCTGTGCAGCATCTGCCAGTGTGAGGCAGTGCGGAAGGTAAAGCGGGGCTTCCTCTCACGCACGGGGATCCTGGCATTTTCCCGCAGGTTGAAGTGCCACACTTTTATGGCTGATTTATTGTAGGGGAGTGGGAGGATATCACAGACTCCCATAAAGATGAAAGCGTGTTCGATGGCGGCAATGCACAAACCCCACACAGGCCCGTGCACATGCGTAAACACACACGTGCAGGATAACGTTCTCCACTTAGTTCACCAGAAACGTATTTTATGTTAACAGTCGAGCTTCAGAAAGCACCACACCGCTCATTCAGCATTAGGACATGTTCTGGGGTCGGGAGCCTGATGCTTCTTGCCCCTGTCACCTCCCATCAGCGGGGCCTGGAGGACAGCAAGTGGAAAGATAACTGTGTCAAAATATTTGCTAGTGACTTCAGGGAAAGAGAGGAGAGAGCAGAAAGAAGGACTACCATGAACTCGGATTGGCCATCTACTGCGTGTGCCTCTCAGGTCAGGGCCGTCCCTTCCACCAGTGGTTTGCAAATGCTCTGGTTCCAGAAACGGTTTGAGCAGCAGAAAGTGCCCCTTCTTCTCCCACAAACGTCCCTCACAAACGTGTCACCTAAGGTCAGTGGGAAGGGTAGTCATGCACTGATGTATGTATATGTGTGTATATGCATGTAGGTTTATGCATATGCATGTATATGCATGCATGCCTGTATGCACATGTGTACACACATACATGTGTATAGATAAGTATGGGTATGAGTGTATTGTGTGGATAACTAGAGGCATGGCGGTCACACGTTCTGAGATACCTGTCTGCAGACAGCTGGAGGAACTTCAGCGGCTCCCAGAGATGGCTTCTTGCTGAAGGGCTGGCTCCATGATTGCCCAGCCAGAGTGAGGTGGGCCTGTGGCATCCGTGGGCCACATGCCTGAAGCTCCGGCACCTTTAGTGTCAGGGCAGCTGGATATGGCAGGACCTCTTTCCCGCCTCTCAATTCCCTCCAGGCCAGGGATAAAATGAGGACCGCAGTTCACGGGCGATGCCAGGGCTGTTGAATGAACCGGGGACGGTGACGTCCTTGCCGATAGGAAGTACATAAGCTATACATGGGAACAATGAGGGTGAATGCTCACTGCCTGCGATAGAAGGTCTAGAAAGGACATGCCCGTGCATCGCAGTGCCGGCTGGAGAATTAATACGTCTACCTGCTTTATCGCGTCACGACACGTTAACCCTTAGCCATCATCCTGGATGAGTTTCCCGCCTCGCTATCCCACAGTGGCCCGTTAATGTGGAACAAGCTTTTTGTTGTGATGGCTGACTATCAGTCATAAGGAAGAGTGAAGAAAAAAAAGCCATTAGAACAAAAATGGAATTGTCGGTATTAAGCACGTCTAACACTATGTGAAATTATACATTTTTTAAAACATCCACTGAATTGTTCATAGGTGCTGGGCGTCGGGCTGAGCCAGGCCATTCGCTAGCAAGTGGCAAATAGAGGCGATTGCCATGGTCAGATGTCAGAGTCTTTGCTTTACAATTGTACTATGTGACATTTTAAAATATATAATAGACTGATATTGAGACTGCCTGGCTAGAATTATCACCCCATGTAATACTCATGTGTGGTCGAGAAGTTAGCAGGTCCACGTTTAGCTGGGTAACGTGAACGTTAGCTGTGTTGCAAATAATGACATGACGTATCCAATGCCCCCTACTTCAGCTATGTCACTTTAGACCTCAGATAATGAGGGGCTGGGAAATAATAAAACAAAGGCTACTTATTGAGCACCTGCTGCATGCCAGGCCCCATGCCCAGGGCTTGTCCATGGATCATGTCACCCTCCGAAAGATTTGCATAAAATCATCCCCATGTCATAGATGAGGAAGTCAAAGCTCCAAATGGCCACATTTTAACTCATCTTAGCCGCCCTTCAGCGTCGTCGCCCCGTGTGCTTGTGGCGTGCTGTGTGCAGACCCACACACGTGCTGGCACGTCTGGCAGTGGCGCTGGGACTTTCCTGCAAAGAGTGAGTCACAGATGAGCTTCTCAAAGCCATGGCCTCCCCCTCCGAGGGCCCCCCAAGTCAGCACCGACTCCTCCTGGGGGGACGAGTGTCATCTACAACCACAACTTCACGGTGAACGTGGCTTCTGCCACCACAGCCCTCCCTCTGCGCAACTCTGGGCTGCTCCTTGGCTTCTGCGAACTCCACCTTGCTCTCCTTCCCCTCGTCTTCAGTTCCTTTTCTCAGTGAGATGGGGGTTTCCACTGTGATGAGTCGGGTGGCCCTCTGACACACCGGTCCCCCAGCCTGCTGACGCTGCACAGGGCAACAGGAGCGGCTCTGTCAGTGTGTGTGGCCATGACATCTCGGCCACCACCTCTAGGTTTTCTCAGTATTTTCCTGCTGTGAGCACACAGTGTCATGGGGAAAGGTGAGAACGGGAGGACCTTGGAGAATCCACTTGGGACAGTGGGCTACAGATCTTGGGGTGCAGAGGTGCAGATCCGGCAGCTTTGGGGCCTCAGATGTAACTCAAATTATTGCAGTTACACTGGTGGAAAGATGTGCCTCTGTGCATTCACACGCCATGGTCATGTCCCTCACTGAAAGGTTGTCTGCCTGCCCCTTGGGAGTCAAGTTCATCAGTCCCATTAAAGGTCTGAGCTCAGGACCATGCAAAGAAAGGCAGGCAGCTGCTGTCTGGCTGTTGACAATGGCCTGAGCTTTCTGAGATCTGCTTTTCATGCTCTGTGTCCTGACCATGTGCTTCTGGAGAGTCTCTTACAGGAGCAAAATGAACACCCGGTGCTAGCTGGTGGGTCCCCTGAGTGGGATCCTCTTCTCCACGGGGTCAGACAGCTGCCTTTTTCCTCTGAGGACTCAGGGAACCAAGGAAGGGGGAACCTGGAAGGAAACCACCTGGGCAGGTTCTTTCTGCATCCATGCTGTTGGGTTCAAAGTCAACATGGGTGTTACCCCTGAACAGGTCACACATTTGTGCAATGGAGCACTTGGGGGGTGGGGAGCATGGCAGCCATGAAGCCCAGTGAGATCCAAGCCAGATGGCTCCACGCAGCTGTGGCAGTGGTCGTGTCTGACAGCACAAGTCGTCTCAGCCTTGAAATACCTGTCTCTGTCTGTGGCTGGTGGTGGCTGTGAAGTCGTCACACAGAGCCACACCTCAGCTTGCGGGAGCGGGCAGGGGTCTTAACAGGTCACTCCTAGCTTGTGGCAGATACCCGTTAGCTTCTCCCTTCCCCCTCTCCGGTGCAGTGACTTTTTCCCTAATTTCTGTCCTGGGCTGACTTTAGGTTTGCCAATGTCTCCTGGGCGGTCAGCCATCATTCGAACTTCAGGGGCCTGATTCTCCATGTAGCAACTTGGACAGGCGAGGTGGTTTGAATAGGACTTTTTCTCTGGGACTTTCCAAGCATTGGAAATTGGGGGAGAGATAGCCTTGCTCTGACTGGGATTTTCCATCCTCCTGGCTCCTTCTGCTGTGTTTGGGTGCAGGTGGGGAGCTGGAATTTCTGAAGCCGACTGGCTCTGCCCTCATTGCTCATAATCTATGGGGCAAACCTTCCCCTGCACCCCACTCCCTGACTGCAGGATAGCTGGAAGACGTAATTATCCCGGACAGCTGCACCGCATTCATTGCCACGGCCTTACCTCATCAGCCCCCCGTTTTCTGCTCTAGCTGCTTAAAATATAAACCAGACCCCTTGTCCCTTCTACGGACTCCTTTCAGAGCAGAACCGAGTGTGGTGTGTCATATGTCATCTGATTCGCAGTATGTTTGGGTGATTGCCAGATAGGCACTGGAGCGGGGAGGGGCAGCCCTGAGTATGCAGACACTAGGAGCTCAGTTTTCTGGGGACAGTTTCCAGGCGGACCCCAGACCCAGCAGGTGACTTGGACAGGTTGTTTGACTCCAAGGCCCCATCTGTGGGCTGGAGGAAAACCTGTATGTCGCCAATCATTTTCAGGGGACTCAAGGAGTCTGGAGTCTGTGCGGGGAGTCCCTAAGCCGTAAACCCTTCGCTGCAGCGTAACTCTAGAGAACCCCAGTGCTTTGTCCCCCGCTTCCCCAGCCCACGCAGCAGTGGGCGGGAGCTGCCAGTGCCGCAGATTTCCTGTGGGGCACTGACCCTGGCCTTTGCCTCCCAGCTTGGAGCTCTGCAAGAGGGGTCAGGAGAGAGCATCCCAAGGGGCCAGAAAGGGGAAAGGAGATCCGTGCAGGTCCAGTCGTTGTGCCCGCAGGTCGCCACACTGGTGTGCTGGTGGGCAGCCGTCACCCGTCACAGGGGTGCTCAGGGGCTCACCAGCACAAAGGTGAGCACCCCTCACACACACACAGATGCCCCCTGTGCTTCTGTCAGGCTACACCAACAACTCTGAGTCTCCCTTCTACTTTCCACTCTTTGTGGCACCCCTCATCTGCCTTTCCCTCCCCAATAAACCTCACCCTTCAAACTCTGGCCTCTCTTCCCTTCATAGGAGAGTGGGGTAACTGGAGGGTGTCGGTGGTCCTCCTGCCCGGGGTGGAGCCAGGCCTGGTGCAGGCACCACGGAGTCGGGCGAAGGCTCCATCACGGCACTGATTAGAACAGGCTGCAGTTTGAGCAACTGTAATAAGGAGCAGTTGTCATGGAAACCGGCTCTTGATGTTGTCCAGATTTCAGAATCTCTCCCCTCTCCCCACCTTGGTTATTTTCCTTCCTTCCTGTTTTTACCCCGAGGCTATTGCTACTCGTTTGGCAGGGGTTTGTGGGTCCTCAACTGAGCGAGGACTGCGAGCTCAGCCAGTCTCTGCCACGAGGCTGCCCCCCTAAGTGAGGACGTGGCCCTGCATCACCAGGGAGCCTGAAGCAAGGCGTGCGCACTTCCTGCTGGAATCTCGGAGATACAGGCTGCGGGTGCCTTATCCCGGTGCAAAGTCAGGGCGGGGACTTTGGCTTTCACCCCCTGCCAGCCAGAAACGCAGGTACGCTCCCATGGGCCATCTGCATGGAGTCTCGCCCTCCTTGCATGCCCCTACACCTGTACTGGCCAAGGGCACACTCATGGACCCGAAGGTGGTCTGCGCCGAGCACAGATGCCATTCTGATTGTTCGTGGGCTGCGTGCCTCAGTGTCCCCAAGCACGGCACCATGGGGATCGTGTCCTTGATCTGACAGCCTTCACCCCAAGGATGTCATCAGGCTAGAAAGAGACAACAGATGGCAAGCTTTTCGGAACGAGCAAGAGTCACACAAAGGAAAGGAGTCCTTGTCGTGGGGACCTACGCCAGGTAGAATCGGAACAGCAGGAACTGAGAAGAGCCCCAAACGGATGTGGGTCTTGGAGAATTTGAACTTCTAAGTTTGAGTTTTACTAAATTTCTGGGAGACGTGCCTCACCCTGTTCATCCCCACCCCCCACCCCCACTCTCCCTCCTTGCCGGCAAGCTGGATACATGTGGGCTGGGCCTGACAGACAATGTGGGTACCCACCACAGCCAGAAACCCGTGGAACTGGGGGTTGGATGAAAACTGTGACCAAAAGGGAGATTGGAATTTGATGCTGATAGTGCCAGACTGGATGGCAAAGACAGAGCTGGGGAGGGGGTGGGAGAGGGAAGCGCAGTGTCAGGAGCTGCGGAGATCTAGGAACCAAAGGGGAGGGTGACCCAAGGCGGAGTGTGTCCGTGGAGTCAGGGCAGGCTGTGTGGGGTGGGCAGGCTAGCCCGGGTTATGGGCCCAGGTTGGACAGTTACAAGTCATTCCACCAGAAGGTGCTGAACAAGCCTTTGTGATTGGCTGACACTGGTCATCAATCCTTAGGGATCTGTGTCCTCTGGTTTCTTTGTGTGCATCCTTAGCGTGGACTCCAGCATATTGGGAATTTGTTTCTAGTTTTCCTCCTCTGCCTACTCAACTGAGTGTAACGAGGGTATGGAGGGAACTTCCCCATAAGGCGGTAGTTCCTCTAGAATTCAGGGAGATGCTTGATGAGACCTTAGTAAGGCAGGGATGGCCTGAGTCCTTTTGCCTAATTTCTCAAGAGGTCTGTGGTATCCCAGGAAGGACCTTGGCCTGGGGGCCTCACCTTCCAAGCGGTGAAATGTGCTTTGCTCTAAGTTAGGGATGTGGAGAAAGATACTGTGGTGTCCAGCGGACCCTCTGTCCGAGAACAGAGAGGAAGCTTCAGACGCAAGCCAGCCACCCTCTCTTTCTGTGCCGTTTGTGCTGTTTCCAAGGGGAAATGAACGCAGTGCAGAGAACTCAGAAAAACATCCTCGTTGGAGCCGTTCTGTCCATGGTCACGTGTTTCCTCTTCCAGGTGTGTTTCATTTGTTGTCCTTTCACCGCTAGCCACATGTCCAGCACTCACTAGCAAGGTGCACACCAAAGCCTCTGTAGGGGTTTAGGAGGGAAGGTGTTCAGGGTGTGTCTCGTCCACATCGGGGACCCCAAAGGCATGTTTCTGAGCGCCGCTCTGGTCGCTGTAATAAAAGGATATCAAACCAGTTGCTGCAGTAACCCAGGTAACAACATCACAGAGTTGTCAGAAGTGATGAATGATTTGCACAGTCAACAAGATTGATTTATTTTATGTTTTCAAAATTCTTACTCTCGGGAGGGACCATCCATAGTATTTTGGAAATTAAATATAGCTCCGAAATTTGCCAACCCCATCAAATGCTTCAGTCTTGTCACTCTTGTCCCCGGTGCCCATTTGGTGCTGGTATCAAGCCGAACTCTAGAGAAGAATTCCATCCACGAGAGCAACCAATGGCATGATCAGCCTCCCCAGTGCTGTGGTGGCCATGCGCAGGAGAGGCACGGTGTTTCTGCATGTGTTATGACTCCTTGCAGAGACACTGTGGGGGAAAACAAAAACCCACTGAAAGAAACCCAAAAGACCTAATTTGCATTTCAGCAGTGCCATTTACAGCTGTGTGATTTTGGACAAATCACTTACTCTTTTGAGCCTCATCTGTGAGACGAGTGAAAAGAGGCTACTTCCCAGGCATGCTATGAGAAGTACCTGGGAGAATATATGCAGAAACTGCCGTCCACATGCTAATTCCTATTAACCGTACTCTCGACTCGTCAGTCGTCCTCCACAGCCTCCCTGGCTTACCCCTTCCCTCAGTTTCTGCATCTGTTAGATAGAGACAGAGCTTCAGTGCTTCCGCCCCCGCCCCCCAGGGGGCGCACTCCCTCCCTGTATTGCCCTCAGGTTAGTAAAGACAGAATAATAGATGTGGAAAGCTTTGAGTTCCTCGAAACCAAGGAGTGGGATAAATACCCTATATTGATTACGATGATTATATCTGGGACTAGAAAATATGATCGCCTGGTTGCCAGTAGCAACCAGATGGAAATGCAGGAGTGTGGAGAGGGTTCCCTGGGAACAGAGTATGTTTCTTTCCTACTTTTATCTTCAAATCCCCATTTCTACTCCCCTGGTCTGGTGTTCCTGCTCTTGGGAGACATGGTCAGCTGTCCAGGGGCGTCTGGAGGGAGTTGCAAAGAGGGCTGACTGAGGGCTTCCGTGGGGATGCTCCGCATGGCTGGTGAGCCTTCCTTCAGTCATGTTTCCCCCTCTAGATGCAGAGAGGGGAAATCCAGCTGGCTGGCAGGGAGGGGGCAGGTGGAACCTGGACCAGGGAAGAGAAAAGACTGGACCGTGTGCAGAAACATAGAAGCCCCAAAGGAGAGTTGGGACCATCTGAGAGTGGGTGGGGTAGAGCTGCCACAGAGACCCTGGGGGCATGTGGTGGGGCTGTAGGCTTGGTCAGATCCACTCCCTCCTCCAGGTCTGGAGGAAGACACTGATGACAAAAGGGGAGGCCTCATTTCACCTCAGGTGGTGAACAAAACTTCAATTACTCCACGAAATTCCAAATTCCTTCGCCTCTGCAGCAGAGGTCCCAGGCCCTGGGCTACATAATCTGTGTTCAACACACCCTATTTTGTGTGCCCTCGTTCAACCATTGTTTTTGTTTAGAATCACATGACCAGGGAGGGGTGACATCAAGATGAGAACTCATGGCTGCCTACAGCCAAAGCCCATGCTCTTTTTTTTTCAATCCTCATCCAAGAACATTTTATTTCCTTCATTGCTCTCAGAGAGAGAGAGGGAGAGAGAGACTCTGATGTGAGAGAGAAACTTTAATTGGTTGCCTTCTTGTATGTGCCCTGACCAGGAATCGAACCTTCGGCCTTTCCAGCTACAGAATGACACTCCAACCAACTGAGCCACACCAGTCAGGGCCAAAGCCCATGCTGTTTATGCCACGATGCTTGTCATTTTTCTGGCGGGTCAGGGGCCTAATGAGTAGCTGATCACCCGTCTTGAGCGTGGACTTGCCTGCTTGCCAGAGGCCTTGGCTTGAATCCTGCAACACCCCTGTGTTCTAAGAAAGCATTTGGCCTCTGGGTTAGGACCTCCCCCTGCCTCCCTCCCACCCTCAGTGTTGGGGCTCTGAGTTTTCTGTAGAGCATGCTGACTTTCTGGACAAAGGTCCCGTGCAGAGCTCTACATTTCTGGTTACTGGCTGCCACTAGCTGACTCTGGGGAGTGACTGGGAGGGCGTGCATCAGCTTCCTGAGGATGTGGCAGGGCCGCGCCATCCAGGGTTTAGAGCTAAGAAAGGAGGCAGGTGGGGACTGGAGAGTGCTGTCAGCTAACCATCCCTCGGCTGAAAAGAAGCTGCTGTGACTCCTGACATGCACACAATTTTCCTGCCAGTTATATATAGCAACATGCAGCATTTATCCCAGCATGCAAAGGGCATTTTTACTAGTTATGAGTTTACCTAGTACAGGAAGGTTATTCCGGTATAAAATAACAATAATAGCTAGTGTTTATTGAGCATTATAAATAGCACATCCTATGTACAACCTCATCCACAATTCACAAGGACCCTGTGCAATGATTATGTCATTTTCCAGAGGGGGAAACTGAGTCCCAGATTAGATCGACCATTTACAGTGACTGGTGCTGGACTCGAATCCAGATTATCAGACTCCAGGGTTTACGCTCATAACCACTAGTCACTCTTCCAGTGCCACGTCATCCCCGGCCACTCTGCTGCCCCTCCCTGGGGACCAGCCCAGCCCTCTGGCTTCTGTTCTCCTTCAAGGCTGCTCTCAGTGGGTTCCCTGCTTACTTCAGTCCTCAGGCATTCCACCGACGTGTTAATTTTCCTGATCTCGGTGCCACCCAACCACCTCTGTTCAGCAGATTCAACACCCCCTGCCACCTACACACGTTTTAACTCCTTGGCGTGACATTCTGGGCCCTCACGATCTAGCTAAAGCCTCACTCTGGGCTCACGGTGCACACTGGTTTCCCTTTAGCGGAATGCATGGCTCAGCTAGCCAAACTCTCAGTGTTCTCACAGCCGCCACCAGCCCGAGGCTGGAATTTCTTCTCCACTCCTTCTCTCTCTGCCCCAACTGCGCATGCCCCCCTCTCACACACCTCTTCAGCCTGAGCTCAACTGCCTCCACTGTCATTGGGCCTCTCTTGATTTTTCTCAGCTGGGCACCAATTCCCCCTCCTCTCAACTTGCATTGGATTTGATCTATCTTTCTTATGCCAACTGGGGCTAACTGGGGCACAATCTCTCTTCCATTCTCTTCTGGGGAGGGATTGCTTGCCTGGCTGGGGAAGCCTCTTCTCTACTGGCCGAGCTTGCTTCTGGGGGCCCGGTGCTCACAGACAGCAGGAATGTCTTGAGCGAGCCTCGTAGGGTGATTTTCCAGAGGGCCTCCCGTGGTTGGCGATAGCCTGGCCTGGCATGCCAGTCTGACCCAGCAGAGCACCCAGACCCTCCAGATGCCACGCTGAGTCCGTGCAATCCTGCTGAAGCTCTGTGTGTGCAGGAGTTGGAGAAACACAGGTCTTCTCCTGCATGCCAGACCAGGGTCAGCAACTGCAATCCGCCGGCCACATCTGGCCCACCGCCTGCATTGTCCAAGCAAAGAGTGGTTCTTACATTTTTTTTTAAATGGTTGAAAAAAATATCAAAAGAAGAATAATATTTCAGGGCATGTGATAATGACATGAAATTCAAATTTCAGCGTCCGTAAAGGACATGCTGTTGGAGCTCAGCTGTGCTGGTGTGTTTGCGTCTTGTCTACAGTTGCCCTTTCGCTGCAGTGGCAGCCTTGGGTGGTGGCCACAGAGACCGAACAGCCCACACAGCCCAAATATTTACTCTCTGGCCCTCTACAGGGTAAACGTGGGGACCTCGTGCTGGAGAACAAAGTTCTTCCTATGCCCACCCCTTTCAGCCAAGAATAAAGGACTTGACAGCTCTCCCAGCGTGTAGGGCCAGTTAGCTGCTGGCCTGGAGATCAAAGGCCGGTGCTTAGGAGCTTGCAAAGGGACAAAGCATGGGCTGGAGGCTTGGAACCCCGACTTCTGTGTGGTTTGGGGCAAGCCCGTTCCCCGTCTGTGTCTGTGCTCCTCCTAAACTTGAGCTACATGGTCTCTTGGCCCCACCTTCCTCCGAGTGGGACATGGCTCTCTGGCCTACCTGTTGTGCAGGACGGTCCACAGTGTGTGAGGAAGGTTCTCGGCCTCCCAGACCCTGCCTCTGAGACTTCGGCCTGGAGAGCTGTGAGGGCCTGGCTCAGCCAGCAGATGGACACCCCTGCTCCCCACCCCCAAGGCCCCAGCCCTGGCCCCTCCCTGCTCCCCAGGAACACCATCTTTTTCCTCACGTGGATCCCTGTTTGGACTCAGTTCAGCCTTTTTTTTTTTAAGTGCCTGAGATCTAGGCGGACTATAATTATGTAATTCTTCCTTGTTATGTTTTCTAATTGTTCTAGGAGCTGTTTCCTAAACTGATTGGAAACAATTGCAGACAAGGAATGGAGTGGGAGGTAGGCGAGGGCTGGCAGCTGGCCAGAGCAGGGCTGTCTGCAGGAGGCTGTGTCTGAGCCGGGTGGGCACGCAGAAGGGGTGGTGGGGGGGTGCCCCTCACAGTTCTTGTGTCTGGGAGCGGGAGGGTATGAAGCACTCACTGAGGTGTTGGGAGCTTTGGTTTAGTCGGTCATGGACAACAAACCTCCCTCCTGCTCCCAGGCCCCACAGGCTGGGCTGTGTTTTCTTTTTCTGTTGCGTCTCTCTGACGTTGGTGAGGCTCCCTGGAGGCCCTGCCAGGGGCCGACAGGGAGCAGGGCTCTTTCCTCCTGGCATCAGATTGTTTGTGCCTTCTCGACAGAAAAAAAAATGCAACTTTTGAGCTATCTATCACCCTCCCACCCAGAAAGCCAGGGAGGACAAGCAGAGGGAGTGCAGGGGGCTCCCGGCTGATTTGGGCCTGAGCAGGTGAAATGGGGGTCCTGGGATCGTGTCACTGGGATGGCAGTAAAGGCGTTACCTTCCTGGGCTGGAACCCCAGGAAAGGGCCTTGAGTGACTGTTCTCAGCGTGTCCTTACTGTGAGGACCGTGTCCCCTGGCTGCACAGTTCATTGTTGTGCTCCATGGGACCAGGCAGAGGACAGCATGTTCAGGGCACCTGGGGAGCCCTCAGGTCCCCCTCTGTCACCTTGGTCTTCCTTGGGGTGCAGCTCAGTTTCTCTGGCTGTGCTGACAATGTCCTCCCCTCCCCCAGCACTCTTCTCACCGACTCTGCACACACGGTAGGAGATGACTTCTAATTAAAGCAGCGAGTTTCCTAGAAAGGGAAGAAGAAAGGGCCTGAGTGTGGGTTAGGGGGACGGCCCATTTTGCCTGTTGCTTGATGGGATTGTTAACGTTCACAAATTCCCTCTGAGGCAGGACTGGCCATCATTCCCTTTTTCCTTTTGAGAAAACGTTTGAGAGAGCAGTATGAAATTCAATTCCACAGGCATGTATGAAGCACCCAGGGTGTGACAGGTACTGGAGAAGGCACTGGGTGGAGTCAGAGCCCCTCCCTGAGGACTTTGACTTTCCAAGTTTGCAGGGATGTTCACACCATGTTTAAAGCCAAATGTGTCCGACCCCGAGCTCTTCCCGCCAGACCCAGAGCTGCCCGTTGAGGCTGAGGCTGGTTGGACCAGAAGCCGCACTGTTGGCCTAGAGGACTCAGCCCAGGGTCACTTCTGGTGGGGGCGTGGTTAGGGGAGGGGTCTCAGGACCTGTCGCTGCAGGAGTGTGGAGGGAGAGCACAGGCTGTCCACTCTTCTGGGTCTCTCCCTCTCCTTCTTCCCCAGCCTCTGGAGCCAGAGAGGGGAGAGAAGGGGAGCGTGAGGGGCACTTGTGGAGTGCTGGGGACCCAAAGTTTCTTCGAGTCCCCTTGGTCCTTTACTCAAGGCACCCAAGCAAGCTGGTTATATTTATTATAGCCGCGAACCCCCCAGACCCACATCCCGTTCCTGCCTCTGCAGGCCCCCTGGGGCCCATCCCTCTGGTCCCCATTGCTCTTAGGGCTTAGAGTCTGGGGTCCGGGGTGGGAAGAGGCCCCTGAGGCATTTTGTGTTCCAGAAGCGCTGTCCCCTGACCTGGCAGAACAGAGAGCGCCGCGGCATCTCACGCGGCTGCCCTTCACTGGTGCTGCTTCCGTCTCCGGGATTGCTCGAGTCTCCTCCCACTTCTAAAGCTCCTGACGGTGGGCACCGGGGCTCACCGACCGGGTTCGGGGCAGAGCCCGCTCCCGTGCCCCGTGTCCTGTTCGGTCAGCTGCGGTCCATCCCACGGGGGTGAACATGAGTGGATCCAGCCCTGGCCTGTGTGGCCCTGGAGTGGGACCCTGGGACCGTTGATCTCCGCCAGCTTTTCTCAATTTTTTTTTTCATTAGCACCCTCTCCTGCTAGAAGAAAAAATACAGTTCAATTCTTCCAAACTAGAAGGTATGCCAAAGTATGAGAATTTATCAAGTAGGGTTGAGCTTTGGACGTTATTAAATATTGCAAACCATTGTCATAGCTGAGAGTTTTTGTTTTGCCCTTCGATTTCCATCCTCTTGGGGGCGCTATTGCCCCCATTGAGAAAGCATGCTTTTGGCTTTTCCAGCGTGTTTCCAAACTGTGTGTCATTTCTCCGGAGTCTCTTTCATCATATGGAAACTTGGGTTCTTAATGAATGAGTATGTTTTCAAGAACTGAGTCAGACATACAAATTTGATACTAAATCTGCCACTGGAGAGAAATGGCTTCCCATTACGAGTTCTCACTTAAAAAAAAAATAAACTCAAACACTTGCTCCTGCCCCCTGAACCAACTAGGAGGCCACACCAAGCGTTGGGCAAGCATGGCCCTGGATACACGTGGGCACCTCATGTGGGGTCGGGGGTCTGGCAAGACAATGTATCTCTGTCCTTCCCTTAGCTTCTGCCCTGCAGCCTAGGCACAGGAGGGGTACCTTTGATGGGGGAGCCCGCCCGGACCCCTTTGGTGGCTCTCTCTCCTGATGTGTCACTGTGGGGGTGTCGAAGGGCTGGTGACTGGCTGGCAAGTGGAGACTTCCGGATGGTCGGGGGACATGGTGTGGTCACCTTGCACGTCTCCTGCTTGGCCTCCCTTCTTGGCACAACCTTATTTGTGCATGAACTTCCTTTCGAGGTGGAGGCCTTCCTGCCTCTCCCCAAAGCTGTACTGGGCCACTTTCCTCCCAAGTGGGCATCTCAGAGCCTCGTGCCTACTCTTCAGGGAGCGTTTTCTCAGTTTCGGGACCAGCGAGGTGGGGATCACGGAACATGGGGACCCCGGCAGGAGGCGAGGGCTGTGGAAGCCCCATGGGCCTCCCTCCGGTTTGGAACAGGCTGAAGGAGCCACAGGCGCACAGCAGCCAGGGCCCAGCCCAGGCATGCCGAGGCGTGGTTTAATGGGAAGCCCAAATGAGAAACAGGCTTCTGGGACCTGGCTGTGGCTCCTGTCTCTCCTTTTCCTTCGGTTTCTTTCTTGTCTAGCTCCCCTCTCGCTCGTCTGTCTGCGTCCTGTTCTGCTTCCCCTCCGTGCGTTATTGCCTGCTTGGGGTCCCCTGTGGGCCTGCCTCTCATTCAGCTTAAAGGCAGGTACCCCTGACCCAGGCAGGACTTGAGGTGGGGATGGAGGGAGGGGAAGCAGAGGAAGAGTGCGGAGAGGCCCCTCTATTCCAGTAAATAGAAATTAACCCTTCCTTGGCCCAAGGAGGTCAGCCATCCATTTCCCTCCCCTTCCCACCAAGGTCATAAATCCCTTTCTAACTTACCAATTCCCCAGTTAGTAGCAGAAACACACAATTAGCTTTAAAAGTGTCTCCAAGCTGTGGCCAGTTAGAAATTTATGACTTCTTTTTTTTTTTAAAAAAAAAAAAGCTTTCCTTTAAAGTGGCTAATTAGGTGTATTTCTCCAAAGGTAATTTTGAAAATGCTAATTGGTCTGCACTCTGGACGGAGGAGAATAAACTTTCCCCCTTTATTATCTTGGCTCTAGGGAGACATAGAAGAGACGGACGAGGCTGAGTAGTCGGTGCAGCCTCCAAGGACAGGAGCCAGGCGCCGGCCCTTTTATGGACTTAGCAGCGAGGAGGGGGCCGGGGAGAATGGTTTTCTGTGTTCCAGACGGTTTCCTCAAAAGGGGACACGGCACAGCAGGTCGGGAGGCGGTGGCTGGGGTAGAAGGCAGCAGCGGTTCACCCACCAGCGTGCAGTGGCGCCCTGGGGTGGGACTGAGAGAAGCCTTCCCAGTGACTCCCAAGGAGGGTGGGTGGGTAGGGGAGGGTGTGTGGGGGGCTCACTCCAGCCTGGACGCCGACGTAGCACAGAACCTGACAGCTGCCGAACCACTCACTAGCACACTCTGCTATTGGGGGTGGTGGCTGTTTATTCCCTGGACGATTCCAAATTGAACCCAATGGGGGCAGAATCCATGGTGTAGAGTGTCTCACGTTGGAACAAGGGCAGGTCCCAAGGATCCCTCGGGCCAGAATTCTGCAGGCCAAGACGCCCTGGCAGGGAGTGTCACCTGCCTCCTGACGTGCAAGGCAGGGTGGAGTTACACAGGACTTGGGTCCCCATGGAGGGATTGAAAAAGACCTCAGCTTGACTGGGGACCCTCTACAGGTGGTGCCCTTCCCCCCAATTCCTCCTGGCCAGAGAGTCAGCCGCTTCCCAGCTGAGCTCTCTCTTCTGCCCCTTCTACCACCGCCTGTCTTGGGAAGTAGGGGTGGGCAGTGGGTTTCTTGGACCTGCCTTTTTTCAAAGGAAGTTCAGCACCGGGGCAAACTGCAGCCCCTGAAAGCCAGGACAGCCCTGCAGAAGCTGTGTGTGAACCCACGGCCTTACATTTCCAAGGTGTGGGGCTGGTGGAGCTCAAAGAGAGGGCCTAGGGTCTTTCTGTTTGGTGGGAAGTTCACCAATGAAGAGGAGGCGTGGGTTTCCTCCCTTTGGCTTCCTGGCTGCTCTCCTTGGAAGAGCTGAAGTGGAGAACTGCCCCAGACAGACCCTCGGCTCCTGGCGGGAAGCAAAGGGCCTTCCCAGGACACAGTCTGGGGCAGTGCAGCTCTGGGGGTGCTGCCCCACCTGGCACTGGGTGGCTCCTGTCCTGCCGTCCCCAGGCCTTGCTGTTCGAACAGCGCAGTCACGAAGATGGGACAGGGATAAACGGAGCAGGTTCTGCAGCAGAGAATGGGAGGGAAGACTGGCCCTGATCAGATACTTTTGTTATCGATCACTTCAGAGAGGAGTGGAATTCTTTAAAACCCTGTGCTATTGCAGAAGGGAGGAGTGATGGACAGTGAAACAAATTGCGCAGTTTTATTTTTCAACATTAGGTTTTATCAAGGATTTCTCACAGCTCGCCTCGACCCTCTGTCTCCGTTCTCATCTATAAGAAAATCAGATAGAAGTGTGACTGGGATTCTGGCCCCGAATCTCCGCAGCCACTTCCCTGCTCTGCGCAGGGACGGTTTACCCATCTGCCCCTGGGAGGGTGGGGGTGGGGGTGGGGGGGTGCGTCCTGCAGTTTCCGCAGCAACAGACGGGTCAGAGTGGGCGTGGCGGAGCAGGGACCAGTCCTGGCTTCACATTTCCTGGCTGGGAGAGCTGGGGAGGATCCCTTCACCTTGTAATCTTCGGTCTGTTGGGAAAAATGAAATGAAACAATGCACATATTATGCAACATGGAAATATGGCTCGATGTAACTGTTCTACCAGTGAAAGGAGATGACAGAGGCAGAGTATCTCCTTCAGTGCTGGGAATGCGGAGCCCTCGGCGCGACAGCTTCTATCTTGTTACTGACCCTCCTTGGAAGGTTCCAGTTCGCACACAGGAGGAGGCTGGCGAGGAGGAACACAGCCCCTGGGGCTTGCAATGAAGCCTGAGCCATCCCAAGGATCTGGAGGGGTGGGGATGATAAATGTTCTTAATTTGAACCCCCCACCTGACCCACTGTAGTCTCCCCACTTCTCAAAGAGGTCTGGCTTTTCAGGAGACGGGTGGGAGGCTTTGCTTGAGGGTCTCATTTTCGGCTGTTTTTCCAAATGCTCAGCTTCCTCATTCGCCCATCTTCTGCGGTGTCCAGAGTCCCTAACCATTCTGATCCCCTGTCCAATGGGCTAATAATACCCACTTCACAGGGTTACTATGGGGATTCAGCACATGTGAGGCCAGGAGCTCCTGGAACAGGGCTGGTTTCTTGGAAAGCACGCAATGAATGGTACTTCCCTTCTCTTTGTGAACCCAATCGCCAATAATTGGCAACTGAATGTTGGACTAAGCACATCACTAATTACCTTGAGCCATAAAGGAGACAGAAAGGAAACAAGAGCCAGGCCATTAGATAGAACCAACATGAGTTCACCTCCAAATGGTTTCTGATGGACAGTGAGGATGGGCCCTCGTTACGATAGAATGGCTGCTTGAGAGAGTGCAGACTCACAGGTTTTGGAAGCAGACAAACCGAAACCTGTGTTTGATCTCAGCTTTAGGACACACCAGCTGTCTGACCTTGGGAACATCACATACCCTCTCTGTGCTTTTTTAAACACGTGTCCCTATGTGGAAGGGTTAAATGTCATGGTGCATGATCCCCACTAGATGGTAATTTTCTCCCCATCCTCCCCTCTGAGGTGGTCAACCAGTTCAGTCTGGGTAAGGCTGAACAGTCTCGTACCTGAAAGTCTTTGAGTTACACACGTGCACGCCCACACGTGGCATGGGCCCTGGGGTCACTAGTTCACCCTTGTCTCTCAGCTATGGAGAGGACTCACAGTATTCAGTGAGCCCCTGCATGCATCAGTTCTCGAAGTGCTAGCATTTGTCTGTAACCAGAGGTGTGTGTTTGACAATGACAGTGAAGGCTCAGAGCTCTTTGAAGTCCTTGCCTCATTGTGAGGAAGGTTTTAGGGGCATTATTTGTTCTTCACCGTGCAGGAGGCCGAGGGACAGGGAGAGACAATGCTTGCCCAGGTTGCAGGAAAGTGGTGGTGTGCTTGGCATGAGTCCCAGGCCCTGATCATGGTACTTTTTGTAGTAACTCAATTGGTGTCTCAAAAACGAAGCTCTGGGAGTGTCCTGCGGATCTCCAGGGTTCGTCTGAGGTACCAGGAACCAGACTGCGAACCTGGAAATCATTAATTGTGCTAGTAATAATAATTACTATTATTCTGAGCACTAAGGTCTATCTTTGCATCTTTTATTTTTACGACAGTCATATTTCCTTTTTATAGATGCAGCTCTGGTCTTAGCCTTTAGCTAATAAAGCGAAGCACAGCTAAGATTTAAATTCAGGATGTCAGCCCGAAGTGAAGCCTGCCGCCTCACCCTGACACCACACTGAGCAAGAGAAAGAGAGAGAACAGAGTTGAGAATGTTCTAAGGACAGAGGGGTGACGAGGAGATACCGCAAAATCCATCTGCGATATTGCTAGGGGTGGGGGGAGATGTGAACCATTTGCTTAAATTTCGTCCCATGTTCAAACTGGGAAAGGCCAATTTAGGCTTTTACTTCCTGCTCTTTAAAAAAAATCTTCACTCAAGGATATGTTTATTGATTCTGGAGAGAGATGAAGAGAAAGAGAGAAGCATCAGTCAGTTGCCTCCTATATGCACCCTGACCAGGGACCACACCCACCTATGTGCTCTGACTGGGAATCGAACCCGCAAACTTTTTGGTGTGCAGGATGATGCTCTAACCAACTGAGCCACCCAGTCAGGGCAAGGACCCACTTTTTTTTTTAGATTTTATTTAATTATTTTTAGAGGAAGGGGAAGGGAGAGAGGGAGAGGGAGAGAAACCTCGACATGAGAGAAACATCTATTGGTTGCCTCTCAGGGGCCCCCAACTGGGGACCTGGTCCACAATCCAGCCATGTGCCCTGACAGGGAATTGAACCAGAGACCTTTCGGTTTGCAGACCAGCACACAGTCCACTAAGGCACCCTAGCCAGGGCTGGTCTTACCTTTTAAATTTCTCTTATTCAACTTTAAGAAAAAAGGAAATTCTGTCTTGACTGGTATGGCTCAGTCGGTTGGGTGCTGTTCCACCCAGGGCCAGTCTTACCTTTTAAATTTAATGTTCTCTTATTCAACTTTAAGAAAAAAAGGAAATTCTGCCTTGACTGGTGTGGCTCAGTCAGTTGGGCGCTGTTCCACAAAGCGAAAGGTCATCGGTGCGATTCCATTCAGGTCACATGCCTGGGTTGCAGGTTTGGTCCCTGGTTGGGGGGCATGCGAGAGGCAACTAATTGATACTTCCCTCACACATTGGTGTTTCTCTTCCTCCTCTTCTCCCTCCTTTCCCCTCTTTCTAGAAAATAAATACATAAAACCTTTAAAAAAAGAAGAAAGGCATTTTTGACACATGTTACAACATGGATGAACCTTGCAGACATTATGCTGAGTGAAAGAAGCCAGTCATAACAGGACAGATACTGTGTGACTCCACTTACCTGAGACCTAGAGTGAATTCCCAGAGACAGGGAATAGAATGGTGGTTGCCCGGGGCTGGGAGGAAGGAGGAATGAGGAGCTGTTGTTTAAGGGGTACAGAGTTTCAGTCTGCAGGATGAAAATAGTTCTGGAGATTGGTTGTACAACAATGTGAGTGTTGTGCACTGAACTGTACTCAACTGTACACTTAAAAATGGTTAATATGGGCCCCGGCTGGTGTGGCTCACTGGATTGAGTATGGCCTGAGAACCAAAGGGTCACAGGTTTGATTCCCAGTCAGGGCCCAGGCCCAGGTTGCGGGCCAAGTCCCCAGAAGGGGGCGCTTGAGAGGCAACCACACATTGGTGTTTCCCTCTCTTTGCCCCTCCCTTCCCCTCTCTCCAAAAATAAACAAAATCTTTTAAAAAAATTATTAAGATGGTAAATTTTATGTTGTGTATATTTTACCACAATTTTTTAAAAACTGAGTGTTCTTGTTCCTATTCAGGTACTTGGCAGTGAAGAGCCTTTTGTTTGGCCGGGGCACCGGGGGTGATTTTAGGTGAGTGGGGCTGCGAATGGCCACAGCCTGAGAGCAGGTGCTGGGCAGCTCCTGGGGGTAAGCCTGGGGGTAGATTGTGTGCATGAGCCAAGAGAAGGTTGGAAAGAAGAGAGGCTCCCCTGCCCTCTGCTGGACCAGCAGCTTCTGGAGTCTGTTGGCTCCCAGTCTCATGAGGAAGAGTAGACAAGCACAGACATATTTCAAGACAGCGTGAGAAGCCCATGACACAGAAAACGCATTCTCTCTGAGGAAACTGTTGGGTGGGGGAAGTGGGGTGGCAGATAAGGACTGTTAATTAAATATGTTAAAACTCAGACTCTAACACAGAGGCACAAATCAAGATGAGCTTGACCTTGACTCGTGGGCGAGTCAAGGGGTTGTCGGGGCTCCCTACTCCCCATCCTATCGTAGATGCCGAACCCTTGGGAGAAGATGGTCAGCAGGTCACCAGCCTTGGCTGACCTGTGTGGGCTGCATGTTAGCAACCTACAGCCCACAGGCCAATCTGAACCACCCCTGCTTTTGTCCAACCCATGCGCCAAGGATGGTTTTAACATTATTTAATGGCTTACAAAAATCAAAAGACAAATACTGTTTCATGACATGGGAAGATGATATAAAGTCTGAATTTTAGTGTACACAGGGAAGCTTCACTGGGACACAGCCACACCCATTTACGTGCTGCCCAGGACGGCCTCCATGCCGTCTTAGCGAAGTCGAGTGCCTGTAACACAGATAAATAATGCGGTCTACCAAGCCGAAAGTATTTCTCCTGGGGCCTTTACAGAAAAGTTTGCTGACCCCAGTCTAGCCAGAGTGCTTTTGCAAATGACAGGTCACAAGCTATCCATCAGTCATGAATCCACTTAGTGGAACATAATCAGCATTAAAAGTTAAAAATAAAAATAAAAGAATGGACAGAAAATATCAGAGTACATCACTTGTTGTCAGGCATTTTCCTCCTTAAAGACTTTTCTCTTTCCTTAAGCTCTTATTTCAATTCAATGTGCATGTGTACACTTGGTCATGATGTAAACTATTTCTCTTATTTATGGGTCTTGGTTAAAAATGTTGACAAGCTACTGGTCCTGGTGAACCTAGGAAATTCACTGATGTTTTCCAGGTATCTGGAAAGAAATTTGGATGTGAGCCTCTCAGCTCCCTTGCTGGGGGTGAGTTCTCTGCTTCTGCAGCCCAGGCCCCAACTAGGCTGGTGGGTACAGGGCTCCCTGCTGCATTTCTCTCCCCAAGAGCCCACTTGCCAACCACGGCCAATGCCTGATCCCAGGTGTGGCTGTTTCCTTGTTTCCAGCCGATTTCCTCCCACTGGAACAGGGAGGTTTCCATTTTCCCAGAGGGCAATGAATGAGAAATGTTCACTCTTGGGCAGAAAGAGAAAAACAAGCAAGGCCTAGGACCAAGGACACAGAGCTCTCTTCCTGACCCCTTCGATTGACAGCTAATACATAGTGACGAGTGAAGGACAGCTCTTGTGCAAGGTGACAAGAGACAAGATCTGAGAAGGCTTTGTGTTTACAAACTTATTGCCAAAAGTGTCACGGATAGAATTGCAAAACATCAATAGCGATCGATGGGAGCGAATCATTGTCCCCGGCCATCCAACAAGAATGAAAATCCAGGCGTGGAGGAAGGGAAGGGGAAGCATCTGTAGAGGATGGAAGCACCATTACGACCCTCTCCGCACGGCCTCCCTCCCTTTCTTATGCTTTGTTCTGTTTCCTTTCCCTCTGCAACTCACTCGCTCATCACTGCCAATTTTTTCTTTATGCAATAGAAGAAAAACCATTGATTTGTACAAGAGCCTTTGCCTGGGCCTTAGAGGCAGAATTAGAGCAGAACTACCTGCTTGCCTCTGCCTTCCCCCAGCTGTGCCGTGTGTCTGTTGAATTTCAAACAGTGAGTCTGTGAACAAGTGCTTAGCCAAGCTTCATATTCTCAAAGCCATTAATCATAGGTATCCTCCATAAAGGCCTTAAACAACCAGATAACAAAGGTCATTGGTACAATACACTTTGTTTGAAGCAGACTCTTCGAGGCCTTAAAACCGACGCTGGACTGGGTCCATCTTGATCCGAAAACTTTTGGAAGGCCAAGGAGGCATGTTTAGCCGGAGGGTTTTGCCCCTCACGTCACGGTGGAAAGCAGCTTGCACTATCCTATAAATCAGGAGCAGTTGATAGGTAAGGATTACAAGGATTTGAGGTGAATATGCCGAAGTAGTCGAGGGACCTGCGTGGATGTCTAGGATGGAGAACCTTGGGGGCGGGATGAATGAGCCTTGATGGACAGTGAGAAGAACCCTTCTTCGGGTCAGGTCACTGTAGGGGAAAGGGCGTTGTCTTTAAACTAAGATAAAATAACCCAAGGCAGCAGCAGGATGGTGCCGGTTACAGGCTGCAGAGGAGCTGGGGGTCCCAGCATCCAGAGGGCGGAGTTACCTGGGTATCTGGCTGTGGAAGATCACGAAGAATCTCTCAGTGCCCTGAATCTCTCGTTCTAAATCATCTCAAAAAATCTTAAACATAAAGAACAGTGGATTAAGGGAATTTTATCCCAATAAGCCAAAATGACCGAGACAGAATTTCAAGGAAGAGTATCAGGCCGTTACAGAGGAAGCAGGGTCAGCACAGTACTGAAGGAGGCAGATCAGGGACCCAGCGGGGAAGAACACAGGGACCCAAGGGCCGAGGAGCAAGCCAGCCTTCCTGTGGATGAAGCAATAGCCGACCTGGTGTGAGCCAGTGTAAATGGGTTTAGTGCTGACTCACTCATTCATCTCATTCTCCCTCCCATTGATTCGTTCACTCACTGCATTGGTTGTTTCTTATATGCCAGGCATTTTTCTGTACGTGGGGAATTCACATTTAAAAGATACAGAAATAAAATCTCTGCGCTCAAGGAATTTGTGAGCTACATACAACATTACTTCATTCCTTATCTACCAAAGTCTACACCCTGAATTTCCCATTTTGTCTCAAAATGATTTCATCACTTAAATGGCTGAATATGTAGTTTGAGGGGACGTCATGGAACAGGAATCTAGGAAGAGGCCCAGGAGGCCCGGGCTCAAGCCCTCCGAGGAGGGTAGCGAACCTGGAGAAAATAATGCACAAGAGAGGCTTCGCACGAGGGGCAGCCTCCGCTGTTTCAGCTCTGGCTGTCAGAGGCTCCCCCACAGCCCTGGTGGGTAAGTGAGATGTCAGGAGGATGGATTGGCCTCGCACAGTGACATAGGTAATGATCTCTGAGGCCTCAGGGAAGCAGGGCTTCCTGTCGAGTGGTCATAAACTTGGCCTAACAGAGAGTCTGGATTCCCAGTGCAGGAATAATGGCAGCCACCAACATTCCTGTGGAGGTTCAACCTCTTCTTTGTCCTGGTAGTATTAGTAGCACATGCCCACTCTCTAATACTGGGCTCCAAATTGCAGTTGAATTTGTTTTACATTCTGAAATATTTTCTTTTTAGTGGTTTGTGGAGAAGCATCTGTGCTTGTGTGGATAGCAGTGTGGGGGTGGGGGAAATTGGCACCAGTCCATAAAATGGTTAAAGAACTTTCAGACAGGTGTCATCCATCCATCCATCCATCCATCCATCCATCCATCCATCCATCCATCCACCTATCCATCCAACCAACCATCCAATTAACCAACCAACCAAACAAACAATGAAACAACCAACCAATCAACCATCCATCCATGAGCATCCATTGGTTTCCCTGAGAAGAGTTTACTGACCGCCCACAACGTGCTCTAATTCAAACCTAGGGACAGAGTTGGGATCAGAGTTCTGCTTCGCTGCTTCCCAAGCTCCAGGTTGCCATTTATCTTTTCAGTGGCTGCTCTTTTACAAAGACCCAGCTTCTCATTCTTGCACGGCCTGTGCCATCACAGACGGGAAGCTGCAGCGATGGGGTAATGACAGTTATTGCTCCCACGCAAAGCTTGCCTGTTAGGAGTCAGCATAGTGTGAGACTATGAAGATAATTGCCACAGGGTACAGAGCTCAAGAGGGGTCAAGAGTGACAACAATGGGAAGGACCCAGGGTGACAGGCTGGGTGGGACAGGAAGGGCCCTGGACGTAACTTGACTATATGAACTGAGGCAACTGGCTTTCGTATTGGTTACTGGCCTCATTTGTAGAAGGAAGGGGTTGGACATTCTAGTCCTTCTGTGATGTGGAGTGAAGTCTCACTGGTTAATGACACCAACCTATGCATCTGTGTTTTGCTGCCCTTTGCTCACTTCTTCCCTTTTTGCCCCTTTCTTCCCGTTCTGAGATCTTACCAGGTCACAGTTCGATGCAGTCTTTCCTCCAGCTGGTTTTCCAGCTGGCCGTTCCGTTTTGCCAGCATTCTGCATCATCCTGTAACTCAGGGCAGCCCAACAGGACTCTTGGTGATGATGGCAGTATTCCTATCTGCACTGGCCGTCATGGCAGCCCCGAGCCACACTGACTACTGAGCTCTTGAAATGTGGCTAATGAGACTGAGGAACAGGGTCTTTTATTTAAACTCAAAGCATGTGCCTAGTAACTGCCTTATTGGACAGCACAGCTCTAACTTCTTTCTTTCATTATTGTGCTGGTCTAGTTCTTCTTAAATCATTGGTTCAGAGCTCGGTCGTCTGTGGCCAGACTCCCTTAGTTCGAATCCTCCATGACCACTCACTGGCTGCGGGCCGTTGGGCAATTTACCTAACCTTTGCAGGCTTCAGTGTTGTCGCCTGTACAGTGAGGGTACTAATAGCCCTACCTGCCGGGATTGTCATGGTTATTAGCCGAGACACTGAATGTACCACCTTCAGCGCAGTGCCTGGCACTTTGTAAATGTGAGCTGCGAGGGAGGAGGAGGAGGAAAAGGAGTGAGGATGTTTCCATCTTTTCTTGTGTGTTAGAGTGAAGTCTTCAGGACTAAGACTATCTACAGTTGAGTTATAACTACTTAGCCTATGGAGACGATACTGTCTCCCAGGGCTCACGAGTGTCCTTTTTATTCGATTCCCCTTCTCTTTGCCCAGCTACCAGTTCTCCTGGGACCTCTGGGCCCTGCCCAGACCTTACACAAGCCTCTTACGAGCAGTGACCCTGATGTGGGCTGAGTAATTGTGACCCCACCCTCACACACATGCACACGTGCGCACACACGCAGTTCTTACAAAGCAGACGGACCTGGGATTTCATTCCTTCAGACACATCTGTGTCTCCTGTCACTGGCTCCTTTTCCTCTGGGCCATGGGGAACAGGGTGATGACCCCATTAATTCCAGGCACACCCTGGTTGCTCTCCTGGTCCCCAGCTCCCTTTGGACCTCCCCTCTGGCCAACTCGATCTCCCAAGTGACATCTCTCAATCCTGCCCCAGGAATCAGATGTCTAAATAGCAAATGAAAGATTAATGCCAGTGGCCAAGATTGGGATGTGAATAATTTAAAGGGCAGAATAAGAGCCAGCTCCGCTTACCAACAGGGCTGCATGGGCAGAGGTCAGGGAGAGGGTAAGGGCCAACTCTGGGCCAAGGATAGGAGGCTGTGGATTCTGGTGAACTGATCTGGGAGGGGATTTGTTGTCCTTCGCACTGGGGAGAATCTGTAGTTACAACCAGAAAGTGGGTCCTTCTGCATTCTTATCAATACAAGGGGTTGTGAGATTCAGGAGACATATGGGAGGTTTTCCAAGTGGGCACCACGATTCCATGGGTGTTGTAATGCCAGGGCCCACCCATCAGTGCGTACCCCGCCGCCATCATGAAGAGGACCCTCCTCAGCAGTGTCTCTGTTCTTGTTGCCACCTTGGACCTGTTGGGCTATGAAAGGCCACATGGCTGGGACATTCGGTGGAATGTCTCCCAGGGACATGGGACCAGAGGTGAGGATGGAAAAGCAGCCTGGTGCTTGTGCATTGAGCAGATATTTTGCACACGGTGGGCTTCTCGTCAGGCAGGAAGCCTCTGTGTGGATATTTCTCCTCCTCTCCCCACCACCTCGGTCACCTCTGCGCTGCCCGAGCCTCCTGTTAGGTTTACCACAGCCTCTCCTCTGATGGTTTGGGGTTTGATAAATATTTTCCCCTCCGGAAGCCTTTAGCAGTGCAGCAAGAAGGTTACATGATGGATTCTCCCCATCACTTAATTGAAGCCATAAAAAATGAAAAGAGAGCTTCCAATAAACCAAACCATTACTCACTGGTGGATAGAGAGGGGATCCTAGAATCGGGCCCTGAGAGCCGCAGCTGGGAAGCCCTCCAGCTGAGTGTCTATTATGATTATTAATCACAATGGCCACAGGGTTCACTGGCACAGAGCTTCTTAATGAACTTGGACTCATGTCCTTACAAGGTTGTAGCCATTATAGCAACCAGGGCCTTTGCGTTTCAAATCCCTGAAGGCTTGGGATGGATGTCTAAGTGGGTGCATTTGTCCCAGTGCTTTCCAAAATTATGAGATGTGAGATGTTGTATGGAGGTCTGAACAGTGGAAGGGAGGGAGCTACCTCGTGGTGATGGGGAGTTTCAGGTAGTGATCAGCAGTGTAATTACGTGTATAGCTGGTGGCTGGGCGCACACTTTCCTGTGCCTGGTTAATGGCTCTCTGTTGTGTATGAGGCAGTGAGAGTTTTGCCTGTGGGTGGTCAATATGGCGGTAGGAAGGGGGTGTGTTAATGATAGCGGATATATATACATTAAAATAGCATCATCTCTATGAGGATTCTATGACATTTAGGTTTCCAGGTAGATTACAAGTAAGAAGATCTAGAATTTGTTGTCCAAACTAGAAGAGTTTTAAAAGTAGAAAGGGATGTTATTAATGTTGTCTAGGTCACTCACATAAACCAGCGCTGTTTCAAGCAACCGAGATGTGTGGTAACTGTACTTGGGAGGCGCTGTCGGATTGCTTAGGTGTGTTTTCCATTTGCTTGGCCTCTCATTGAGCTTCTTTGGCCGGTGAGTCTGTCAGAATTAGAGCTTTGTGGGGTACAGAGCAAAAGGGTTGCCTCTCTGGTGGCACACTAATCACTGGCCTCTGCCCCGTAGCAGCCCCATGATGGGGAAGGCAGCCCCATCTACCCTTCCACAGGCATGTAGTGCTGGTTTTAGGGATTTCCTGGTTCAGTGCCCATGTCTTGATTCCTGGGGGACTTTGGCACCCACTCTATGAGCCTTAAGTCACAGAAGATGGATAGTGCATCTGTGGGCTGCAGCCTTGCTGCTCTGGGAGGCACAGAAAGGGCCCCATTCAGGGCATATGCAGAGTCACAGCCTGAGGGTCTGTCTGCTGTGTGTGCCCCAGGGTCAAAGTGCAGTGAGCAGGAGCCCGACTCTGTTCTGTCGTGGTTCCACCTATCCTACATGTGGCTGGGGTCTTGGTGTACCTTTCTGCATGGAAGTTGGGAAACAACAGTATCTACTGACAGGAGTAGAAATGATTGAAACAGTATTTGGGATGAGCTGCATAAGAGAAACGTCCCTTCTTTTTCTGCCTCCCCTCACCTCTTTTTCTCTCCCCACCCCTCAGCCCTGCAATTCCTTCATTTATCAGATGACTCTGACTCTCCTGGGCCTTTGTTCCCCAGAGTCACTAGTTCCTCTGTATCAGCAATAGTTTTCCACCTGATGGTACCCTGACGTTTGGGAGGGAAGGGAAAGGAAGCCCCGCCCAAATCTCAGCAGGTGTCTTTCCCCACAGGGAGGCCTCTCACCAGCGTCCTGGCTTCCTCCCATCTCTCCTGAGATCAGCAGCAGGCAGTGTGCTCCTAGGATCACACCTACAAGTTTTCTGTCCCAGCTGCTTTCTCCAGAGGAACCTCTCTCCCACCTTCTCCCCGAAAACCAAGAACTCCCCAAGCCACAAGCAAGTAGCTGTAAATAGAAATGAATCCATCTGCAAAACCTCAACACGTCACCTGATCCTTATCAGTGCCTCATAATCGCCTGCAAGGAAGATCTTATTATATTAAAAAGCCATTGCCCTTTATGCTGGTAACACTAATAGATTCTGTGTGATATTCATACCAGATTTAGCTTTCAGCACATGAGATGCCATTCCTTTCCTACTGCCTCTGTCTAAGCCCCTTCGTGTTTGCACAAAACTCCTACAATTTCAGTTCCCTGCAAGGTCTTTTTCTGCAAGATGATAAGATCCATGAGGGTATCTGTCTTGTTGAATGTTATATCGCCAGTAGGAGGAGTGGCTGGTGCACAATAGGCATGTATTTTTGTGCATGTCTGTCCAATTCCTTCCTCCCTCCTTTACTCCCTCACTCCCTCCTTCCTTCTCTCCTTCCTTCCATCCTTCCACAAATGAGCCAAGTTCTGGAGGGGGAGATGACAAAAAAAAAACAGTAATAAAATAATGACAAGTAGTTATAAGGGCTTTGCAAGAAACAAATGGGGTGTTGAAATAGAGGATAATCAGGTTGGGATGGAGAGATCTCCTTCAACTGGAAGGCAGTAATATCCTCTCTGAGACCTAAATGATGACAAGGTACCAGCCACAAACGCAGGTGGGAGAAGAGCTTTCTAAGCAGAGGGAGCAGCTCTACTTGGGGTTGGGAGGTGGGGAAAGACCAAAGCGCCTTTGAGAGCTTGGGAAAGGCTGCCGTGGATAAAACTTCATGAAAGGGGGTCTTTGTTGGGTGCAGAGAGTGAGGGAGAGGCTAGACCATTGCAGAAATGTCTGGGGTGATCAAGGGACTCAGGGATGTGATTGATAGGGGAAATTTTGGATTTTTAAAAAATATTTATTTATTTTTAGAGAGAAGGGAGGGAGAGCAACATCAATGTGTGGTTGCCTCTCAAGCGCCCCCTACTGGAAACCTGGCCCACAATCTAGGCATGTGCCCTGACTGGGAATCAAACCAGCGACCCTTTGATTTGCAGGCTGGTGCTCAATCCACTGAGCCACACCAGCCAGGGGAAATTTGCGATTCCTTATTCTCTAAGCACAAAGATCCATGTGATCCAGAGATGGAATGGCTGGGAAGTCTGGGGTGCGGAAAAGAGAAAGAAGTGAAAGGGGTAAGGAGTGAAATTTGAACAAGGGATGCTGGGCAATGGGTGGGATGCCAGAATTTCTGGGTCTCTTTTTCTGCTCACACTTAGATTGACACATCATTTGCTTGTGTCTTCCATCACTCTATGTTTATAAAGATGATACGACTACAGCCAGGGCACCTGGACTCAAAGGCCTCTTGCTCAGATTGCAACAGAACTTGAAATCAGGGCCCGGCGAAAGCCTTGTGATGAATTGCCAAGACCCGGGTTTCAAAAACAACCACGATCACAACAATGACAATAACAGCTGTTCTCACCTCTGGGCCCTTTGCTGTCAGTAAATTGAAAGCAGTTTCAGTTTGAGATGGATTTGGTGGCGAGAGCCAAGCCCATCAAAGGTCCTTCCTCCGTTGTGGGGACCTAGCTGGTGATGCGGGTTTTTGGGGCCCAGGCCCAGGCCGGGTGGCAAGGCCCCGGGGCACATTCCGATGGGTGGGACTCACCTCACGGAGCCTGGGCAAGGGCGATTGGTGCAGAGTGTGCTCAGCTGCAGGGGAGCTGGGCCTTCATCTCTGCAAGGGGAGACATGGGAGAGCTGTTTGGACAAGGGGAGCAACTCCTTCATTAGAAGTTATACTCCCCCCTTCTCTGCCGGATCGGAATACCTTCAAGTGAAAACATATGAGCACCAGTCTGTTTTCTTCATTCTCTGTTTCTAAACATTTCCTCGCATTAAAACCCTCTGTGCTCTTTTCATCCACGACCGCCAGATCACATCATGGCAAGCAGAATTGGGGTGACGGCCAGCGCAGCAGAACCTTTTCTGCAGGATGCTGCCGAGGCCTGGGGTTAGCCCCCTGGGCTGTTATCTCCTGGGGTTTGCGTTGGGGGGCTTTGGCTCTCAGGGGAGTCCCTATTTGGCAAGGAAGCTAGCCTGCAGCGAGGGGATAGACAGACAGGTGATGGAAAGACCTGGAGTCCGAGAAGGTGCCTGGCGTCTTCTACAGCTCCTGATGGAGGGTTGTAAAGTATCAGGTTGGCCAAACTGTTTGTTTAATGTTTTCCATATGATGGCTCAAGCAGTGCTTAGCTGTCTTTAACTGTATTCAAAACAACTTTGTTAGATTGTATTGTGACAGCTGTCATATCTGTGCATTTTTAAAAAACTTATCAAAATTGGTGAATTTTTTGTGTAGCCGTTATAATACCGAAGATGGAAGGAAATATGCAACATTTTTGGCATATTATGCTTTATTATTTCAGGAAAGATAAAAACTCAACTAAAATGCAAAAAATAAAGATGTGCACAGTGTGTGGAGAAGGTGCTATGACTGATCAAACATGTCAAAAACGGTCTGTGAGGTTTCTTGGTACTGTTGACATTATGACCAAATAATTCTTTGCCGTGGGCCTATCTGATGCATTGGAAGATGTTTAGCAGCACCCCTGGCCTCTCCCCCCTAGAAGCCAATAGTGGGAGATAGTGGACATATCCAAATTAATGAAATTATTGGTGAAAATGAAAAATGTGTCTTTTATTTGACAGAAAAAACTAAATGGACTTTTTGGCCAACCCAATATAAAACAATGGCGGCCTTTTCCCCCAGGACCTGATGCTGGTGGCTGTGGGGTGAGTGCATGGGAGAAGGCAGACCAGAAAGACAGCAGCTTTCTTATCAAAAGGCAACACATGGATCCCTCCTACCCCTATAAAACCAGTTTCTCTGGTCTTCTGTGCATAAACTCTTCTCCCACTTATGGAGAACAAAGTGCAATCCTGCCGAAGCACTTCTCTGCTCATTGGAATGGGGGCGGCAGTCCTCCGACCGTCCCCCCCCCCCCCCGCCAACTCTGTGCAGGAGGAGAGGCTGGGCGGGGGGCTGTTGTCAGTGTGCATATGGCAGATGGGGGACCTGAGGCCACCTGCTCAGCATCTCCGTGCTTCCTCTCCCCTTAGACAGGGCCAGGAAAGCTCTCCCTAGGTCCTTTGCCTTCTGAAGAGGCCATGGGGGGATGCGCTTACTGCTCTGCAGCTGCCAAAGAGCTCAAAGGGCGGAACTGCGATGCTTACACGATACTATGGGGCGGGCTTACTCAGGCCTCGCAGCCCACTCTGCAAGGAGGAAATGCAAACCCTGCAAATACACTAGGGGTGCCAGGCAGAGGGGCACAGCACCCCTTTGCCCCACCTGCTTGTGCTGCTTCTCATCCCCCCTCCCCAAGTGGCAGGAGCAGCTCGGTGATCCAAACCACAGCCTGTCCTTTTCACTGTTAAACCACTGTGGTTATTGCCTACAACTCTCCCCTCGAGGATTTACAGCCTCAGCTCCCTTCAACCCAGTGGGCTCAATTCAGGAAGAGGGAACAGGGGACAGGAGACTCAAAACATTTCACCACCAAGGGTATAAAGCCTAGCACTGGGTCAAGGTCCTGGAGGTCCCCCGCTGGGCCAGGCATGAACCCTGTAGGTGATAGATGGTGGCAGGTCCTTGTGGGGCATCCTAGGGGAAGAGTGAGGCCTGCTGTAGCAATGGGGGAGGCATGGTAAGGCAGTGGTTAGCTACCAGCAAGTGTGGAAATAGTTCACTATTTTAATGGCCGTCTTTTCTGGTGCATAGTGGCTCAGTGTCACACCCAGGAGCAAGGCATGTTTTCCCCAGGCTGCGGGAAAGATGGCCAAGGTCAAGAGCAGAGATGCGATCACATGTAATTATGCAGCTGTGGACTCCCACCTGGGAAGAGACCTGAACCGTCCACGTACCTCTCATCCAGGGCAGGGAGCTAGTTCAGTGCGTGGGTGCTCTTCATTCTTCATCCCTGGGAACCATCCAGGGGCTTGGAACTGATGGAGAGGGACAGACTTCAAGGGACGACGGATAATACCTCTGAGGAAATGGGGCTCAGAAACATGAGACAGCCACACAGTTTATGCTCAAAACATAAAGACAGTTGTGGGGGTGGTCGGGGGAGGTGTCTGGGGAGGCCGCAGGGTGTGAGGTGTGTCCTGCCATCCCAGGGTGGGACATGCCCGCTGGCCCAGGCCCTGGGCATCAGCTACAGCGGGCTCCCGGATGGAGACTCCGTGCGGAGGGCCCGCCTCCCCCTGCCTCGGCTCCTGGCTGCACACCCAGCTGCCGGTGACCCCCTGCATTTGACTGTTTGGCCCCAGTTGTCCAGACCCAAGGACATCGTGTCGGCCCCTTTCTGCCCTGACTGTAAAAGAACAGCTGCATTTCTAGAGGACCTTCCAAGTCCTCCGAGCGTGAGGATGATTATAGTATTTTACTCGTGAGATGGTTACGCCCCCCGGGCCCCTTTGTGAGATCCCGTTCTCAAACACAGGGGGGTTTTGAGACAGAATGTTAAAGCAGAATGGGTGTTAGAGACCACGTGATCCTACCCTTGTCCGGGGATGAGGACGGGCTGGGGTGAGGGAGGGGCAGGCGGGCGAGGTCGTGGAGCTTCCCTGAGGTTCCTGCAGAGATGGCACTCCGCCTTCGTCTCTGTAACATACATTTGGTTCAGAGCTTAAAAAGTTTTTAAAGAAAAGTACTAGTTTTATTTGGAAAATACAGAAACGTGTAAAACAGAAAAGAAAATGCATACCCGGAGTGCTGCCTCACACATTGTTCACAGTTCCTTTCAGTTCGCGTGCGAACTATTTTCCCTATTTAAGATTATATCGTACATGCACATTCACTGCATAGGTCAGAAAGAAAACCATATATGCAGGATTGTATACATATGACATGTGCATATGCGTATAAATTATATACACAGATGAAAATACATGTATGGCAGAGTCACATGTATGATTACATACATATACATATACATATAAAATCGTGTGTGTGTGTCTATGGTTTTCTTTCCGGCCTATTGAGTAAAACCTTGTTAATGCAAGTAATTGCCCCACTTGTCAGAAACTCTGCATAAACGTAATGTTAACCATGCGTCTGATGCCCTGTCACATGGACACACCACGATTACTTACCCACTGTTATACTGCTTTATGCTGAAGTTACTTTTCATGTTTTCAAATTATGAATAATGCTAATGTAAAAATGTGCATAAAAGTTTTTCTTTTCTTATTTTTGAAATCCCTGTATTTCAGACTATTTCCTTTGGCTAGAGTCCCAAAAGTGGTATTTTTAGGTCAGAGGGTATAAATGTGTTAAAGATTGGCTATCTATTAGTAAATTGTCCTCTGAAAGTATTGTTTCAATTTATGTTCCCACTGGAAAGCTATGAAATTTTATTAGATCTTTGCTAATGTGGTAGACAGTCCTCATTTCCGATGTGAAAAACCTCAGCTTTCTAAGTTCAAGTGTGGCTGGGAGGCAGCAGAGATTGTGATATGAATAAGCAGTTTTAGTGAACATTTTTGAAAATTCAACAAAGCCATGGACCTACCCTAAAAAAACAAAGAATTGGCCTCATTGAGCCAGCTGGCTGGCTGGGACCAGTGCCCCCATCCCCGCAGTGGTGCCTGGACCCCCAGGACGTACCGATAGAGCCCCAGAAGTAGAAAGCAGACAAAGCCAGCTAGTCTCTGGGGGGCATGCAGGAATGTGGGACCTGCCCAGCCCGCGGGCCATTGTGGCAGGCGGGTGTGTGTCTGTGCCGCATCTCCGTCCCTGGAGGCAGCCAGAGTGCTGGATCAATGGACTCATAAATACAATTCTCACCACAGAAAATGGGACTGATGCACCGTCCTGTGAAAATCACCCGGTGGCTCATTTGGCTTCCCTGCTAATCTGTGTCTCAGCCCTGCTATTCAGAGGCCCTCCCAGGCCTGGGGACAGGGAGTCCCGGCAAGGGTCAGGCCATTTCAGCCAGGCTCAGGGACAAGGCCAGCTGCGATAATGAGCCTCTTCTCATCACAGGGAGGCCTGGCAGGCAGGGGCCACGGGGAACAAATGAGAGTGTCGATATCTGTCTCTCCAGATCCACCCCTCCAGGGCCGTAAGTGTAGCATTTCTAGAGCCCACCCCCCCCACCACCATTCCCTGAGAAACAGGAGGATGCTGGGAAGATTGGTCCTGATGGTTGTGGGTATATCACTTGGGCTCATTTTTCTTATCTTTAGAAATGAGGGGAATTTTGAGATTTCCCCTCCAAATCAACACCATCTCCGTTTCATTTTTCTTGGGACATGCTCAGTCTAATGCAGAGGTGGGTGAACCCGGGAGTATGGGACACTCGGCCCTTCTGACTTTCATACTTGGAGAATTTTCCTGGGCTACTGGGGCCCGGGGGACCGCTCACCTGAATCCCAGCCCCGCCTCCAGTAATCTGTGCGACTCTAGGCAAGTCACCAACCTTCCTGGGTCCTGCTCTTGTCACTTGTGAAACAGGAGTCTGGATTAGGTCAGCGCTGGGTGTTTCTTTTAAGTGTTATCAGTTTGTAGTATGATAGAAAATGAAGTGTGCCTAAGTAAGTGACATTTTGGCAAAAGGAAGCGGCTTCTCCGAATCCAGAAGGCCAAAGGAGCAGCCGTTCCTCTAACTCCTGTGTCCAGGAGGCTCCTGGGCATCCACGGGCATCCACGGGCAGAGGGAAGGGTTAAAGGTGAGCAGCAGGTGAATTAGAAAGGGCCAGGGTTATTGCATTCCTAAACAGCCCGGGAGTGAGGGGCAAAACCTCAGCTAGAACTGTTGAGTGACTGACTGCAATTCCTAAGAAGTTCTTGGCAAGTGTGAGTGCCTCACCCTGCGTGGCTTCATTCACGTCCCACAGAGAAACTCTGTGGGACATAGTGTGGCAGGAGAAGCCTGCCCACTCTTTCAAATACATTCACTTAGGTCTGTGCCAAGAATTGGGCACTGGAGTGATATGGAAATCGTTTTCACGTGATGCAGGCACCTGGAGAGTTCTGTCCCTCCCCCCTGTAACTTAGCCCCGTGCACACCAGTCTCTGAATTTCTTAGGCAGTCTGTCCCTCTGCAAACGGGGATCTTTGCCTGCACTGCAGCCACATCGAGTCGTTGTCACTCCCTGCCCCTCACTCAGGGCTTTGCCAACAACACGTCAGAATCTCTTAGTGTGCCATTAAGCGAGCTTAGTGGGCTGCAGCCAACATCGCCAAAAATGGAATAGAAGAAGTATTGGAGGGCATTGCAGCAACAGGCTTGTTTTTCTGAAAAGTTTGATTTTATCCTGGGTCTCAGTGTGAGTAAGTTCCTGAGTGGGTCTCAAGACAGTGAACCCTGCTCTATAGGGGGGAGAATCTGAGGGAGAAGGCACCCAGAGGCCCCCTGTACATCCTCAGTGTGCCTGTGCACTGCAGCTGGAAGCACCAGGGGGCTGTGCAAGTGGGTGATGGGTAGGGGGTTGGGGGTGCATCCACTCAGCCCACTGGCCCCCAGCTTTGTGCCCTGGACTTTTGGCCTCGGAGCCCTGCAGTGCCCATGCCACCTCTCATGGGAGGACAAACACCAGTCCTTTCCATGCTGGTGGGTAACTCGCCATTGCCCTGGGTCCCTGCTACTCTGGCTGTTTTCAAAACTGAGGAAGTTGGGTCGAGGGGGAGTCAAATCAGGGAGGAAAAGGAGCGAAGGCTCAGCCTCTCACGTGAGTCCGACATGCAGCAGGAATGGAGCCAGTGCTCCCAGGGTTTTATAACTATAAGGAGCGGTAGAAACAGCCTGGTCCAGCCCCATCATTTTGCAAGGAACCCGACACTCGGTGAAGTTATGGACAGACAAGTGCCGTCGCCAGGTGGAAACGCAGGTTTCCAGTCTGCGGAGCTCATGCTCCATCTGCCCGGGGGCTGCCCTCATCCTGGCTGGGAGGCCACGCTTAGGCAACCTGCTCCTGAGAGCTTCCAGGTGAAAATATTCATCCCCGAGCGGGGAATGCTTGTAACACCCCAACACACATGCACGCACGTCCAGCTGCCCCCTCTCGTCTTCCCTGTAGGCAAACGATCCCCTGATGTCCCCAGAGGAGAGTGATGGGGTCGGGCCCTGTGCCAACAAACAGGCCAGCCTTGGGGAGCCAGCGGGCAGCACTGGGGACGACAGGATGGCGCTAGCGTCCCTCCCTCTGCACTGCCCCTTGTGCAGACCCTGTGGCCATATTGTCCTGCCCTTCTATACTGCTGTTCTCAGCCAGGAGAGATGATGACAATAATAACAACACTAATAGGATAATAAGAGAGAACAACAGCAAGAATAACAGTCATGCCGAAATCAGAATAGTAATTACGGCCTACACCAGGCACCTACTCTGGCACTTACGTGAACTACCTCAGTCTTATACCCCTCTGAGGTGGTGCCGCCGCCGCCCGCTTTAGCAGCAGACAAAACGTGGCGCAGGGAAGCTAAATAATTCATCGTCACTCGGCTCCTTAGGATTCCAACCACACAGGCTAGCCCGGCAGCCCCGTTCTTAAATACTGCCCTGCATCATGGCCCCCCCGACCTGGTTCGCGGCCGGGCCCCACATAAAGGGGCCTGAGCAGCCTCGGCTGAAACTGTAGCACCGGCCACGCGGGCCATGCAACTGTCCCAGTTCTGTCATCCTGTGTCCGATGACACCCACCGGCGCCTCCCTGACTCGGGTCTTAAGAGCAGGTGGCAGCAGACAGCGGGTGGTTGGGGTCCCACCGCTCTCCTTCCGGCCCCTTCCTCTGCCCCATGAGGGCCAAGGGGACAGGCATGTGGTCCCCTCGAGGGTTCAGCAGTGGAGTCTCTGGGGTGAATCTCCCATAGCTCAAGGGAGAGGAGTCTTCCAAAGTATTCTGGGGGTGTCTCCTGGAGTTTTGCAGGGTGGGACCCTCACATGTAGCCTCAAGTCAGCCTGCTGGAGGGTTACATAAGATGCAGGCTTCCCATGGAGCTACCAAGATCAGGCCTCCCGGTGACTTTCTCAAGGGGAGCTGGCCCGCATTGCATCACAGAGGTGCTTGGGGACCGAGGGAACAAAAACATGAAAGAAGCCCTTCTCTCCTAGGTGCCCCCCAAGCCCAGGGGACACTGTCCCTGGGAAGTGACAGGGCCAGCTACAGAGCCTTCATGCAGCTTGGCTGAGTGCTCGACCCTCCCACCGTGCCCCCGGGAGTCCAGCCCACAGGGAAGCCAGCACACGTGCTGCCTGCTCACCCGCTGCCCTGGGAACTGGTAAGGGTTTGGCCCTGGACACCAAAAGGATGCAGAGTGGGTCCAGATGGCCACCTGCTCCCTGAGGGTCACTCTAATTCTGCCCCCCCCACATTGGTGCCCACACACCCTCTTCCTTCTCTCTCTGCAACCCCTCCCGCCCTCAGAGTGAAGAAGCCACCAGCCTACCTTTTGGAGTTTGCATCCCCCTGCCATCACTTTTGGAAGGGGCGAGGGAGAAGGTTGTAGAGGAAGAAGAAAAAAGCTGGAAGGGAACAGAAGTCCCCATTTAAACCCAGGCTGGTGCAGGAATCCAGCTGACACAGCAAGGAAGCAAGATTAGTAACAAGTGAGAGGGAGATGATTTATGTTTTATGCTCCAGGACCCACGGAAGACTTCCAGGTGTCACCTGGGCTGCCCAGCGATCTTTAGCAGCAATTAGAGCTGGAGACTGTCCCAAGGCCCCTCCCCTTATCTGCCTGCCTGGTTTTAGGCTAATGCTTTTATCTACTTTCACGTGCACGGGGCATCAAAAGCCTCCCTTCCCTGCCTAATTTCTCAACATTCACCTTTGGATGAAAACAGGACACTGCTGTCAGAAGCAGGGCCTCTGGAGGAGGACAGTGCATGGCCGATGCCTGGGTCTGGAGCCTCCATCCCCTTCCCAGCAGCCCTCAGGGCCAGGTGACAGTGCCCAGGCCACTGAGTTTCAAGGCAGAGATCTGGGGCTTTTTGGTGGGAGAGAACAGTCTTCCCTCTTCACTGCTCTGAGCATGGCTTCCTGCGATGTGGGCATGGATGGGAGGCTGCCCAGCTTCGGCAGGCCTACCCTCTCTGGCTTTGGACCTCACAGAGAGCAAAAGCAATGCAGCTGGTGGAGGAGATACTCAGGGTCAGCTTCAGGGAAGGAGATTTCTGGTTACTGCATGTTGGCATCGTGGCACTGGGTCAGCGAAGGGGTTTGTATTTTGTTAATGAGCTCTTCGACACGAGCTATCTCAGTGGTATGAGAGCTCCGCCCAAGGAATGCAACACAGAGCACTTGTGACCAAGTGGGGCTGAAGTTCACAGCCGGGCCCACTGCACGCAGAGCAGCGGTGCTCCAGTCAGGACGTGGGGGGTGCTTCTCCTGGCCTTCCTGTTCGGTCTGCTTGACTCAACAGACTGAGCAGTTCGAGGGCAGCCTGTGCTTCTTTCTGCATGCCCAGGGAGGGCAGTGGAGGGTGCTGCAAAGATATAAGGCAAACTACACAAGGGGTACTGGTGTTTTGGGCAGAGGGCATACTCTGGGATGAAAAGGCTAGCTAGCAGCCTGCAGCAGGACACAGCCCCTCCCCTCTGTGCATGCAACTGGATGAATTACTAGCTAATGGGCACAAGCAAAAGCAAGGAGAGGCTCTGCAGGGCTCTCAGAACTCAGGCTGGAGCGTCCTACAGCTCTCTCTCCCCGCCTTTACAACGGAGCGCCTGCACAGGTGGCCTTCTCCTGTCGGATGAGTGCCCCGGTTATTTTATAAAGGTTTCTGTCTTCCCCTGCTGCTCAGGTGTCTGTCACCTACCACTTGTCACTGTTGTCGTTGATGTCTGATGCCTCACCTGTTTAATTTTTTCTTTTGAATTTTCTGTGATCTGGAAAATAGATCATCAAGCTTGTTGGACTTGTGTGTAAAATAAAAACGAAGCGGCACTGGGCGAGCATTCAGGGACCTGCTGAGTCAAGTGCACTGGCTCTGGTGTGCACACACTGAGGTGTCTGTGTTGGCCCTTCCAGAGCATTTCCAGTATTTTCTGGTGCTTGGCTGGGTTCTGGGTCGGGGCTGTCTAAGACCGGCCGAAGTGCAGGTAGGCGAGGGGTTAGGAGCCATGAGGATAACCACTCACTTTTATACCCATTCACTCTATCTTCTGAAGCCCGTCCGAGTTTTCCACATGTGGTTCTCTGAGAGATGCCAGGTGTCTTCTGGAGAATTGTCTTTTTGTTGACAATTATTACTCCTGAAATTTTCAAGGACTTAAAAGCAGATTTAGGGGGTTCAGAGATCCATCTTCCAGAGTGCAGGGATATAGCCGATTCGTTAGCGACCGTTTCATCCACCCTCACTCCTCCACTGCGCCCAAATGCACCCCGTCCCTTCCTCCCCAGGAGGGCCGAGCCGTCTCCAAGCCCACTATGTGGACCTAGCATGTCCTCCCCCGCTCCTCTCCCTGAACTCTCCACCCGGTCAAGTACTGGGCTAGTTCTGCTTCTCCCCTACTACATCTTGCCCCTTCTCTGAATGTCCGTAACACTCCAGCAGTTCATGTACTGATTCCACAGGTATTAATTACGCCTTTGGTACGGAAGCTTATGCAGATTCTTTCCCAGTATCACGAGTTTGTCTTCCTTTCTCAACCAGCATCTCCACTTCTGAAGGAGCAGCTCTCAACCTTGGCTGCACAGACAGTCACCTGGAGGGATTTGAAAGTTCTGATGCAGAGGCTGCTCCCTAGATCCTCCAAATCAGACCCCAGCCGCACTGCTGTTCAACCTTCTGCTTAGAAATAATGGCGGATTTGCATGTTGTGGCAAGAAATTGTATAAGACCCCTTGTACCCTCCCCTCTGTTTCTCCCTGTGATAACGTTTGTACATAAATGTAGTTCAATCTCACAGGCAGAAAACTGACCTGGTACAGCCCACCGAAGTCACCCATTCAGATTTCACCACTTTTCTGTGGGTCTGCACAAGTGTCGTGTGCTTACGCGTGCGCATGCACTGAGTTCCGTGCCGTTTTATCGCAGGCGTAGATGGCGTGACTACCTTCTAACAGCATCGTTTTCCAAAGCTCCCGGCGACCTCAGTGTGTGTGACCAAGGCTGAGAACTACAGTCCGTGAGCAACACCTCGTTGACCTTTGATATGCTCAGCAGGCGATGCCCCCTGTGCCCTCGCTGCTTCATCAGGGTCTCTCTCCAGATGTGCAGTCAGTCCCACCGCCGACACCCCAACCCGCTGCGCCCCCCGAGCTGTGCTGTGCCTCCCAGCTGCAGCTCTCTCCCTTCCCCTCAGCCGGAGACCCTGCAATGTGGGGGGCATGTGTCTGGTCGCCGGAGCCCTCCTCTGGCCTGCTTGCCCACTTAGCTATTTCCAGGGCTCAGGAATGAAATGAAAATAGACCAAACAATGTGACAGTTTTCTGCTGCTATTTTTTCTTCCACGAACAGAATGTTCAGCATTATTTTTCCCCCTTTGTGCAATGCTGCAAGTGAGAAACGCTCTGGCTGGAATGCTGGCAAATGCTGTTTAGAAACCTGCAGTCTGCAGCAAGCTGTGCAGAGGGAGCTTTCCCAGGGGCTTGGATGGCAAAGTGTTGGCAAGTAGCTGGCAGTGGCCACAGCCAGGTGCTCATTAGGCTAGGAAGGAAATGGGCCACATGCATATGGATGGCCCTTCTCGTATAGCTTCTCTGTTCCCTGGAAGCTCCGCGATGCCTTCTGCATGAAAGCTATGGAATGGCCTGGCCCAGGGGCACTGGGAAGGGCTGAGAAGGAAGACCGAGGGTGTCTGAGGTTGGCCCCATTTCATCTCAGATGTTCCCCACTACATAGCTTGGGCGGGGGGACAGGCCTCCTTATGTCCCAGGTTTGCTCTTCTCAAGACCCTGGAATGTAAGGGCTGAGATGAGCAGGCTGTAGACAGCACAGTAGAGTTTGGAGGTGGAGGGTAGCAGGAAAATGCTCTTTTATATGCTGCTGGGGGCTCCTGTCCAATCTCACAAGAGGGAACAGGGAGGTTTCATCACTGTCAGTTTCATACGAGAACTTAGGGAAAGTGGAGCCCACTATTGCCTGGGAGACTTGACTCGGAGGATATCCACGCTTTCGCTTATTTAAAAAGCATAAATGAGATCACTTCATGGATTATATCATTGTCTCACCACTTTGCTGTGCACCTGCAACTAATATGAAATAATATTGAATGTCAACTGTAATTGAAAAATGTAAAAATGTCAAAGAAAAAAATATGGATAATCTTTTCTGGGCTTCCCATTGAGCTGGGTTCTGGGGACACAGAGGTGAGTAAAACACATACCAGGCATTTGTCTCTCCAGATGTGGCTTAATTGTTTGTTTGTTTGTTTATTTTCTCCTGGGATGGGAGGTGACTGGGATGGGGCAAGCGAGGAGGCTGATAGTGTCGACGTACGCATTCCAACTCCCAGATGCCCGGAAGATGTGCGTACGGAATGGTCACATTTTCCAAGTCGCCTTCCTTATTCTTCATGGCTTATGGAAGTGTTCTAGATCTCGACTGGGGTGCTAGTTACACAGACGAATACAGTTGTCAAAAGTGCATCATAGGGTACACTGAAGATCTGTACCTTTCCCTGTGTAAGTCCTACCTTAAAAAATCACATTGCAAATGGACATGGAAAAGAAGCAGTGAAGCCACAGCCCAGGGAAGGCCATTTTAATCAGGAGCGATTTTGAAATTTCACCCTAACAACATTTTCAAGGGGCTGGTGCCCACCAAACATTGTGACCCCTAAGCCTCTGCCCTCTGCAGGGCAGGCGTGTGCCCTTTTCCCGGGGACTTGCTGTGCCCCTGGCCTGGGTGTGCCTGCTGCTGCTTCTGGTGCAGTTCCCCCCACGCCAGTAGGGCCCAGGGTCCTGCCGCCCCCATGAAGCCTTCCTGGATCTCTTCAGTCAGTCTAAGTGACCTCTCCCTTCTCTGCTTCACATGAATTGCCTGTCTTAATATAATCTGACCCTTTACTACTCAGTGTCTTTTACTGTCTAACTTAGCACAATGTAAAGAGCATAGAACAGTGCCTCGCACAGAGTGAGTGCCCAAGAAATGATTGCTGTCACTTATGTTCTGATCAGTCTCCCTAGGGCCTGTGTCCTTGTGGACATACAAGTCTGGCGGGGGCTGGACTGTGTCCCTTTGGTGACCAGCATGATGCTGGACACTTATGCTCATTAAAATCTTGACAGATGTGCGTAAACTACAGGCAGACTCTAAGCCCATGTATATGGGACTCTGACTACATCAGAGATGTGACTGAGGAACATTCTATTCTAGCAGGGACTTCTGAACTTATGTGCAGTGCCAACCAGGGGCCATTTGGAAGGAGGGCATCCCAGGATTCTGAAACCTCTCTCGAGCCCCACTCTTGGGAGACCCGTGGAAAAGCCAGGTCTTCAGAATGGCCTAAGGGCAGCGGGTGTGGCTTCAGAGGACCCGTTCCTGTGGCCGGGCTCTGCAATTTCCTCTGGCACCCCAGGGTGGGATAATGAGATGCCACTTGATGACAACAGCCCTGCCTTTCAAAGTGACAGTGAGCAAAGGGGCAGCATGACAATGACACCTGCTCATCAGCCCCGCCCACCTCAGTCTTCCAGGCTGGGCCACCTTGCTCATTAGGTTCGCATCTGTCCCCACCAGCCTGCCTGCAGCTGATGCTCATTAATCCTGGAGCCCCAGGCCCGGTGGGCCCAAAGAGGCTGAGCTTTTAGAGCCATTTATGGCAATAGGCTTGGCCAGAGCTGCTAGATTGATTTATAATTGGGCTGGGGGGCACCCTGGTGTCCCTGGGGTCCAGGCTCCAAACTAGGCCAGTCCAGCAGGGTGGTTTTGCTCACTGGCTTTATGACAAGGACCAATGCAGGGATGGGGTTCCTGCCAGCACAGCAGCTACTCCACAGGCCCAATTCCGGCCCACCCCAGGGGCCCCCTGGCTCGATCCCCCCACCTCCCCACTGTCCCCCTCCAACCCCGGCATGTGCTTCCTTGTTTGGGAGGCTCAACAGAACCTGCCCTGGTGAGAACATGGTCCCCTAGGGGAGGCAGGACACTTACTGAGGTCTGCACTGGCCAACGCTGGGAATCAGCCTTCCAAACAGTTTTACAGAATAACAATAATAAAAACAGCAGGTGATGTGACTGACTGCTTACGACAGTCTCCTTGGCATGAGCTGAAGGCTGCAGGTGTATTTTGGCGTTCAATGAGGTGTAAGTAAAAACCGTTATCAGGACCAATTTACAGGTGAGGACACTGAGGCATAGATGGCCAAGTAACCTGGCCAGGGTTGTTCACACACCTTAGTAGAGAGAACTCAGCTTTGGACCAGGCGGCCTGGCTCAGGGTTTTGGTGCCTTTGCTCTCTATGGCCCCAGGCACAGCTATTGGTGTTACCGACCCGGGTCTGAGGAGTGTCAGAGATGCTGGGAGCCTCCGCAGTGAGACGAGGTGGGGAGTCTCAGCTGAGCTGACGGAAGAGAAGGTGGCTGGGAGTTGAGAAACTGGAATTCCAATTTCATCCCAGCTACAAAGCAGCCGTGTGACGTTAAATGTATAACCTCCCTGCTCTGTGCCCTCAGCCAAGCTGGCATACTATAATTAGTGTGTTTTTTTAAAAAATACCAGCCTGCAATGCATGGAAAAGCACTTAGAAAAATTAATAATAACAACAGTAGCTGCCTTGGCGCAGCAGGAAGGCCCCGTCATTGTGAGCACCCACCTGGAGGAGAGCGGCCCATTTCCGGGGGCGGGACCAGGGCATCTGCCGGCTGGGTGCTGCTGGGTCCTCTGCCGAGGTGAATTCCAGCTCTCCCTGACTTCCTGTTTTTCCCGCGTCCTGTGGATGTGGCCGCACTTCCGGGAAACGCAGATCTGCTCTCCCTCTTCCTGGGCCTCTTCCCTCCTGGGGTTTGCATGAGTGTGGGGGGAGGAAAGGAGCTCCTAGCTCCCCTGAGCCCCCAGCCCTTCCTACCCCTTCTCTCCACTTCTCCTTGCCTCCCTCTCCCTCTCTCTGCTGCTTCACTCTCATCAAAGATAGATCTCAGTACCCAAACTGTGAACCCAACTGTCTCCATTGCTGCAGGTTTCAGAGCAGCCGCGTGACGGTGGCGCTTTTTATGGCACCAGAAGCTGCTGATGCATAATTCAACAAACAATCCAGAATTGCATCAGGATCCAAATGACTCACATCAGAGGGATTTTGATGTTAAACACCGCCCCTTAAAAGCCATTCCATTCATGCCAGTCCCTGCGCTTTTATCTTGCAGTGTTTGTAAAAATTTGGGGAAGGCTGGGAGTTTTAGTCTAAAACCGATGGCTGGGTATCCCTGTGGAGAACGTGGGTGGTGTGAGGCCCCCAGCCCCCATCCCTGGGCCAGCTGTCACTGGCAGGTGCCTGGGGCTGGGTCCTCAGGCTGGGTTCCCCCAGGCCCCAGGTGGGGATGGGCCAAGGCTAGCCCTGGGGTCTCCAGTCCTTCTAGAAGGTTCATCCCCCACGAACGCAGGACCTTGCCTGAGGAAGGCAGCACCATGGTGCAGAGGCAGTGCTGGTCCGTGGTTACGCACACAGGCTTTGGGAGGGGACTCCTGGGGTCCCGTCTGTCTCTGGCACTGATCAGCTACTGGGCCCTGGACATGGCGCTTAGCCCTTCTGTGCCTTTCTTTCCTGCTCTGCAAAGTGTGAGAAATAATAGTGCTTACCTTACAGGGCTGTTGTGAGAACTGGAGTTAATATCTGTGAGCGCTGCATAAGTGCTGGCCATCGTTAGTATTATTCTAGAAACTGCCGTGGACGCCTAGGGAACTCCTGCGTTTCCCCATGTGCTTCACAGAATCTCCAAATGTCAAAGCTCTCTGGTTCTGCCCCAGCAGCACATCAGGGCCCCATGAGCAGACAGGAACTTTATAGGCTGGAAGTGCCTGGCACCCACAGTACTTGGACCGTAGCTTCGTGCCCCCAGACCTCAGCTGCATTCCTCAGACTTACGGCTAGCATTCCTGAGCAGGACTCTCCGCATTCCTCTCTTCCAAGGCTGTTATTTATTTCTGTCTCACATGGGTCCTCAGAGTCTAAAGAAACTTCCCAACATCTTGCCTACCCCTCTATCGTCCTCTCTCAGGACAGCCAGTAACCAGCCCCTTGTCCTCAGCTGTGCCAGCCAGCCTCTGTAACCCCACTGCCCTGTCGTTTTGCAGAAGACATATCTGTGTACTTTCTAAGCAGCCGGAGGGGCCGCTGTGGCCAGCCAGCACTCCAGCCTAGCCCCAAATGCCCAACTGAGTGTTTCCTTCACTATTTTCAAGAGTGGAAAGTGGGGTTATCTGATCGATGGCCCTCGTGGCTGCTTATCAGTGGCTATGGTTATCACCCATTAGCTGTGGGGCTGAGGACAGATACAGCTTCACCTCCACTGAGTGTTCAGCCAGCCCCAGCCGCCCCTGGGAGGCAGGACCATGTTTGCCCGGGATGTGGACTCAGGTCTCTCAAGGCTGAGAATTCCCAGAGCTGGACCCAGAGCTCCTAGGGCTGGCAGATCTGAGCCACAGATGGCCAGGGAGGACTCTAGCTAACCTGAGGGAAGGTGTAAGAGCAGAGGAAGGGCAGGAGTTCAGAGGAGGGCTGGAAACAACAAGGCAGGTGGGCCAGCTGCTTCCTGGCAACTGGAACCCCAGGGCAGGGGCAGTGGGAGAAAGCAAGGAAAGCATTCCATGGATCCACGTGATTTCTTCCTTGGTCCAGTGTGGCCTGCACTTTATACTAACTCAGTCATAATCCCACGCTGTATGAAATGCACCTTGTAAATGATGGCCAATGTTAGCACAGAGAGGTGAGGGAGTTCACCTGATGTTGCACAGCACTAGAAATGGTGTAATAGAAATCCGGACCCAGTTCTATTTTCTTCCCAAGAACTCTACACCATCCTGACAGCTAGCCTCTCAGACTCAGACAATAGGGACATCAAGGCTCAGAGAGGGGAAGCAACTTGCCCAGTGTCACACAGCTCATTCGTGGCAGAGTTAGGACTAGAACCCCAGTTTCCCAACTCTGAACCTGGTGTTTGTATCACTTCCCACCCCTAGTCATGTTCGCTGGTCTCTTCACCTGCTCCCCTCATTAGCTAGGGAGGAGGGTCCTCCCAGGGACTGGCATCTGCTAGTGCCATCTGCACTGAAATCAGCCTGGGTGTCTCATGGGGGTAGGACAGAGGCAGCCCTACAAGCTGGGCATCACTTCAGAGGGAAGCCAGCCCCATCCCAGCACATGGGCTGAATGGGAGAGCGGGCTTTGCACAGCCACAGACCGCTCCCACCCCTCTGCCCGCACCCCTCCCATGTGTCCTGGGCTTCAGCCAGGGCTTGGAACTAAATAAATTCTGGATGGCTGCTGGCCAGACAGACACCCAGGTTGTCAGGGGACTAGGGAAGGTCAGAGAGGGATGCCAGTTACCATAAAGAGGGGAAAAAATAGAGGGTGGTTATAAATTAGTGGCCTGCGTCTCAAAAGCTCTGTGCCTGGAATCTGTAATGGGCTTCACCATAAGTCGGCTAAGGATTCTAGATTGTAACACAACCTTCCTTCCAAAGCCAGCCCTGGCTTTCCTGTCGCACACTGAAGATGGCATGGTCACTGTCCTGGTGCCACTGATCATCCTAGTCCCATCCACCCTGCGTACACTACAAGCCTCTGGTGGCTCTGGGCTCTCTGCTCCCACGGGCAGTCAAGTGCCTCGTCTGTGGGTCCGACAGCCCCTCCGCCTCCCCCACCATGACTGTTACTTTCCATCTCTTCTTCTCGTCTAAGGGTTTCTAAAGGGGCAGGCTGTGTCTGGTTCCCCTCTGAATTCCCGGCACTGAGCGGAGCAGCCCTTAGTAGGTACTCAATAGCTATTTCTCGGATGAATGAATGCATGCATGCATGCATGTTTACTAACAAAGGTAGGACTTGAGAGCTGAGCCAGTTGGGGTTTGCAGCCATGACCAGCCCTGTCCGAAGCTGACAGGTAGTGCCGTTTGCTCTCCACATGTTGACCTGACATCTGGGTCAGGGCCAAATACTCCATCTCTGATTTGTGGGGCCTTGAGGGGAAAACCCATTCTATCAGCTACTAAGCACCAGGCAGTCTCATGTGCTGGGCTGATAATGAGATGAAAGAGATGGTTTCCCTGACCTTGAGGATCGCAGCCTGGTGGGGGGTCCACCACAGAAACCACCTGTTGTAGAGCAATAGCAGAGGGGTTCCCCAATGGCCCCCGGAGCCTGGGATGGGGAATGCAGATTCTCCTCGGAAGTTGGGGGCTGGATTGGGCTCTGGGGCCAGTGGCGGTGGGGAATGGTGCTGGTCCAAGAGAACACTGAGCTAGACCTGGAGGAGTAAGCGAAACCTTCCTGATGAAAAGTGGGTGGAGGGTGGGTAAGCGCATGAGCCAAGTCAGAGGAGCGCACTGGCAGCCTAGAGGGGGAAGAGCTATAGTTCCATTTGGCTGGAGTGTGGGTGGGTCAGGGCCCAGCTGGAGAGGGCATTGTGAAGTGCCTTCATGCTAACCCAAGAAGAGCACGGTCACTTCCATGGACTTGACCGCTGGGCATGGGTGCTCAAACAGATGAAAAGTCAGCACATCCCTGGGCAGGTTTTTTTGTGATGATCACATCTTACTTGCTGACCACCCCTGGGCCCAGCAGGACACTAGTGGCTGTGCCCACGCCCCGGTTTGAGGCACCTGGAACTGCGCAGTGACCAGGACCACTCTGGTTTATAGCATCACCACAGCCTGCAACAGCAGGACTCCTCAGGACAGTCTGGAGGAGGCTGAATGCTGGCTGTTGCCACAGTAACTGCCAAGAGGAAGCATGGCAATAGGCAATGCCTGGCTCCCTACCTCGCTGCAGGAGGGCACTGGAGCCAGACAGGAACTGCCAGGGGCCCCTGCCCCTGTCCAGAGCGTTGGCTCCCCAGGTGGTTCTTTCCAGCCCAGAGTGTCCTGACTGGTCTTCCAGAGACCTGGGAACCTCGGGGAGGGGTTTCCCTGGAAGGGGTTTCTCTGGAAGGGGTCAGACAGAGAACGGGTTGGGAGGACTGTCTTCATCCACATTTTAGAGAATGAACCAGAAAGACAAGATTCAGCCTAATTATAACCAGGTTCACATCTAGATACTACATGAGGGCTAATTCGCTGTGTTTCTGCCCTTGGAGACATCCCTTCCTTCCTTTACTCATTCATTTTGTTAATGCATTCACTCGTTAATGTAGTAAATATCAATTGTCTGTTGTGCGCTGGGCGCAGGGACTCTGCCATCAAGGATTCATGGAAAGGTAAGTAAGTGCTTCCCGTGTGCTGACTGTGTGCCTGTTCCCTGCCTTCTGTCTGTGCTCGGGATCTCTGCGTTCACTATGGATTATAAAGACCCCTTAGGGGGCTCCCTTGCATGTGACTTCCGGTTGCATTGGACAATGGCAGGAGACTGGGGTGGAAAAGATAGAAGTTAAGGAATTAAATCCCCGTTTCTCAGCCCTGTGTTCTCCCATTCCCACTGGGGAACCCTGGGCTGGCTGCATCCTTCACCTGCGATCACTTCTCTCAACCGGTCTTCGTGACTCTCTCCTTGCAGTTTCCAGTAACCATCCCCACCCCTTTCTCCTCTGGGTCCGAGGGTGGCAAGTCCCTCACTTCTATCAGCCCTAAGATATCGCACATCCCTTGAGGTTTCCCCTTAGTTCACATATAGCCTAGGGGGGTCAGCAAAATCATTAGACTGTATCAGCACAGGTCGTGCCCACGAGCAGAAGACAGCCTCACGGAAGTTCTGCTCTCCTCCCCCACACCCTTTATCATCCTGCCCTTTACCTTCTTTCGTACCAAGAAGGAAACAAGAATGGGGACGCTCTCATAAGAAAAGAGATGTGGATTCTCCCAGCCCCAATTTTCTCTGTCTTGGCTTCAACGCTGCACATTCCTCTTTGTATTTCCCACATGTCCTGTGTCCACCTGATGCCACATGGCTGGCGTGTGACTGCACACACATCCACGCCACCCATCTGCTCCTACCAGCCTCTGGTGCTCTCCTGTGCTCCTGGCCAGGCCATCATCACCTTTCCGTGATGCTAACTGTGTTTTGGAGGGGAGCAGAAACAGGTCGCATCTCGCCTTTGCCCTGTTCAGATGGGGAAGGATAGAAAAAAAGGGAAGTGTCCTCAGTTGGACGGTTCTTGGGAGACAGGACTCGAGCTCCCTCTCCAGGTTCCTCCCCTCTCCACCGTCTTCTCTTTTCACTGACTTTTGAGTTGCCAGAAAAGAATTTCCCTTCTTATTATGGGCATCGTTTTCTGAGATTACAGCACAAAAGGAGAAAAGGAAAGGCTGTGGCCAGCTCCTGCCCAACCATGTGAGGAATTAAAAATGAAACCGAACATTCGGGGAGTCCCAAGGGCACGCTGAAATGCTGGGTGTGGCTGGGAATTTCTCAGGAAACACTGGTGGTGGGGTGTTGCTGGTGACCAAGTGGGTGAGGACGCATAGGGTGAAGAATCTGGGCTCACGCCGTGGCGTATACCAAGACTCACTCTATCCAAGGGAAAGTGAGTGACCGCTGTCTGTGCAGCTGAGCCTTTCTGTTTGAGGACACTGGCGCCTCCTGCTGGTGCTCTGAGAAAGCCCCCCGCTCTGAGCTCCTTGTCACGGCTTGTGTGATTCAGGTCCCTCTTCAATGTTTAGGACTTGACAGAAAGAAGCCCCACTTCGAGGCCCAGAATAATAAATAAAAGTGAATCCTCCCTAGAATGTCCCAGAACTGGACTGGAAGAGGAAAAGGGGTAGATCTGAGAAGCCCCAGGCTTGTGTGGGTCCTGAATTCCACAACCTGGGTCATTGCAGTTCCCACTTTGGCCACCCTTGAAGCCACTGTGGCCCCAACGAGGGCCCTGAGGCCTCTGGGGACCCCTTGGAGAAGTAATTGGGCGAAACTCCTCATGACTTATTCTCCAAAGAGTTGGATGGCTGGACCCTTTAGCTGGGCAGGTGAAAATACATAGTCAAGATCAATGAAATACATTAATGAGGAGGCCATTTTTTCTGAACCAAAACTGAGAGTTGAGTTGGACTGTTTGGACATACTATTGAGTACGCAGGTTGTCACCGTGCTGGGACACCCAGGGACCAGGATTAATGTGAGTGCTTGACTCACAAATGACTCTTTCTTTCCTTACTTTAGGCAGCAACACAAACAAGCTGGACAACTCTGGGCAAGATACTTAGCCACTTAGAACCTCGGTTTTGAGTGTCTTCCAGCTCTATGAATTGATGGCTTTAGGTGGGAGAGGAGAGGACCCCTGTAAGGGTCAGACTGAAGTGAGAGGAACAGTGCAGGGGGGCCTTGAAGGAGTAGGGTGCAGGAAAGGGAACCCAGGAATGGCTGCACCCAGGCCAGGCTGCACCCAGAGAATGGGGTCTCTTGTGAGTCTGTGCAAATCTCTTGTCATTTCCTTGGGCTGGACTAACTGGGCTGTGACTTCTCTCCTCCCTCATGTTCAGGTTCAATGTGTTAATTAAGGACTGGGGCTGCTCCTCAGTGGGAATTGATTGAAGTGGGTCTGCAACCCCAGCCAGAGGCAGAGACAAGCTGGAGGAGGGGTGCAAAGCAGCTCACTGGGGTCTGCCAGCCTCCCCGGCACTCAGCTGGAGACAGAGCCAGGCTCAGAGAGCCCTTAATGGCCCAGCAGATTAGGAACATGGTTCTGTCTGAGGACGCAGAGCCCTGGGGAATGAAAATCAAACTCCTTGCAGCCAGTCAAGCAGCTAAGCAGACAAGATTTAAATAAACATGCTTCTGTCTCCGTCCTGGGCGGCCCCCACCTCAGTTGCGGAATCAGGTTGTCTCCTCCAACATCCTGACCTTGGACTCCCTACCTGACCATGGTGAAGCACTGTGTCTCCCCACAGCAGGTTCACAGCCACCTCTCACCCTTTGTGCTCACGCTGCCAGGCCCGTGTTGGGACTGGCCGCAGAGCAGCCCACCCACAGATGGGCCGTGTGGGCACTCGGCTTTTCTTCTCCACCCTGGCCTGGTGGCCCAACTGCCATGAAATATTTCAGCCCGAAGACTCTACCGAGTTTTACACCCACCTCCCACTCTCCAACTTAGTCAAGACGCTTCTATGTTAAGTATCTCCTGTATTCAGAGATGTTGTAAGAGTTGTGGGTGCGGAGAAGACATTTGTGATCTACTGATGCCTGGTCTGTCCCAGTGCTTCTCAAATTTTAACATGTCCTTAAATCACCTGAAGATTTTATGCAAATACAGGTTCCAATTGAGTCGATCTGGGGTGGGGCCTGAGACCCCGCACTGCTAATGAGCTTCCAGGTGATGCTGATGCACGTGGTCCTTGAACCACACTTGAAGTAGCATAGGTAGAGGCCAGTGCTATTCAAAATGTGGTCTGCAAACTCTTCGCTAATGATCTATAACGAGAGAGATGCAGACACTGGCTGTGAGCATTAGAAATTTATATGGCAATTCAACATGACTGTAACATTGCAGAGTGAATTTGCATTCTGCAGTTTTAAATTTCATTTCTCTCGTAATTTGTTTTTATGGTGGTATTTGACAAAAGTATCCATCTACAATGGACTAGAAATTGTACGGAATGGCTCCTCAGCAGGGAGAGTGTAAGGAGCAATGGACTGGATGGCTTCTGACACGCTGCAGCTCATGTACAGAAGTGTCCTGTCTGCGGGGACTGACCCTAGTGGCAGGTGATTCCCTGCAGAGGACCCCCAGCCAGGTCCCTGGCATCTCCTCACCTTGACTGTTTTCCAAGCTCAGCGCAGTGTTTTTGTTCCCAGGCAGGATTCTGGGTATTTCGGACAAAGGTTTAATGTATCAGGGGAGTTTAGCCTCTGATGATGCCAGGAAATGCCAGCTAACAAGAGAGATTGGCAGCTGGAGAGCCTCTGAGGGCCCAGCCTGGAAGACATCCACACCGGGCCTGGGCAGCCAGCCCCCCCGCCAGTGCGTCCCTGAGCAGGATTGGACTCTGCTGTGGCAACCACCTGCTCCACTCCTGGGGAAGAGACAGCCGGCCTGAGAAACAGGCCAGTGAGAAGCCTTCCTGCCTTGCGTGCCCACAGGGGCGGGCTGAGTGTTAATGAACCCAAGTGCGGTCACAACAGGAATGGGGCCAGCTGGAGCCCGCCCTTGTGTGACCTGCGGTCATTTGGCAGGACTCAGACTGCTGAGGGAGTGGTCAGAGACAAAAACAAGTCTGGCTTTCTCTCGCAGAGGCAGTCTCTGTTGTTCTCGGCCCACTGCGGGCTGTCACGCATGCTGGATAAGACCGTAGGGATGACTCTAGAGAGGTGAGACAGGCAGGACTCCGTTCACATCTTGCCTTCTTTCTTTGCTCCCCACCATTGGTGCCTGGTCCAACGTGGGGAGGCATGTGGGCTGCCCAGCCCCCATTGATGCCTTTTCTATAGTCGTAGTTCGTGATATTCCCTCAACTATCACAGATCTACGGGATACGTTGCCATCTTTACTAAATGTTAATTAGGTTTGAAAATCACAGAGAAAAGGGGTTGATGTTGAATAACTATGTGTCAAATGATCTTTTTACATTTTTTAAAAATCAGTCACTCCTGTGTTCAAAAGGCTATGATTTTAGCTAAGCTGGATTTAATGGAGTGGGCAGACTTTGATTTGTGCCTCTGATGTAGGGATTGACCTGAAGCTGCTTTACCTTCCAACTTGTGGAAGTGGCTAGGGAAGTTCTAGGTTGGCCATAGGAGGACCTGTCACTGAGAATATGTGTGTAGGGGGTGCTTGCTCACCTTTGTATAAAAGAGGGGACTTGATCAGGTGGGACTTTTGAGCTGTTCACCCAGGGACGGAGATGAGCTGACCTCCTCTGGTCGTTCCTTCTTAATGTGTAGGACAAACGCCACTGCACACCCTTCTGAGACAGGTGCCTGTGGCCAGGGACCGGCGTCCATGGTCGGGGAACCAAGGCAGAGCTGTTTGGTCAATCCAGGCTCTGGGACCATGACTGTGGCCTCATTGTCCCTGTCCCATTGCCATCGAGCCTCTTAACATATTTTGTGAAACTGAACTTTAATACACAGGTTAGTAGGAAGGAGAAGAGGAAGAAGGGCCTTTGCGGCCACATCTCGTGCACCGTAGTCCAAGTCTGTTAAGACACTAAAACAATTCACCTTGACTAACCTCCCTCTGCGCCCCAGCTACCCATGGACCCCCAGACTCCTCAGAGTAATTGCCCAGAGCAAGTTCCTCTGGAAGCCCTGCCCTCTAGCTCTACTCAAACTGAGAAAAACTTGAGAGCTCTGTGGACTTGTTTAGCAGGTCATCTGCATGGGATGTTGGGAAATGAAAAGGGAGGAGCCACCGTCTACTCGCTGTAACCCTAGCGAGAAATTAGAGCTCATATGCCTCATATGCTGCCACCCTAAGTCCCTGGGGAAATAAGACTTCTGAGAACCTCTCCCAATGAGCTTGACTAGGTGGTTGGTCTCTGTTCCCTGCCCCAGGTATCCGGCAGGCATTCCTGGACACTGGAGTTCAGGGATAGTCAACGCTTACTGGGTATCACTCGTGAGCCTCAGCAAAACTGGCCGACTGCCCCACCGAATACAGCTGTCTCTTAGCCCTGGTTGTATCTTTCCTGACAACAAGAAGTTACGTTCATGTTTATTTCTCACTTCTACAAAGTCACCTGGATACTGTGCGTGTGTGTAGATGGAGTCCACCTTATTGTAGCATTAAGTAATTAACTTGTGCTCAGAACCGTACCCGTCTGTGCAGTGAGAGAGAAAGAGGGAGGCTGATCACACGTGCTAAAAAGTTCCGCTGGCCTTGGAGTAGGAGAGAAGCGCAGGAAAAGCTAGGAAATGCCATCTTGTCTCCTTTCCTTAACACTGAGGGCTGCAGCTGGGCATGACCGGCATCCAGCACAAGCCTATACCTCTCAATCAGGACGGCTGGGAGGAGCAGGAAGGGCCCTTGGGGTCACATGCTCCAATGATTCCTACTAATTCACTGGGAAATAAAAATGGGATAAAAATGTGTGAAGGTGAGATGTAAAGCTACAGATTGGTGTAGTAATTTGATGCCTTGAATACCAGGGAAAACTCTGTAGATTCCTTCTTTTGCCAAGAGGCCCCCACCCCCGCCACGCTACACCCCAGATGATTTCTGTGGCATGTTCAGAGTATGTTGTAATGGTGGTCCAGGGTTCCTGGCCTGTGGCTGGGGATGGGTCTGGGGGTCCTTGAGAACCTGTGCCTGGGAGGTTGCTCCAGAGTTGGGGCTGGAAATGAGTTCCAAAACTAGAGATTTTATATCTAGGGTGTAGAGGTTCGTCGCCGGCCACCTGAGCCTGCACAGGGGCAGGTAAACAGGGACTTTGAAGGAGTCGAAAGCATTATAAACAGTTCTTCAGAAATGAGTCCCAGGAGTGTGCTGTGAGACCGGCTCTGTTTGCATCTGAAGCGTGGCTGTTGGGAATTCTAACTGGTGCAACACTCGTGGGAAACAATTTGTAAATATTTAGCAAGAAGCTTAAAAAGATTCAGGTCTCTGAACTAGTGATAAATTTTTTACAGGAAACAATTCTAAATTTTAAAGAACGGTGCTAATCACCAACATGCATATTTCAACCTTGTTTAGCGAAATTGGCATTCATCTAACTACCCATGTATAGGGGAGTGGTTACGTAAATTTGGCATATTATGCAGCCATTTAAAATTTATTTCATAAAGGCCAGTATTGTAACTGATTCTCGGGTGATAACATTAGTGCAAAAGCATGATACAATGGAAACTTTTTACAGTGCATACAATGAAAACTGCAAAAAAATCCCCCAAACACAATAATAATAGTTACACTTGGAAAATGGGACTAGGTGTGATTTATTTTTTCTTGTATTTATCTGCATTTTATCTAAATTTCCTTCAATGAGTATTTATTGCTTTTATAATGGAAAAATAAAAATTTAAAAATAGAAAGGATCCCAAAGAAGTTTTTTTTTTTTTAGATCAAATCTAGTTCTGAGAACAGAGAGAATTTAACATACCAGTGTTCAACCCAAAGGCCTCTATTCAGCCAGCCAATTAACTCAGCGGGGAGAGGGGCTGCTTCGGGATGGGGCCGCGGTTTGCATGGTGGCTGGGCCATCTCATACACGTGTCATGAGTGGGCCTCAGAGAGCTGGCATGTGGGAGGAAGGATCAGCACGAGCCTTCCCCCACTGCTGAGATAAATCCAGCAGCCAACTAGAATTAAGGGCTTCCTACGAAGAATACATCCTGTTTTGAATTGAGGATGATACAGAAGTGCAAAGGAAAATTATTGCCTGAAAGAACTTGCAAACTGGCATTCGTACCTGGTGGCAAAACACTCCTGAGACACATACACACAAAACAGTTTGTGAACATAACGACACTCACACACATATACAGTGTGTGCGTATAAATACACACGCATATATGTTCATTCACATACACATGGCGAACACTCTCTCAGATGTATTGATAGCTCTGACAATATATGATAATTGTGCCACGGAAAATAAGCACTTATCATGGTGTGTTAGTAGCATTGTCTTTGAACACAAAGGACAGCATATCATTGCAGATAATTTCGACAGCAATAACAATGATTGCAGACCCTACCAATACACTCTCTGTCATTAATGAGCTGATGCCCTAGTGATCTCCATTTGCAAAATGCCACGCATAGCAATTTTCAAGTCTTGATTATGTTGCCAAAATTGACTAGGCTTGCTTAGGGTGAAAGTCTCGTGGAGGCTTGGGAGACCCCGCCAGGAGGATCTTGTGTTTGGTTCTCACCTGGAGGGATCCAGGTGAGTTTGAACAGCCCGCCTCGCCCCCCTCCCCCAACCTGAAGACACTGAGCGTAGAGCAGGCTGCATGGCAGAAGGGAGCTGGCAACAACGAATCCTTGCTCCTCTGCTGGGTGCCTCAGCTGGTCAAATATTGCCCAGGCGGGCAAGGCAAACAACAGTGAGAGGCGCTAGCTCCAGTCTGGGATATGTTCTGTCCCCCGAGATCCGATGTGATCTTAACTCTCTTCCTGTTTTCTCTTCTTGGACTTCCTGGGACTTCAGGGAACAAAGGGACCTTTAACCTATTTGCTCAGTCCAGGAGGGCAAATGCAGGTGACTCCTTAGAGAGCATACCCGGAGGCCTGCCCACACGTCCTGCACAGAACAGAGGCCCCTGGCTTCCTTTTTCCCCCTTCTCCCTTCTATATTCTCATCCTGTGATTTATTTCCTTCTTTCTCCTTCAAAGCAAGCGAATGGGTAGACGTGTGAATAATTGATTGAGAGAAGCTGCAACAACGAACGGTTCTTGTGGCAACCTCTGTCGTTTGGGATACCTTGGGAGGCTCATGGGGAGGTGATCTGCATGACAACCAGGCCCCTCTGGCTCCCATCCAGCAGGGGCTGCAGGCTTCAGGGGGTCTACAGACAGCCGTGACCACCTGGCCTGTCCAGGCCCTCTGCTGGAGTCCGGCACCCTGGGAGAATGGTGCAGAATCACGGAGGTTCTTCTCTGTTCTAATCTGATTTGGTTCACACCAGGTGTGGTCTGAACATTCACCCAAACGTGTGAGTGTGTGTGTGTGTGTGTGTGTGTGTGTGTGTGTGTGTGTGTGAAGAATATGGGCTAGTGGAGGAAGTCCTTTGCCTTTTGTTTAAAAAGATTTTATTTTTTTATTTTTAGAGAAAGGAAAAAGGAGGGAGAAAGAGAGGGAGAGAAACATCAATGTGTGGTTGCCTCTCCCGTGCCCCCGACTGGGAATGCAGCCTGCAACCCAGGCATGTGCCCTGACTGGGAATCGAACCAGCGACCCTTTGGTCTGCAGGTCAGTGCTCAATCCACTGAACCATGCCAGCCAGGGCCCTTTACCTTATTAATATCGATGCCAGATATTGCTAGACTGCATTCACCACAACTATAATGTCACTTGATATTTAAATAGCTGTTTTCAAATCAAAGAGTCTCTGGTCAATTTGGGAAATGCTGTTTAGCCTCCTCTTTGAGATTCACTGTGCGCTTAAGTCTATTAAAACCCCCGCGAAGTCTAGCAGTAAGTTCTTCACTTGCATTTTTGCATTTGTTTTCTCCCAATTTATTTGGCCACGGGATCACATTTTGGATCACTTTTTTTTCTTTTACATATTGTAGAACACTGTCCAACAGTACACATTTCAGGAAAATGTTGGTGTGTGCCGCACCTTCCGTTCCCATACTTAGAAGATATGGTGAGACTGGAGATGTGAGTTTGAATGTGTTTCTGCTTCAAACCAACTGAGAGATTCTGCAGGGGTCTCTGAGCTTCTATAACAAGAATTAAAACCAACCACTCAGCCCCCCAATTGCACGTGCTATTGTAACAATGCTTATCACAGTGCTTGGGACCTAGGAGACTCTTTCTGATCTCACATTGAAACTGAATATAAATATAACCCATGGTAGATAAAATTGCCTTGTAGCTAAGCAGAACTGATGCAGGTCCATTGCAGACATGTGAGTATCCACCTGAGGAGACTTCCGCACTGTCCTGGATTAAACTGGTCTCCCGCCTTGTTTCTAACCTTGGCGATAGGAAGTTCTTCCTGGTATCTCGCCAAGTTCATTCCCCACTAAGGCTCTGGCTGCTGGACCAGCAGCATCAGCAGTACCTGGGAATTTGTTAGGCCTACACATTCTGGACTCAGATTACAGAGTCATTTTCTCTGGAGTCAGGAACCCCCCCATTGGGATTTTAGCAAGTTGTCTAGGTGATTCTGATACTCACTTAGGGTTGAAAATCTCTGCCCTAAAACATTGTCTATCTTAATTTTTGCCAAGAACCATCAGAACTCACTCCCACATAGCCCTTCTCCTAAAACTCACATCTGTCCTGTCTCCTTTGCAGCCTCCCCATGGAGGACAGCTGTCTATTTCCTGGGTTCTTAGAGTGGTGGCAGGTTTCTCAAAATCAGGCTTCTGAAATTCTTCAAGGCTGGCACAGCCTCATGCTCAGGCCCCTGGATGCAGGGCCATGTCACCTCAGCTGCTCCCTTCACGCCTTGCTCCACCTCTCCAGGCAGGTTCTCAGCTCCACCAGCTGGTTTGGTGCTGCGTTCCTGCCAGGGCCCAGGCAGTGGAGCCAGAAGGGCTGCAGTGGAAGGAAACAAGCCCTCGGGGGAGAGGTGTTGGGTAAATATGCCTCCTGGTTGTTACCATGGGGCCTGGCACCACCCCTTACATTGACCGTAACACTGCAAATTCCACAGGCTGCTCCACACTGGGAGTTGGGCAATGGGTAACAACTGCCCTGGGGGGTATTTCTTTGGTATTTTAGTTCATTAAAAAAGTTGTCTGTGGTTCCCAGAAGGCCCAGGGGGAGGGGCGATTTCTTCTCCTGGAATCCCTTATGGGGCCGGTTTCAGCAACTCTCAGGCATCTCTTAAGCTGTACAGGTAAGTCAACACCTTAGTATTTCAGGGTGAGCTCTCTCTCAGTGTGTGTGTGTGTGTGTAGGGGAGATGGTGGTGGCTGATTCTGAAATCATGTGTGCAAGTAGTAAAGGTCAGGCCAGAATTAAATAACTGACTCCTACTTCAAAGGCCTTGAAATCTAAAGTGTATCACTAAGAAGGTAATCTATGGGATACTCTCTTTCCTTGCCTGTGGAATTGGCAGAGTTACTAGGAAGAGCTCTACTCCGGGTTTCAGGAAGGCTGAATTTAAGTATTGACTTTGTCACCAACGGTTTGTAACCTTGGGCAAGATCGTTTCTCCATTCATTCTTTTACTCTTTCCTTGCACACTGGATTAATGCTGAGTGTGCCCTGGGCACTCTGCCAGTCACCTGGGACTACATCAAAGAGTGGAGCATAACCTTTGCTCTAAGGAAGAGGTGTTTGTAAATGGATTGTGATTCTGAGAGCAAGGGAAGGATTGGCAGAGTCCAGTGGCAGCCTGGAAGACGGAGCTTTGAATGCTCTGGAGAGAGAAATGCTTCTCAAAGCTTGAGATGCTGTGTCCATTTCTTCCTTCCCTACAGTGATTCTGTAAAAGCCAAGTCTCATCAAACCAGTTTTAGTTCTCTCCTTTGTTGCAGAGGCTCCCAGAGTGAGAAAGGAGATGAGAAGTTGCCTGGTTTAACCACTTTCTGGATGCTTGCGTACTCCCTCCTGCAGAACACACCCACCTTGGCCCACACTCAGCAACCCAGCCAAGTGTCTGTCCAGCCTACACTTCTAGCTATGGGAACTTCTACACCAAATTTTTTGGACATCTGTTACAAACGAGAGAACTAATGGCCACTTAAGAACTTTTAAGTAAGAGATACCCATTTCAGAATTGTCTTGGCTGCTATTTCGGTTTAAAGTAGACTAAACCGCACTCTGACCAGTGCGGGTCAGCTGGTTAGGCGTTGTCCCAGAAAGTCTGGCATGTGCCCATACCAATTTGATTCCTGGTCAGGGCATGCGCCTGGGCTGTGGGTTCGGTCCCCAGTTGGGGCGAGTACAGAAGGCAGCCAGTCAATGTTTCTCTCTCACAATGATGTTTCTCTCCCTTTCTTTCTTTACTTCTTCCCCCTCTCTATAAATAAATAAGTAAAGTAGACTAAATCTCAGCTAGCGGTGTGTCCTGATACACTGGAGTAGAACTCTGAAGGGGGCAGTGGGGAATTCTGAATATCCTAAATCATTCTCATTCTCTCCTCATACCCCACTTTACAAATGAGAGATCTGAGACCCAAAGAAGAGAAATGACTGGCTCAAGTTGGCACTTCACCTCGGCTCCTGTCCACGAAACTTCTTGGAATGTTTGGTAGTTTTCCCAGGGAATGGGAGGCTTGCAAAGGCATGATTCTGGCCTCCCAGAGCAAAGGATGGGCACTGTCTGCAGAAATATGAGCGCGTAGGGCAGAAGGGACAGCCCGAGGTGCAGCATGCACCTGATTCTTCCTCAAACCACCCTGATCTCCAGCAGCTGCTCCGTATTAGAGAGCTCTAACATTAACCAAAAACTCAAGGAACAATCACCCCGAACATACCATGTGCCAGCCACGTGCCAGGGGTGGTGAGAAGCTGCAGCTCCGAATTACACACTCCTCCTCTTTGCTCCAAAGCACATCTGCAACTCTAAATGGGAAGAATAACTATTTCTGTGGCTTGAGAATGCTAGACCTCTGGCACATGAAAGGAAATTCACTTCTGCACTGTAAGACTCTGAGCAGAACAATTAGCACCCACTGGCAGGTAGCGTCGTGACTCTTGAAAATAACTGGCGTGCTGTGGCAGAAATAAGATCATTGGAGAACTTTAGTGACACAGAGATGGTTTTACCAGGAGTTTGTGATGGTGAGGCAAGAGATGGAGTCACTGGGAGTTGCTCCCACCTTTTCTTCCAGTGGAGAATTCCAGCTGTGCTGCCCGAAGTTGGCGGATGGCTCCCAAGGCCACCTCAGGCCCTTGTGTCTTGGCTCCCCTCTTTCAGCACCCCTTTGTACAGCCCTGAAGCCTGAGTATATGTCCCTTTTCTGACTTGCAGGACAGTGCTGGGAGACTCAGTGCTTGTCCCGCTAGCCAGCTATCTCAGCTTTTCCCTCTATCCAGTCCCAAGTCTCTCATGCCCCGGTCATTCCCGCCAGCCTGCTCTTGCAAAGCAAAGCGATTTTCAAGTAACAAGCAGAACCTACTCTGCTGGTCCTGAGTGGTGGCCACTGAAGGGGTCGAGGAAACCACATGGTCCCCAAGCAGCAAAGCGCTGAGGTGGGCAGGGGCATGATGGATGTTAGGAGGGAGAGGCTGGAGGCATGGATGCCATGAGGGTGCAGTGTGGGGCCCCCAGGGTGCCCTGGTACCCCTGTCTTGTACACTGCCCAACCAAATGTGTGGGTACCACTGGGGAGGAAGTCCCATCTCACACCTCAGTTTTTCTCCCTTCCCAGAGGCGATCATCCAGCTCTCTCTTCTTGCCTTTGTTTGATGTGGAGCTTGAAGAAGACAGTGTCTGGGGAAGCTCTGAGCTTATCAGAGAAACACATGCCACAAGGGCCATCCTAGGAGAACCTCTAAACTGGAGGCTGGGGGCATCCGGCCTGGGAAAGTGATCGTGAGGCCGGAGTGGGAAGACGAGAGAACTCACTCAGTTTTGGACCTGGCTCTTCTCCAACTGGGTCCCAGTAAACAAGGCTACTGGGCTGCTGGTTTCTAATATGGGCGTCTCATATTCACTGGTTTTTCTTTCCTGAACAGCCTTTCCCCTCCGAGACTGGGGGTGGGGCGGGGGGAGAGAGGAGAGGAGAGGAGAGGAGAGATCCTCCCCTTGCCTCATAGAGAACATCTAGGGAATACTACGTAGAATTTTTTTTCCTGTGTTTTGTTTTTTACAAAATTCATGAGGCTGGAAGAGGAGATTTTGCTGGCATTTATGTTTGATGAAGAGAGAGCAATGCAGGCAAGATAAGGTTCTCTGTAAGCAAACATTGCCTAAGGCTGGGATTCAGCACTCCCCACTGAAAGCAGGGAGATGATTAACCCTGTTTTGCCCCCAAAGCCAAGGGTTTGCCTGCATGAACAGAGGCAGGTGCAAGGAAGCCTGGTGCAGGTGGGAGGGGGTGGGGTAACAGCCAACCCGTGTCCTTTCTGGGACAGTCTCAGGGACCATTGTTTTCTGGTCCCAACCCAGACTGAACTCACAGGCAGGCCTACCGAACGAAACTAGAAGTGCGGGGGCTGCCTCCCCGTGGGATAAAGACATTGGGAAACAGGAAGTCCTCTCCTGCCCGAGCGGTGATTGATCAGGGCTCCTGAGAAATGGTTATCGCTGAGCAAATCGCTTCCTGCCAGCGGAGATTTAACAGCAGCAATTTTGTTTCCTTATGGTGGCTTCTTGCTGAAAGTGCCTTGCCTAACACCATTGTTTATAGTCACGGGAGTTTGAAGGGCCTTAAAAAAAACAAAAAAAAACCACCCAAACCTTTAAAGGAAGGTGTTCGGGGAGAGCAGAGTCAGGTGTAGGTGAGAAACAGCCACCTAATGGGGGTGTGGTGGGGATGCGGTGGGCACAGGGACCCCCACGTCAAGCCCCTGCATGGGGCCACACAGACTGGATCCCCCTCCCTCCATCCCCCACACAGGGGGTTGGTTGTGCTCTGCCTCATGGAACAGTGGATAATTTTCCCCTTAGGTGAAAACTCCAAGGACTTTTTGGTAAATTTGGCACCATTCCTGGGCTGATGCCAGCATACATGGTGATGAGTAGTAATGCCTCTTTGAATTTCCTTAGCTCTCTACAGCCTGATCTCAGTCTGATTCTCACGGTGACACTGCAGGTGTCCACTCCTATCTTACCGATGAGGAAACTGAGGCTCTGTGAGTTTCAGGCGTTTGAGGTCACACCTGTGGAACAGGAGCTCAAACCCTACTGTCCACCCTTTTCTATCACATGAACTGCACGGAAATGTTGTTCCCTGTCCTGCCTCCCCTCCACTCCTTGTTCCTGTTAATCTTTTTCCTTTTCTAAATTCCCTGCCAGTGCCCACACTCCATACTTACACTCCACCAAGGCTAAATCGTGTTTCGTTCTCCCGGCAGCCCGCGCTGTTTCCTACCTCTCTCACTGAACACGTTTTGCTTTTTCTGTCCTTGGCAGCTCTTTCACCCATTTAGCTATTCTCGCTGCACCTTCTCAGCTCAGATGTCACCTCCTCTTGGAAGCTTTCTCTGATTTGTCCCTCCCTTCCTCTTCAACCCATAACAGAATGAGTCACTCCGTTTCCTGGGCTACTACTGGGCCCCTCCATATTTCTGTCTTTGCATAGATCATTCTGTGTTATGGTTATCTGACCAACTGTCCATCTGTCTTTCTTTGCTGGGCCCTGCATGACACCGTGGGGGACGGGGCATTGACACCTAGCTTTGGGTCCCCAGGGCCACACTGAGAGGGCACAGAGCATTCGTTTCTGATGAATGGAGATGGGGCCTGGGGCACCCTAGTCATGTGTCATCTTCACGAAGCCTCAGGAGACTTTCCACTTCTCGGGAGGGGGGTGACAATCAGACTTTCGCAGCCTCAGGAGGATGTCCCCGTGAGTTTAATGCCATGTCCTGAATCCTTATAAGGACTGGGACAGGGAGAAGCAGGGGGTGATTTGAACCTCTGGAGAATGCTCAGAGGCCAGGACCAAGATGGCATGGCCCCTTTCCTCTCACAGTCCTGCCCAGGCCTCCGGCAGGACTCCCCACATAGAATGAAGAGCACTCTAAATGTGGGTGGGGGCGTGAACACCTGAGGCCTGCCTTAAGTGAGCTCGGGATTTCCAGGACGGCCATGGGGTCTTCTTCCTGGCACACACCAGCCAGCCGTTTGTCAGAGTGTCTCTCTGAAACCTTGGAAAGGGCAGCGAGCTCGTCCCAGGGCAGAAATGAATCGTTGGGTAGTGGCCATCACTGACCCTTGGTAGCTTGCCCCCTTCCGTGTTCTTTTTCCCTGGAGAAAGCTGGAACACGTTTGTGGATGTGACAGTCAGTGTACCTGCTTGAGTTGCTAATGAAATTGCTGGGTGGAGAAGATCACTCTGCTGGGGTCAGTCCCTCACACAGATTTGTTTAAGAAGTGAAAACCGTGTGGTTAGTCCTGGTGGCTCTGTTTGTCTTGGGGTTTGGGTTCAGGTACGTAACAAGCAGTACTCGCTCTGCAGTTGTGGAAAGAAAGCCCAGAACCCACGCCAGCCCCATCACCCACAGACACTCTGGGCACGTCTGTCCCTGAGGATTTCCGATGGCTGCATCCTGATACCCACCGATGACGTCTAACTATGAGCTGCCAGGCTCACCTCCCCTCCAGCTTTTGCAGGCACTGACCTGGTCACTTCAGACAGTGTCACTTCAGACAGTGTCAATTCTGACATCCTTCTCGTCTTGTGAAGGGGACTGCTGTGGGTACTAGGCACTGAGGATCAGCCCCACAGCCCCGAGATGGAGACCTCCGGATACATAATAGGAGAGATGGAGTCATCACAGTCCACTGGTCCCGCTGAACACAGTCACCTGGCACTGAGGGGACCTTAAGGAATCAGGCATAGATTAGAGCCACAGATGCAGATGCCCACTAACAAATCACATGCTGGAACTGGTCCACTTGCTCCTGGGGCCCACTCTTAATAAAGACCAGGGTGAGCTTCTGCTCGCTCAGAGCGGGGGTGCACGGGAGCCAGGCTGCCGTCTCTGTCTGGCCCAGCTCAGTGTCGAACAATCATGATTATTCTCTGATGGGTAGTGACTTGTGAGTTGCTGGACCAGCAGCCCAGCAATCAGTTCCAGCTGCTGGGCTGGAGGGTGCAGGGGTGGGGGTGGTGCCCAGCCACCTGAGCCTCAGGTTGGAATCATCTCTTATATCCCCATTAAACTCTGGGCCCCTACCACATGGAAGAGTTTAAGGAGAAAATGAGATTTTATGAAAGCCAGGGGACCTCCCTGACGGAGTAAAAAGCCTAATAACAGCCGTAAGGGTTTCTTATCTCATATGAAAGTTTTTCATTTTCCCGGATTCCTCTCTTTTGTTGCCGCTGTATCGCCCCTCCTCCACCCCCTCATTTCCATGGGTACCTCATTATTTGAAACCCCTGCTAAAATTCCGAAAAGCAGTTAGTAGCCAAATCAGCCAACAGCTTTTCCTCCCCCTAATGAAGGCCAGCGGTTTTGTGTGCGTGTGTTTTATAGTCTGGGTACAATGGCTTCAAAAGGCTGCTGAGTTTCAGGGCAATGCTGTGGTCTGGATTTCTGGGGGAAAATAAGCCAGAAAGGTGTGTACACATCTGTGTCTCTTGTGACCCAAACCCGCCAAAATGCCACCGTGGTCTGAGCAATTCCCTCTAAGAGCTTCTAGAACTCGGCGGCCTGGCCCCAGTCACAGACTCCCAGTTTGTGAAGAATGGGGGCTCTTCTTCCCCTCCTCTTGACTTCTCCTGTTGACCTTGGGGAGGACACTTAAGTCTGTGCTTGGCTAACAACTGGATCACTGGTTGCCGGGCTAGGGGTTAACTCAGTGGTGAAGTTCAGCCAAGATTCTCCTGTAGCCAGGGCCAGTCCGCCTGCCCTATAGGCTTTTTCCTTACCTCCACCGTCTCACCATGTGGTGCCCTAGCCACGTTCAAAACTTGGAATTCTTGCCCGTGTGAAATAAGGATTTAATAGTATTTACCAACCACGTAGTATTTTGAAGATTTAAAGGGATAATGGATGCTAAGCCTTTAGAAAAGTGCATGGCAATAGTAAGTACTCAATAAATGTTTAGTATTTTATAATGGCATTGCATTAGAGCATTTTATGATTTTGCTAGCAGACATTTAAGAAATGCCCTTTTTCTTCAGGCCTCTCTGCTCCCCATGCCAAGCCCCCTACCGAGCCCACGGACATAGATTATCTGCTGTACGCCTTCCAACTTGCCCTGTTTACAAGTTGAAGCTTCAAGAACTTACACAGAATCATACTGTGGGTGGGAAGCAGAGCCAGAATTTTATTCATCAGCTATTTACCCGGCACTACTGTGTGGCAGGCACTGTTCTAGGTTCTGGGGGTTGGAATCTTTGTGATTTGCTTACAAAAGCCTTGGCCTTTTCTGTGCATCATGCTGGTTTCCAGGCTGTGAGACAAGGGAGGTGGTGGATAGCACCGCCCGACCTGGGGGAGGACATAAGGCTTGCAGGCTCAGAGCTTCTGTTCCACTCTGTAGGCAGACTCGAAATAGCTGAGCTGAAGCCACTAAGAGGAGGGGTCTGCCGAGGACCTGTCCCACCCATTTTAGAAGGCCAGCATCCACAGGTCCCACCAGGAAAAGCCACCCAGGTGTCAAAAACACCTTCTTGAGGAAGAAAGAGCTTGAGGAAACAGGCCCAGCCCACACTGTGGGTGCATTCCGTGTGGTGATACTGGCTGCGTGCAGTTTGTTCTGGGAAATTAAAAATCAAAACAGCACATCCACTCAAGGTTGTCTTCTCTGACTTAGCCATGCATTTCTGTTTCTTTTGGGTTAGCAATTTTAAGCACTTTGCTGGCAGGAAGTATGTCTTTGCTCAATCCCTGGCCCCATAGTGCCTAATGTGGCACTGCATAGCACGCTGTGTGGATGTAAGTTTCCCTGAAGCGTCCGGGTGAGCCTGGTCACGCTGGATCACCATGAGCTGGAAGGGCCAGGCCTGGCCAAAAATAACACAGGCATCAGTGTCAATGATCAACAGTTACTCAACAGAGTAGTGGCAGAGATAACCAAGAAATTGTGTCTTTTGGCTCTGGAATGCACGGTAGCAGGTTTTCGCACCAGGTCAAATTTATCTTCCTAATCCTGCTCTCCTTGGATTAGTTTACAGTCTACTTATGGGGACTAACGCACTCTTCAGTGGCTGGGCATGTCCCAGACGTCGTGTGAGGTGGGAGGGGCAGTTGTGGGGGACAGATCAGGAAGGCCCCGATCATGGGCCATAATACGGGTGTTACCGTCCCCAGTTGATCCTTTCATTTCGAGAACTCCTGTGACCATCTCTCAGGGCAATAATGTGGTCTGGATTTTGGGGGGGGAGAATAAGGTGAGCCAGAAAGGTGTGTACGTGTCTGTGTCTCTTGTGACCCAAACACACCAAAAGCACCACTTTTCCCCATCCCGACCCCAGTCTGAGGCCCCCTCCTGAGGGCCGTGCCCCACTCCAGGCTCACTGCCACTTTGGGGTTCGGCCAGACCTCCCAGCGCCTCAGCTTTGTGACAACCTCAGGAGGACTGGCATCCCTTCCCCATGCTCCCGTCCTGGAGCTGCAACCGGAAACAGACTCTCCCCTCCGAGGTCTTTGGAGAGGAATTTTCACCAGAAGTGCTTCAAGACCCTGACGGTTGCAGAGCGAGCAGACGACGAAGGCGGAAATGCGTCATCTTTGAGGCTCACGGGGCTACCCCAGAACAAACTCGTGGGGCAGTTTCGGGGAAACTGTTTTCTCAGCCGCCCAAATGGCCCTTGACTTAACTTCCAATATCCTTTTCGTTTCTCATCTTTGTGTCTGCAGAGCTAAGGGACACACAACCTTGTTCATCATGTCTCTCCTGTCTCCTGACCCCTGACTCCAGGGACACACTCCTTTGCAGCCTTGTCCCAACTCCTGCTCTTTTCCCAGGATTCCTTTCCTCGCTCCTGGCCCTCTGCCCACCGGCGGGCCCAACAGCCCCTCGGGTGCCCCTGCCTGGGGTGTGTGCATCTTCACTGGACTCCCTCAGGATGAAAACGGGCCACCAGTTCCTGGGCCACATGGTGCCCCTTTGGGAATA